>VXAD01008149.1:0-97459 GCA_013399195.1 Dicrurus megarhynchus
GAGGAGAGGAGAGGAGAGATCTAAGAGAATTAATTTGCTTTTTAAATGAAGTGTCAACATCTAAGCCAAAATTTCACATGTTTGAAAGCTTCCATGATACTTTGAAAATAACTAATTCCAAATTAAAATAATGTAATATAAAGAACTATGGGCTTTTCTCTTTTTTTAGTATAAGCAACACTATTCACAGTTCTGCAGATCTCTTATGGTTTTTGTTTATTGTCTGATTTTGCATTCCAATTTTCAAAAGTTCTTTGCTTTGTTCCTGAAAATGTTCTTTCTGTGATTAGAGCAACCTGGTGTCTGCATGTGCTGTCAGCTACCACACTCTGGCAAAAGAGAAGATTTAGGAGCAGTGGCACCCAGAAGAGAATTTGGTCAACATTTAAAGTTATGTGCCACTAGACAGTGCAGATAGACAAGTGGCCAAGGAAAAAGATTCCCTCTGTCTGTAATGCTGTGGTAGTTCTCTCCTGAAAGAGGGATGGGGGATCTGCTTTGGGCCAGGAGACAGGAGCCGTAGTACCAACAGGGTATTTGTTGTGCCAAGCACCACCTCGACTGCCTCCAACCTTCAGAGCAGCCAGCCAGCCAGTTTCACTGCTACCTTTCCATCTGTGGGTGGGACCTAATGTGAAGGAGAAAAAAACAATAAAAACATTAATTCCCTCCTCCCTTCCATTCCCTGCTATTCTACTCTAGCTGTATTTCCTATGTCAATAACACACTTTTTAGGTCAGTGTGAACATGTTCCTATGTGTTTGTACAGCTGAATACTCTCCTAGTCTATCTCATTGTTCTTTCCAGGAATTGAAGGTACTCTTCAAAGCTGAAGGGGCTAGGTTGTTTTTTTTTCCTTAAAACACTCATTTTCTTGATTACAATAAACCAGCATTTCTCCTTTGGTGAGTTTACAGAATGTCATTTGCTTATTAGATTTGCAGCACTTTAATGATGTGGTTCACATCATGCCAGATTTCATCCTTTGAGATTTTAAACTGACATGGTGTCCAGAAGCTCCTTGTACTACCAGCAGGTGCTTGTACCATGCTTTTTTCATCTCAGGCTGTTGAAGCGGGCAGTAAGAAAAAGTGAGTCAACTGAAGATCAGCTTTGCACCAGGTACGGTTCAAAGTCACTTATAGATTTTCCTTTGAAATCGCTTAAAAAGCACAAACAAGTGCAACGAGGAAAGAGCTGAAACCTACTTTGCAGTATGTTATGGCTTCTAAAGGATAGAGTCACTATACAGAAAAAAGAGAGTACTTTTAAGACAAGGCAAAAGCTGTATCACAGATCATCTTGAACTGTTCTCTGTAGTGTTCCCTATAAACTTTCTAGCCGCCTTCCTGTATTTCTCAGGTACATTTTCCTATACATTATTTTATCTAAAAATGAAACACTTGACTTTAACAGGTCCTGTTTATAGACTCTGGGGCACTATTTCACTGTGGAATGGGTGATTCTATGGAATTCATGCCTTCTGCACACACTTAGAAGGAATGTACATGGATTGCTTCCTTTCAGAAAAAAAAATCTCCCAGTAAACGGAATATATGCACACTCCAGAAGAGTTTCATGTTGTTTCTTTTTTTCTCTTTGCCATGAAAATATTTGCTGTAAACATTGTCATCTATTCTCATCAGTTATTTCCCCTGCATCTTTACAAATGAGGCAGCTCCCTAAAACTCTTCTAGAAAAGTACATATCCCAAAGAACTCTGTTAATAGACAACAGACACTGCAACAAATTTAGAGGACCTTTCTGGTGTTTTATCATTCCAACAGATCTTTTGGTTACTTATTGCTCGTTCAAATGCAAAGCCATTTGAAAGAGGGATCTTGCATTTTTATGTTGATCATAAAATAACCAGCATGTTTTGTTCCTCTCTATTAAGCCATGGGCATAAAGAGGCATGTTTCCTCAAGCTTATACACACCTAATATCAAGTGTTGAAAAGCCTTCCTCCAATCAGGCAGAAGTAACAGAAGACTCCAAGAGTCCCACAGAAATAGCAGTGTGTCAGAAGTGCTATAACTAATTACTAATGAATGAATGACGTAAGTGAAACAGAAAAAAAATATAACAAAGACTAAGATGCATTGATGACACTTAAAGGAAAAACATGAAAAGCATACATGCACAATAATTTCCTTAGCCACCTCCCCCTTCTTTTTCTAATTTAAACTTATCCATGAGGAAGAAAAGGATACTTTTAAAACCTTTGTTAATGCTGTTCTGTATTAGATAGAACAGGATTTGCATACCTGCCCCTTTTCACACTTTTTTACTTCTAGCTTCGCCAGGTACTGGAATATACTTAGTATTCCATACCAATAGTCTTTTTTCATTGAATACCTTTGTCTTTCTAAGTGACAGCCTCAATCATACCAGACAAAAGCGGAGTGAAGTTTGCATTAACAGAATACACTAAACATATCATGGTCTTCATTCATTGAAGAAACATTTGCATAATTGCCCTAAATTAGAGACATTTAATTTTAAGTGATTTACTAAAAGTTGAAAAAGACTTTTTATTCTCAATTGTATATAGTCTGATTCATGACAAATCCTTTGTTGTATGTCACATAGGAATTTTCTATTTCTTGTCAAGATATTCAATTGATAGCAACTTTTCTAACAGGGAAGTTCGTGGCAGAGAGTCATACTGTGTTGCAGCAATCTGGATACTCAAACTTCAAAGGCAGAAAGGGGAAACCACTCTGAACTTCTGAAGGTATTTAAACACTTCTGCATAGTTGTTACAAGCAAACACATCAAGTTCTAAATTATATTTATTTTATATTTCTCTTCAGATTCATAAGCCTTGATCAATTTCTGCCTTGAGACAAGCTGGTCCATGTCTTTCTCAAGTCTAATGAGAACTGTGCATAAATAGGGATACAGATTCAAAGGCTGGAGGACAAGTAAGAAGATTTGGAAACACTTCTTTTGAACCTTCTTTTATCATTTCTGCTCTCTTAACAGGTAAATAATGAAACCAGGTTTGTGAGGGTCCTCCTCTGATTCCTTCATTGACAGGAACTTTTCAAATGCACTGCCTACACATAAGAATCAAGTGCTACTTGAATAGCACTCACATGCCACCAGACCCCAACTGTGGCCTTCTAGGCTGACAGCAGGTGGGATATCATCCCAGAGCCTCTGAAGTGCCACTCTACAGTCAACTGAGTGTAGGCAACAGAGCCATGCTCTCCCTCACAGATTTTCTTGTCACATCCTGTTAAAAAAAACACCTGTTCCCTGGTATTTGAGCTGGGATGGTTTAAAATAGTGGATCATCAGCACCTAGGAGACGCGATCAGCCCCCCTTCATCATGGAGCTGAGTCATTCCAGTGGATGAGCATGCAAGGCTACTGAGGATGGATACGGAAGAAGCTGGGAAATTTTCCCAGCTGGAAAGAGTAAAAGTTCTAGCATTTGAATCAAATCACACATCAGCCTACTTCGTGAGACTGTGAGACTGACACCCTGCTCCAGACTCTGTCAGGCAGGAGGTGTCACAGCAGAAGGGCATGCTGCATCTGACCTGAGTCTCCTGCAGCTCACCCCTGTGGATGCCCGGGCAAGAAGGAGCCTATGACATATCGTGACACATGACACACCAGTCTGCACATGGTGATGGGATCCTCATCCCTGTGTTCATGGCTCTGATCCGGATAGGCAACACCAGTAAAAATGGTAATGAGTACTGCTCTGACTTCTATGATCTATTCCAACTGGCCCTGTTTTTTTCTTTAGAGAAGGTTATTGTCTTTCACAGATCTCAGCAAGGTTTCTGAGAAATCCACCTTTTTTTTTCTGCAGAGGGAATATTATTCTGTAGGTTACAATGAAGTGAAGCAAAAATAATGTAATTAGTTTCCATCAGCTTTCTCCCGATTTAGACCAACGTATCCGATACCAAATTTGGGGCAAAGTTGTAATTACATATGCTTTTTTAAACATCTTTAAATTTGTAGAATAAATTTTATTTGTGTTCTGCTTCTACATCCTGCTGACAAAACAATGTTCCACCAATGTGCCTGGGATGAAAATGGTGGGGTTTGCAGCAGCAAAGTGTTTCAGTTTCTAGTGTAAATGTTGTCATAACTAATCCATTACTCATAACTCTAATTTTACCATATAGCAAAAGAGAGTAAATGTAGGGAAGAAAATTGTTTTTCTGTGCAATGTCAATCTTTACAGTGCAGAATGGAATGTTAAGGAAAATAAATTAACTCACAGGAAAAATCCCTCAAAGAGTTTTTTTTCATTAAAATATTTCTTTAACACTCTAGGAACCAGAACAGTTAAAAAAGAAAGTTCTGATTTCAAAAAGACAGTGTCATAAAACCATTACCACACTATGGGGAAAAGTTCATGCTCGTGTTATTGCATTTTGAAATTTTGCTTCTCTTACACCACTCTGTGCATATGGCTTCTCAAGATCAATAACATAGTCTTGAGCTAGTCCATGGATTTTCCCTGTTAATGGATGAGTGGAAAATACCTGCTCACTCTTAATTTCCATAGATACTTTGGTAAATTTCAAATTAATTAGTCCTTTTCTGAATGTTTTTCTTTTTGTTCCTGAACCATTGATAAACAAATATATGAAAACCTTCCTGCTGCACCATGTGAACTGCAGATTGTTTACCAATCTTAAATCATCTGGGGCATAAATAGACTAATATATTCCTCTTTAAATTAAGATAATTTAATAAATTAAATAAAACACCTTTTACAAGAAATTTACTGGCTGTTACTCTAATATTCAGGATATTGTAATACTGATGATTTCTGCATAAGATTAACAGAGCTCTAACTCAGCTGTGCTGCTTCAGCTTCAGCTCAGCTCTCTGAAATAATCAAGTACCCTGGAGATGAAGCTTCATGTTACAAGGAACAGATGTATTAGATTTTCATAATTAAATGTAGATTATTATTTACTTCTGCTTTTGTACTATTTGTTTGGTTTAAAACCACCCATCATTTGCCATTCAGGATGAATTTAGAATGTGATATAAACTCAGAAATTCATAGATTATGAATAGTAGCCCAAAAATTTTCTCTTTAAAGAAAAGCAAGTGTTCAATTTGTGACAGTTTTTGGTATTTTACTTGCTACATTAAGAAACAATTTAAGTTCTGCTCAGCCTTTACCTTCCTTCACAGAGCTACAGTTATCATAAGCAGGAATGATGAAAAGGCAGTATTGAGATGGATGTCACCAACACTGAATTCAGTAAGTGTCCATGTGTTTCTTCACTAAAATTCTGCATAACTTACTTCCTAAATGTCTACTGATTGGTGAGGAATAAGAATATGTCAGCACTTGAAAGAAAACCTGAACTGTCAAGACCATTTTCCCTTCCTTACCAGGAAACAAAGACCTCAGTTATCAGATCCCTAGCCTCCAAAATAATCTGATATTGCAACATGAAAATATTAGTCAATAATACAACAAAAAATATTTTAAGACCTTCTGCGCACAACACAGTGATATCAAGGTATTTGGTCATAAAACAATCTACATTTGCCTTTAGAAGCAAGTAAACTAATTAATATTGTATTATTAGTGATATAGATTCAAGTAGCTAATACATCATTGGCCATACTTTTTCTTGTAAGTTCTTTAAGAAATGATGACAGAGAAGACACTTATAAATGATGAGCAAAATCATAACTCAGTTGTTGATCTTTTGTCTGCCTTCTGTTTTCCTGCAGTTCAGAATAATTTTGTTTCAGACTGCTTACTGAAGGCACAGTAAGTGCTCAAAAGGCTAAATACAAAGATCAGTAAGTGGCATGTAAACAGCAGAAGTTGCTCATGATTAATAAATAAAAAAGTAATCAGTAGACGCATTGTTTGCTTCCTATGCAAGTAACTTCCATGGCAAAATAAGGTCACAGTGGCTAATGTGATTATGTGCCTGTGTTTGTCAATTTAATTTCAGATTAATGTCACCTTAACCCACAGGTTTAGACAGAGAAGGATTTAAAATAGATCAACTAACAAATCCACAGCATACAGTCTAATTCCACCTTTATTTGGCCATGGTCTCACTGCATAGCACTTAAACAGGGTTTGCTTAGGGCCCTATTTGATGAATAAGTATAAAACCTGGGATTTTTAACAATGATAATTGGCTTCAAGACAGATTTCATGCACACCATATAAACTGCAGGTTTTGTTTTGTTTTTTTTTTTTAATGTGGGTTGTCTTTTTTTCAAAATGCCACAGATGATGGGAGGGTTATGTCAAAGCCTGCTGGTTTGGCAGTCATAACATGGCACTGAGGGAAGATATTATGCACACATCAACATATGACACTGTCCAGGATTGCGAGGCATGCCAGAGATGATGGTATGAGCTGTACACAGTGTCTGCCTGGAGCACACCCTGGGATGAACTCTGCTCCAGCTTCTTAAACACTGTTACTTGGCTTGCTTCAGCAAGATGTCCAGGAGTAAATCAACATATGTGTGACGTGGAACCATGAGCCTGGAGATAAGCGAGAGATCAAAGTGACTGCGTTGTCACATCATGGCAACTTCCATGTTTTCAATGAAGACAGTGAACAAGGTCTCCTTTTTGGCCTGAGTAACTGTATTGGTGACACAGCACATGAATGGCACCCCTGAGACTTGCTTTAGAACCCAGCTGCAGGGAAACTTCTGTAGAATACAGTTCGTATTGTAGAAAATTTACAAGAAATCAGGTGAGTTTAATAGCACTTCTATAAACACATCAGATAGTATTCCATCCAAAACTTTGCTAGCAATGGTGAACATCAGTGTGCCACACTAATAGCCACATTATAGGTTTTCTTTTCCCTACCTAGTCTCTGTTTTTGAAAGTAAAATCCCTCCGGTTTTATGTGGTTCCTCATTTCTGCATGTATTAAGAAAAGTACTTGTATATCTGTCTCTGTGGGTTTGTATTTAAACATTTTTCCAGCTTGCCGTCAGATAAACAATATTTTTCTTTTTTACACTTCTGATTGCCTGAAAAGTGCTGAAATAATGCTGTCATTTCTCAATAAATTCCTGATTGTTTAGTGATCAAAATAGAAGGCAGTGTGCATATGTTCAAAAATATCTTCCAGCATAGTAGAGACTTTCAACAGTTAAAATTCTTTGCTTAGGGTGTTTCAGGAACCACATATGTTTAAAATCCTGATATGGCACTTCAGGTTTAGCATGTGCTGGATTCCTGTGGGTTTGCTGTGTTCATAACTTCATAAACTGTTTCTGCATTTGCAAGAATGAGAGATATAAGGGACAGTAATTCCTAAATTGTAGGGGAAAAAAATTTGCTGGTACAAATCAGCCTACTACAGATTAGAAATCAACCTGCTAGAGATTAAGTGTTCCTTTCATGGGGTCCCTCACTTTCTTCTGAAATTAGAAACAATAGGTGGATGTATCTGCAAAATCACCTGATAATCCTAGAGCTGCCACTGAAGCGCCAACCTCACACTTTGTGTATCATTACTTTTGCTTCACTGTGAACAACACTGAGGATGACAAGAAAAAAATTCAGGAACTTGTAAAAATTAATTTGTCTAATATCCAACATACTGATTACTCTGAACTCTGTAGATTGACAGTAGATTGACAGCCCAGCATTATTTCACCAAATACTACATCGCTGGCAAAGAAAAGATAAATGGCATTATAATGCTTAGTGAATCATTCCACTTGCAAATGCCAACACCTCTTCCTTCCCATCAGACCAACAGAAAACATCATAATTACATCTAAGATGCAAGAGATGGCATTCTCATTTAACACTACAGCAGAACTGTGAAACATGGCAAAGACTACTGCAGATAGATCTTCATGTTTTCCAGTTCCCAGTCGGAATTACTGCCACATACACAAGCAACATGCCTCAAATCAACATTTAATTCACCTGGCTATCTCACCAGAAAGTACTAAAATCCCAAGGTCTCTGGCAGCAGCTTTAAAGTAACGTTAACATTACATGTTTGCCATACATATGACCTTGCAGCCTGCAAAGGAGAAAAAAGAATATGAAACAGGAAGTGCAATTGTGGGTAAGTTGAAAGCTTGAATAAATACTGACAAATAAGAGAACAAAAGAAAGACATTCTAACTTTGTCTTCTAATTACCTTTGGTTAACAATGGTGATGATACCACACACGCCTCAAACCCTGAACCAAGACACTCAGAAAAGCACCAAGTGAATATAAAACCATAGGATACTGGATTGATACAGGTTGGAAGGGACATCAGGAAGTCATCAAGTCCCACCTTGTGCTCAAAGCAGGGATTACTTTGTTGCTCTGGATTGCACAGGGCCTTGTTCTGTCAAAAAAGTCCAACTAACCTATGCCATAATCCTGCTTTCTGTTACCCTTGCTGCTGGGCAAGCATGAAGCCCCACCCCTTTTTTTTTTTTCCATTTTTGTGGAAAAAAAAAGATTTTTATAAAAATATGTAACAAAACAAATCTCTGGAGAATGGAGGGTTTGCTGTTTTTGAGGCTAAACTTCCAGAATATTCTGAAACTTTGACCTTCAGCTGACACATTAATCAGCAAATGGGAAGCTCTCTGAGTCATAAGGGAAACACTGGCAGGGAGCATCTACAGGGAGAAGTGTCTGCAGAAACTGTTGTTGATATAGACTTACCTGAGGAACATGCCAAATCTGAAAAAGTTTTCTTCCCCAGTGAAAATTTCTGGCTGGCTCAAGTTACCATAACAGATTGTTAGTACTTGCATTTCTCCATTACAAGTGAGAATTATTAAGGGCCCATCTGGAACATCTGACTCTCAATTTGTGAAGGTTCAAGGAGATGGTTCATTTAGAAAAACTGGTCATTTTATCTTTTTAAAAATTTTTTTCTTCTTTTCTGATGGAAAGTTTTGTGTCCTTATACCATTACATCTGTGTGATTTGTACCAGGGACATAAAGTATGTTAAAAATAGTTTATGACACTTCCTTCACTCCAGAGACTCAAAGCAGAGAATAGCTTATTCAAAGGTTAGTTTGTTTTCTTTCTCAAGGAAATTTTAAAGTCCACCAGCCCATAATTTAAGAAATGCAAATAAACTGAGTAGCTGCTTATTTTTAATTAATGATCATTTTTATTCTTGAATTTTTTTGCAGAAAACCAAGAAAACTACTCAAAATATTCACATTTTCTTAATGCCAGATAACAAATATGCAATGAGAAAATGCAGATCTCAAGTATTTATTTTTCAAAACTGATTTCATGAGGCTATAGAATCATAGAAACATAGAATGGTTTGGGTTGATAGGGACCTTAAAAATCATCTCATTTCAACCCAGCTGCCATGGTCAGGGACACCTTCCACTAGACCAGGTTGCTTAAAGCCCACCCAGCCTGACCTTGAACTCTTCCAGGGATGGGGCATTTTTATGGTCATGAACAACCTTTGAATTTTTGATATTTGCCAGTACAAAGAAAAGGACAATTAGAGCAGCTGGGGAAAAAAGAGAAAGGTGATTTCTGTGAAACTCTTATACACAATGTTTAAAAATAATAAGCTCTTATAAGTTACCAGAGCAGTGGCCTGAGGAATGTTCTACAGCTATTAATTTTCACAGCAGCATTATTGTCCATTACTTTCTTCCCCTGTCTCTTTCTGTCTATTATTACCAACTACTAATGGAAAAAACAACCAAAAAAAACCCACCAAAACCCAACAAACCCAACCAGTACTGGATATATTTAAGTCCCGGTTTTGTTGCTGTGAATAGCTATTCAGGAACCAGTAGCCTCTCCTGCCAAACCATTTCTGTGGTATAGTGGATATAGAAATTGCTCAGTCTACAGCTGTGTACCTCTTGTTACTAGAAAGATCCTGATGAATAATTCAGAAATCATGTCCTGCTAACCTCACATATAATAGAAGTATAGTCAAATTCAAGCAGGAAAGACAATTTTTTTGTCACTCTTTAATTCACCGCAACAGTCAATTTCCCCTGAAAATTAACTGCGCTATTCCTCTTGCTACTTTTAAAGTTAGCTGTATTTTACGCTGAAGCCAGCTTGAAAACCATCAGCTACAATGAGGAACTGCACTTGTTCTGTCTCCTCAGTAGTGGTGGGGCCACATAACAATTTGATTGAGTTGTTGTCAAAGGTGTGTGCATGTCCTCACTGCACAAATGACGCCACAGCCCCTGCTACAGTCATTGGCACCAGAACGGCAGCACAAGCTGAGGACATGCAGTGGAGGTGTCCTGGTGTGTCAGCATCAGAAAGTCATAAAGCACATCCCTGATACAGACTCAGGATCCAGTACAGGAAATAATCTGGAAACCTTCCGTTTCACTTATAATTCTACTAGGAAAGTGGATGGATCTAAAACAAAGTGGCAACCTACTTCTTGTTCAGACTAGCCCTAACATCAGTTTACATGAGACTTCCTCAAGTGAGACCACTTAATAAAGTCAGTGGCAGTAAATTTACCACCATTACCAAATGGTTAAAAGAGTTTAAATGTAACTCCCCAGTTTTTAACTTCTTCAGCCACAACCTGCTTATTAATTGAAACTTTCTAAAACTTTTATCTTCTTGGGTTTGTTTTTTTTTTTTTTATAGACTGATGTGAAATATGGCCTTAGCTGCAAATTTTCCTCATTTGTTGAATTAGGCCTCTTCTGTTGAGTAGTGTGCTTGGATGGAAGGTGGAATTACTCAAAGACCCATTCTGGGCAATGAATCTGTATTTGCTGAATGCCCTGTTGTTTATCTTTTTCTATGAAAAGTGGTGTATTAGTCCAGCTTGCACTGAATAATAGCGAGTCCCCTTTGACTCTCTTTGAAGCTCATACACATGCTTTCTCCCACTCATCCTCTATTAGGCATTTTGATAGAAGACAAAGAAGGCTGCTGGTTAAAACAATAACAATTTTACAAATTGCTCCCTTCATTAGCAGACAAGTAGGGGAGCCAGGCAGGAACATCAAATCTTGGTTTAGAGGCAGAGAAAGGAGATGTTACTGCATTAAGGATGTTGTGAACTGCTTGGATAGCTTGGGGTTGTTCTGAGCAGGAAACATTTGAAGATGTTGGAGGAACCCATGGAGGATAGAGAGGCGGCTGACCTGGTGGGCTACAGGCTGGAGCTGAGGGACATCAGTGGCTCTGAACAAGAAAAGGAATGCCACAGGGGGGTCAAGAAAAAATGAGGTGATAAGAGTCAGAGGAAAGTGGGATGAGTCCAGAGCTAAGTTTGAATGCTGAAAGAAAAAAATTGTGAAAAACATAGTGAGGAACAAATAGCTCTCTATGTACTGCTTTGTACCATGATATTCTCAGTTTTACCCTCTGAAAGGCAGAATGGAAAAAGACAAAATTATAAAGAAGAATTTTACTCATCTTTGCCACCAAACTCTAGCTCCTTCCTTCACCAAATCTTTCCCCAGCATATCCCATTTTTCCCACCATGCCCACAGCTACTTCTCTGTTAAAAAAAAAAAAAGAAAAAAGAAAAAAAGAAAAAAGAAAGTTCATTGTGAAAAGGTGGCTTATTAAATCCAGAGGGACTGTTTAATTTTTTCAGCTTATTCTGACTACCAGCCACTGCCAGGGTGCAACACACCTCCCAGCACATATAACCAGCTCTGTATAGGTCCAAGCTCCCTTTGGGTGGGAGAAGAGAGACACATCCTGAGATCTGATTCCAACTTCTGTGCCAGGACACAAGGAAAGTGAGAAAACAGGCATTTCCAAGCTCTCTGAAACAAAAGTTGGCCTTGATTATTTCTAGCTTTGCCTTGGCTGCTTCTGCGCTTCTTTAAAACCTGAGCCACTGCTACATCATTATTGAAATGAGCAAATGTTCAGTGAAAAAATAGTTTGATAATGGACTCAGCAGAAATCTGCAGTTTGCCAGTCATGTGAATAACCCAGGAGAGCAGGGCTGACTAATTTTCAGTGGGAACCCTGCACCCTCACAAATATCACATTAAAACCTTTAAACCTACATTATTTTTTCTCCTCTGCAACAGAGTCCTCATGAGTGGTGTCCTGACCAGATCACACTGTGAAAACTGTGGTCCTTCTTCTGTCATGTGTGATTAACCAAGGCCCTTAAAAGATGATAACTCAGGTCTATAAAAGTGCATGTCCCTTACATATACTCACGAGAAACTCACAGTTTTAGGCAAACCCTTTATGCAAGGACAAAGATGTGTAAGTGTGTGGACATTTGTGCATGTATGAATGGTAGGGACACTTGCATGCTTTTGAGTATTCATGTTGAACAATGTGCATTTTGTTCTGTACAGAAGAGCACTTGGAGTTTGTTGCATTGTGAAAAGTAGGCAGATTATGAATTGGCATCTTCCTGTTGGATTTCAGTTTATGGACTGGGTAGAAACTTAAAATCCTTTCTGCATTCTTGGTTTGGTTCTTAGCTAAAAATGAGAGGCCTCAATTTTGTCTCAGATTGGTTTTATACTGAGTTACAGAAAGACTAGAAGGACAGAAGTGGATGCTGTAGCAGCTGCTGCGAGCTGAAAGGGGTTGCAGGCTCGTGGAAAGGTTTGACAAATCAAGCTCCTGGCTTTTTATTTTTTATTTCCTTTACTTTCCTTTATTTCCTTCATTTAATATTTCAAAACTTTTATTTTGCTATACTTTTATTCTTCTCTGAGTTCATTCTGTATAACATAATGTCATAATTAATACTTAGCAGAATATTTTTTATGTTGGTTTGCTGCATTCCATGGTCGCTTATAGGCTAAATTTACCAATCTTAATGCTTAAATTAAAATGCTAAAACTATAGAGAATCAATGAGTATAGCCTGGCTTTGAGAAGTACAGTTGATGCCTCCAGTGGAATCGGTTCTTATCCTTCCTACAGTCTCTGAAGAAATTGCAAACTTAATGATGTTTAATCCTGTATATGCCATTCTAATATTATCCCCAGGGATATAGACTATAAGGTGGTTCAAATCAATGAACTATAGAGACATAAACCCAGAGCAAATTATATTAGAAATAGACAGGGTTTTCAAAAGGTTTTCTATATCCCTTTCAGCTATGACAATGTTTTCTTTCTGTTTCCCTGTTTTGTTAATACCTTAAGCACACTCCACTGATAAATTCATTGCAATTTTTTTCACTTTCCTTCTCTGGATAATATAGTGGAATGCATGCTTCCTCCTGGCTATGCTGATTCAACCAAACATGTTGTTATTTTTATTCTTGTGTTGAGGAGAATTTGATAACCTAGCTATCAAAAGGTATCTGAGAGGCCATCTATGCAGAGAATACTATATTTTTGTAGAAAACCTGGAAAATCAAATAAAACAAAGTACCTCAGTACCACTTTTTAGGTCTGAACAAAAATCAGCAAAGTGTAATATAATTAGTGTTTGGAAACACTTGTTCTGACTTTAATTATATTTAGCTTAATTAGTTCTGACTTTAATTATATTTAGCTTAATTATGTTTAACAATTAGATAAAATGCATGGTTAGTCCTGTTTGCAAGTCCTCCCTTGCTCACCGTTAGCAAGGGAGAAGCAGTAATTTATTCAGTTCTTCAGTAGAAAAGCTGACAAAGAATTGTTGCTTATAACACTAGATTATCATTTCAGGGGAAGGTTATTTGAAGTAAGACTCGGTGAAAAGGTTTGTATGTTGTCAAATAGGTATCTGCACCAAGTCTCTGTGTTCAAGCACCCATATGAAATCTGAGCTTTTTTCCAGCATTGGTATTATTAACTCAGACCTCATTTCCCAAGCCTCCTTCTGTCTTTTTCATAAACTCTGTAGCTGATTCCTGTGGCCTCAAGGTTCCACCTTCACATCCTAATTGTCTTCTTAGTCCTTATGCATGTCCAGGAATTTTGCCAGTAGATTTTTAATGAAAGATGCACTGATTCTTTTATTGGTTTGCTGTTGTGAGGATTTTGTAAGTTACAGTCCTGGTCTATTTGGCATATACTGGAGAGGGAATTTTAACCAGGACATGTAGTAAAAATTGTGGAATGTCCATCCCTGGAAGTGTTTGAGGCCAGGTTGGAAGCAGCTTTGAGACATCTAGTCTAGTTTCTGTGTTGTGTCGGATAAGTTTGCACATAATACCTCATGGCGTCTTTAGAGAACTAACCTATTTTGGTAGAGGACTGTCTTCATTTGACATAATAATTAAAATTTTTTTTTAACTGATAAGGTGAACAGTAAAGGAAGCTCCTTTGTCCTCACAAGGTTTTTTCCTAGCACCTGATTCTTTCACAGCTTTTAGGTGTGCTATGAATGCAGTTAGATTTGAATAAGATTCTTTGGGGTTTGGATTTTTGCCATATACTACTGCCATTTTTATGTTGATTCTGGCATCTGGATGGTCAAGTATTTGAATATTTCAGATGTGGTTTGGATGATGGTGATCACTGATTTGTAGATGAAATCAGGCACAGTGTTAAAGATGTCACTTTAGTACCTTGGTACAGCAGGGATTTGCTGGGCTTTTAGATATAAGTTCCTGCCATCTTTTCTTCTGAATATTCATTTGGTTAGTAGGTGGCAAATCAACAGTAGTCTGGAATAAATTATATTTATTTAACTTACCCCTGTAGTCCTAATAAATTCCTTGTCAGAAATGTAAGCTACAACTATGTTATATAGTAAATACCACATAGTCTTACAACATATAATTGTAGCTAACTTTTAACCTCTAGAACTATAACTACTTTTTAAAGGGTATAAGAAAATAGTAAACTATAAACATAATGATAGCTTTTGTACTGATGATTATATGCCAAAAGAAGAGTCTTGCACAAACGTCACCTAATAAACGAGAAGAAAAAAAATTTTCTCCATTGTTGATTCTCATTAAACAGGGATGAAAATAAAACACAGTTCAAATGTATCCTCTAGTAGCTTCCACTGCATAGCCTGTCTTCACCTACAGTATCACTTTTTTCCTTTAACCTATTACTAACTCAACAGCATAAGAGAAGGAATTAGATATTTTGCCAGTATTTGCAATTATAATGAATACCAGTGATTGCATGACTCCTTCCTGTAGTTGTCCTTGAGATGATTGTGTGCATGGGTTTCTAAAGAACCAGCAACCCCTCTGCAAATACTTAAAACTCCATTTTGGACTTTAAGCCATAACCAAGACTCCTTTCCTCCCTCTAACGCAATGCTAAATTTTCTCCATGAGATTGTTTTTCACTAAAAACCTTTTCACTAGTTTTGGCATTTTTTAGTCTTCTCTGTAGATTTTCTTGGTGACATGCAGTAACTTTGTGGGGACTTTTAACTCCACAGTCATCCCTCAACAGCAACAGAGAAAAAACACCACTGATGCTCATAGAAGGATCAATTCTCATGAGCATGTACCAGAATTATCTGCATTAATCTTGGAGCACTCACAGATCTAAGGGAAGTTCCCATCTAAAACCTCTTTCCTTTTTCTGAGTATTACTTGGAGAAAGAAATGGCAATGATAAGGTAGGTAATTATCTTCACCTGGCTATGATTGTGAAACTCTGGAAATTGGGTTAATTAGCAATTGAGGGTATACTGTGTTGAAAGACACAATACAGCCCTTCATGCATATTCAATCCTAGACAGTGATTTGTAACAGCTGTCAGAAAAGGCCTCCAGCAAACTCCATTTCTGATCCTTGATACCTTTCCTTCTAAAGGCTGTGCAGTGCAACAATAATGAGGCTCATAACTCTGTCTCTCCAGTTCCTGCCACCCCCTTTCCTCTGACTCTACCACCCGTTTTCCAGGTTTGCCTTTCTGTCACCTTGCACCAAACTAACACAATGAAAACACATCCAAACCTGAGAGCTTAGGTCCCTCAAGGGATCCCAGTGATGCCAAGTAGACATTCCTAGTGGTGGGCTGCAGTGGCAACGGATATACTAGAGGAAACGGGAGCATGTCGTGAATGTTCTTTGACAAAATGCTTGACGTATCTTCAGCTCTTCCTCACTCCTCTGTTTGGGACTTCTGAAAAGGTCATATCAGGACAACTGCACATTTTTCAAGGACAAGGGAATATATCTGGGGATGATAGACGCAGTAAAAATTGGAGTTCTGATCAAACAAGAGTCTGTGCTCACTACTATTACTACTTTTGTTAGAAAGAGCTTTTATTATGAGAGGGGGATATTTTTTCCCTGCTGAAATATGCTTTTCAAATAGCTCCTATAATACTCTCCCATCATCACTTGTAATTGAACTACAAAGTGGTAGTGCAGGAGTGCGTGTCAATCTGCTGGAGTGCAGGAAGGCTCTACAGAGGGATCTAGACAGGCTGGATCCATGGGCGAGGACAATTGTATGAGTTTCAAAAAGGTGAAGTGCTGGGTCCTGTACTTGGGTCACAGCAACCCCAGCACTACATACTCAAAGAGGAGTGGCTGGAAAGCTGCCCAGAGGAAAGGATATGGGAGTGCTGGTTGTCAGCTGGCTGAACTTGAGCCAGCGTGTGCCCAGGTGCCCAATGGCATCCAGGCTTGTGGCAGAAATACTGAGTCCAGCAGGGCAGTGACTGTCCCCCTGTACTCAGCACTGCTGAAGCCACACCTTGAATCCTATGTCCAGTTCTGGGCCCCTCACTACAAGGAGGACATTGAGGTGCTGGAGCATGTCCAGAGAAGGACAACAGAGCTGGTGAAGGGTCTGGAGCACAAGTCCCATGAAGAGCGATAAGGGTTGGTCTCTTCTCCCAGGTAAAAAGCAATGGGACAAGAGGGAATGGCCATGAGTTGCACCAGGGGAGGTTTAGTTTGGCTATTAGGAAACATTTCTTCCCCCATAAGGTTGACAAGCATTAGAACAGGCTGCTCAGGGAAAATGCTGTAGCTACCATTCCTGGAGATATTTAAAAGATGTGTGGATGTGGCACTCAATGTAATGGTTTAGAGGAGGACTTGGCAGTGTTAGGTCAATGGCTGGACTCGATAATCTAACAGGCCTTTTCCAAGCTAAACAATTTTCTAATTCTATGAGTTACAAGATTCACACTGTCTCGTGACAAAGAAAATGAAAAAGCCAGAGAAAATGAAAAAGCCAATATTTTTAGCTTCATTCAATTGAATTCACCAGCAGAATAAGGAGATGGGCAAATAGAGGGAGATTTTAGGGGTTTTATTTTAGAGAAAGTACTTCCTTTGGGATTGAAGCAAAAAAAAAATATATATATATTTGACTCCTTCTGTGCCCGCCCAACCCAAAACAAAACAAAAAACAAAAAACAAAAAACAAAAAGAAAAAACAAAACAAAAAAAAACAAACAAAAAAAAAACCAAAAAAAAAAAAAAGGGGAAAAAAGGGGAAAAAGAAAAAAAAAAAACCTTACAAATAATCTCAGCTTTTAATATGCCTCACTAGAGATAACTCAGTATCTTACCAGCTTCCAGGGAATTTTTCCTTCCTTTGCAATATAGTTTCCATTTCCACTGTAGCATCAACTAGAAATCCTTCTTCTGGACAGCGTTTTTCCTGTTCCTCCCAGAAATGTACAAGGAAGACAAGCTTATTAATGCCACCAAAATAAATGTACTCAATGTGCAAGTAATTCTACGAAGTACAAGCTGCAAGTGCTTGTTCATATGAAGCTATTGCCAGAGCTCGAGTAATTACTGAAAGACAAAATATGAAAGATGGTATCCATTTAATAAGCAAGATTACAGCCTTTAGGGTGTATTCGATTATCTTTGCACAACTGTTAATCTTTTCAATGTTACAGCATTTGTGATTAAAGTTAGAGGTGCTAATGAAGTGTAGCCTTATTTAATACTTCTCATGTGACAAGCAGGGCCTTATGATGGATGCTGCTATTGCCCTCAGAGTGGGTAAATCTGCCATCAGTTGTGTAGCACCCAGATTACCTGAGTGCGTGAAGCTGCTGAACAGGGATGCTTGACTCATCTTCCTGTTGACAGCACCAGTGAGGAGGGTGGCAGCTCCCAGGGGAAAAGATCAAGAATGAGGAGAGATGAAGGAACAGGACCACTTGATATTAACACAGTATTAAAGGTTCTAGAAATTCTGACAGCTGGTGCCAGACATAAAAGACACTAATTTTAAAAATATATTAAAAAACACAGACATTGCTATGTCTCCAGCACTTTCACTTTGGTCTGGGGGCTTGAGGAATATTGGTACTTTGTCCTGAAGCACGGCCACAAAGCCCTGCTGAAACATCAGTGTGATGAAATGAACTGCAGAAATAGCCAGATTGCAGAGTTACACCATGTTTGCAGGTGTATACATAATTTCACTTTCATTATATCTTATTAGAAGTGATTCCACATCTGTCAATAGGAGCCATATTTTCCCAGCCACAGTCAAAGCTGTAGGTCATAAAAACATATCAGAGTGGATAATTAGTCCCATTGAATATGGGGAGTGAGTTTGTCAAAATGGACTAACTATTCCATACCTGCTTAGGAAGGGAAGCCTGTGTGACCATAGACCTTCCTGCAAGTACCTAAGGAATTATTTGCCATTATGTTTATAGGCCCTAAATGTGCTTTCTTAGTTTTTTTAAGTATTTTTCCACTGTATTCAGAAATTTTTAGTCTGATTAAAAAAAAATGGTGTACAAAACCTGCATTCATCAGAAATGGGATATTCAGAGTTTTAGTGGTTAGGCTCTCTCCTGTATGTGTCTTCAGTAAAATCCTGACTGCATGTGACAAAACAAAATGCAGGACCTTTGGATAAGGTGATAGCTATGTGGCATGATTTCAAAGCAAAAGTAAATACTAATTGCTTTCAATTAGTATAGTCCACAGTCCACCTGGAAACATAACCTGAAGGAATTTACCACCTGTGAAAACTCTTCTTTCATGAAAACCCAGACACTGCTTCTCCAGAGTCCTTCTCTGCAATGTCTGTCATCCTCTTTAAGACTTAGGAGCAATCAGATGCAATGGAATATCTTTATTTCCTTAGAGCTCTATACCTGAATGTGGTCACTGTGTTGTATTTGATCAAAGGAGATTCATTACTGATTGTCTTTAATGAACTTCTGACACTGGATTTTTCCTTCCTATTGTTTAATCTGATCTTCATTGCTAAAAACTAGGAAGTCAACAGCCTTTGGAAATAATTTGTCTTTGATACAGGAAGCTTTATGAATTTTTAAACTTTACTGCCTAGCATACATATGAGAATCTCATTCTATCTAATTACATGGGTCTGAATTAATCCATCAATGTCTTACATGACTGCATTCTAACCTGAAAGGCTGATTGTATCTGTGAGAACACTGTCACATATTGCAGGAACTAATTAAAGACTGCACAACTTCATTAGTTCTGTCACAAGTCTGGTTTGATTAAATATGCTGCAATTATATCAGTGTTGTAGGATGGACTTGGAGAGAAAGACAACTTACATAGGTGAGAGCTTCTACATCTTTTGTAGCAGTTGAATGAAAACATTGCAGCTAAATTGCTCTCCTAAATGAAAATAATTTTTAAATCACGGGAGTTAAGACAAGAAAGTTTTACTGGATTTGATGGAATCTTCTGCTAAACAACTGCTTGGTAAAATATGCTTTGATTCTTGGCTACAAAATGATGGAAAATTTTTCTCTTCTCTTTTCTTGTCTTGTTTACTGTTAAGTTTGATGTTGAGACAACCATATGTGTACAAATCAAAGGTAACACACATTAGGCACACGTGTTACAATGACATCAAAGATTACAGAATTAACCCAGGAGATGGATTCGATAGCCCTTGTGGGTTCCTTCCAACTCAGCATATTCCAAGATTCTATGAACCCTGCTCAAAAACTAAGCAAACTGCCAGCATGGGAAAGATCTGTAATTCCAAATGTTCCACAAAAATTATTTTTAGCTTTCCATAAATTCTGAAAATTTCTTTGTTACAAGATACTATCTTAAAAATCCGCAGTCTCTAGAGCATTTCTACAGACAAGCAGGGTAAAATGCACTAAGGGTCATTGACTGCTTGAAGCTTTTTGTGGGAAAGCCAGCAACTGGACCAGTCAAAGTGGTTAGACCTCTTCATAACTCACAGTGACCTTCAGAAAGCAACCAGCACAGCTCATGATCTTTGATTTGAAAGAGGAAGAGAGGAAAACAGCAAAAGATACAGGTTATCTCTGCCAGCCTTCTGATGTAGAATCAGAGAGCTGGCAAAAGCTACAGGGCAGGGGAGAACCAGGTGAGTAACTGTGATTTAGAAGTCCGGAAGGGCATTAAAAATCTGTTATACAGGCCAACTTCACAACAACGTATATTTAAGCCCATTGATGTGTGTGGAAGGTTGTTTAACTGCCCAGGTTGTTTCATGCCTGCCCACACCTACTGACACAGCAGGCCTGCAGTTCCAGGGGGAGTCAGATATGTTCACCTTCACAGCCTTCCTTTCCTCCTGAAGCTGTTGCTGCTTTTATGCTCTTGGAGTTTCAATTTCTCCTTAAACAGGAGCTGTGGTGTTCTAAAAGGATTGATTATTGCTCTCCATAGATCCTTAGCATGTTCCAAAATCTTCCATTACTGTATACCCAGTGGGGTGGCATGGGAGGATCCCCTCACATTACACTGCTCTTCTCCCTCTATGGCCATGTCTAGGGATATCCTTGCTCCCATCTCCCTCTTTGGTAATGTTCAAATTGCACTCAATTTCTATGTCTAGACAGAAAGATTTGCTTTCAAAACTGCAATTATGTATTTAAAGTTTGTTTTGACTAGCTAATGAACTGATCTAGCTATATAAATGAAAATTAAGAAGTAACACCCTCAGCAGACATACCAAAAGCTACTCTTTTAGAACAGAAAATTCTAGTATCTGCTGTTCAGTATATTCACTGGTTTGATTTTCCTCAACACTTATGAATCCAATAGAAACTGTGTAAATACTTTTAAACGATTAAGAGGCAATAACAAGTTTTTGTCTTTATATAGGTTGTGAGAATTTCCACAAGAAGCTTGAATAGGAAAGATTGCTTCAAAAAGATTTTTCAATGCATTATAGTATGTCACTCAATTGGATTTCATATGTAATAGAACTACTAGAATGGTTATTTCTGAGTTAAGTGAGCAAGTAATTCTCAAGAAAGTTCATCAGTGGGCTGCAGTATATAATTTTACTTTGTCTTAGGTGTTTTGCCTTTGAAGTTAAACTGCTCACCACAATTATACTTTAAGGGTCTTACAATGATTCTTCACAATCTTTGCTATTATTTCAGTGAATCATCAAAGGAAAATCAGTTATATTGATTTCTGCAAAAGATGAGACTGTCAAAAATGATTTTCAGAATAAAAGGAAAAGTGCAGTCTTTAGTTTGTAATGAAACAAAGGTACTAAAAAATACACAGATAATTTTGTTCTAACAGAGGAGTTCTCCTGTGTGTGAAGAACAACCTTTTAAAAGCAATGCATAGGGAGATAAATACATTAACCACATAATTCTTTTTGATAGGATTTGTCCACAGTTCTTCTTGTGTACTGCAATGAAAGTTCACTCTCACAGGACCCAGCTCAAAGGCTTTTTGCTAAAGACAGTACTGCACCAGGTGGAAAATGCAAAATGAAGAAATAGGCTTCAGCTGCATCAAAGAGAACATTAATTTTGCTGTTCTTAATAGAGACTAGATGAAAGGGAGAAACATTATTGCAGTACAACATCCTGTTCTCCCTAATTACTGTCATTGCATGAGAAGTGCACTATATTGTGCAACCCCTCTTAATGTGGAAAGATCTCTTAGCTATTCTCTACATAATTATACAATAATTAAAACACAACCAAGGACTATCAAATTCTGCAAAAGAGTTTTTCAACGGTTTCTGTGAATCCCATTGTAATGAGTTCTGAGTAAAAAGCAGAGAGCATCTGTTTTCTACTTTCTAATCATATGTCCTTTCTGAAAAATCAGGTATTATTGAATCAACCTATTTGGCCAGGTTGAAACCAGGGTAGAATTAAAACTTCTGATGTTACAAAGCAGTTTAGACTCAAACTTTCTTTTGATACCAAGGCAAGACTCAAACCTACATTGGGGACTGTATCACGCTGTCCAAAAGAAGTGTAGAAATAGGTGTTGGGATTACAATTTTGACCACTTTATAAATATTGTGCAATCAAATAAAATCTTACACTACCAAATGTTTCTTAATTAACAGAACCTCTTCAGTTTCCCACTGCATATGAGCAAGTATGTGAACTCCTGTTTTTTTAGCAGGAAGGACACTCTTACACCAGTGCTGATCTTTGGGGTATCCCACATGGGATATCCATATTGCATGAAGTGTCAGGGGACTTCCCAGGCATTCCATCTTGAAGACTTGGGGAAAAAAAACAGACCAAAAGAAAATAAATAAATTAAAAAAATATATATATCCTTTGGAGATAGTGTCAGCAGGAATCATTTGTAGAAGAAGGGCACTGGCCATTATGCTAGAAGTATTTTTATATGTTTAATTCTCCAGGTAGAGTGTTCTGGAAATGTAGGATCTTCCATGAGGAAATGGTGAGGGCTTTGCAGGAAGTTTTTTAAGAGACCACAAGAAGCAGGACGTTGACCATGCAAATAAGTATTTTCACAGCTTCTTGGAAGGTTAGAACTGACAGCTGTTGTTCAAAGAGAGCAAGACACACAAAGGCCTTTGATGCATTTAATCTCAGCCATCAGATCTTAATCAAGCTATACAAAATAGAGGAATGTGGTGGTAGAAAATGAGAAGCTTGGATAAGGAAGGCTGGGGGAAAGCAGTTTAAAGGGATAGTACAAGATTTCAAGGCCCGTTTACAGCACAAAGAGTTTCTAAAATCTTCAATGCAACCAAAAGAGGCATTGTACTTTCTGACTTCTTTTCCTTCCCATAAGGAGAAATTTGGTAGGGGAGTCTATGAGCAGGTGGGGACCTCTTCACTTTGGGTAGTTGGTTATGTAATCTGTGAAGATCAAGTTTTATTCTTAACTAAAATTTTCTGTTGCTGACAGCCATTTGAGATTAAATAAATCAAGACAAACAGTAAAGGAGATGTCAATGACGTGGTATTTTGTCATCTAAATCGCTTATATTTCCATGCTCTGACTCATTTAACTTTGTCCCTGTATTTTCAGCAGATTTTTTTTCATGAGTGTCAACCTCCCCAAACTAGTGATATTTCAACACGTAAAAGGCCATGCCACATGTCAGAAAAATAGGTATTAGTCTATTTAGTATTTGAAGAGCAAAGAAAAGCTACGCTGTCTGCAATTTCCCAGTGAAAATTGCTCCATGATCCAGTCATCATTATTTGTTTAACAGATGTTATATAAGCTGCTACAAGAGGAACCATTTGATGGACAAAGAAGGTGAAGTCCTTATTTCTGAGGATGAAAACATTCTTCTGACCATGACTGCATACACGTAGCTTACTGGGGAAGTTGTCAAATATTCCTTATTCTGACAGGGAAGAGAATGCATTCACCATGTAAACTTGCTTCGTTGCCTGAGATCACATCTCAAACTCATTTTCTCAGCTATGGGTCCATTTTCAGAAGGCAAATTTCCATTTTTAGGTTTCTTCACCTATTTGTTCTAGGTTCCCTGATAAAACCTGCTCTGTCTCAATTTACTTATCTTGTAAATTTCATTGAAGTTCACAATTATTCTGACAGATTCGTAATTAATACTTCCTATGAATTAACTTACCCTCAAAGACCAACTTCAATGAGTGTAAGAAATTGATGTCGTAATGGCAAAACCATGAATTACAGCAAAAATTCCTAATCATGGGCAGTCACCAATCTGAGAAAGAAATGAGCCAATACAGACTTTGGGAACTTTTAATGACTTTTTAATACCTAGAGCATTATGATCTATCCACTGACCAAGGGAATTGTATCTGGAAATCCTTAAGTAGGAGGCTTACGTAATGTAGTTCATCTAAAGTGCTTTCCTAGAACTTCCTGAGTGAATTTTGCACATTGGATTTGAATACAATACCGTTCTTCATTTCTTTTTCTTAGGTTATTGTCACAAATCCAAAAAAACTGTGAATGTTCATCACAGACTTTTTCCTTTTTGTGTGTCCCTTTCTAGCCTGAACAGTTTGCAATGACTCCTCTTTGAATTCAGTGCCATATTCAAATGAGAAAATAAAGTTTGAGCATAGATTTATTTTATATTCATTTTAATTCCCATTCCATGTGCTTTTCACAGCTGCTCATTTTATTGAGTTGCTTTTCCAAATGAAAGCTCCAGCTGCTCTGGCCTCACAAACCATATAATACATGTTGTATAAGCCTTCAGTAGATTGTTCCAGAGACTCAACGGTTATTGTTTTCCTCATCTTCCACCTCTAGACAGAAAACCTTTAGGTTTACATTGTAAATGCAGTCTTTGAAAGTCCCAGCAGTTTCTTACTTGTATTCCTTAGAAAATGAGAGAGAATCACATAATCACAGAACATTCTCAATTGGAAGGGAGCCACAAGGATCATCAAGTTGAACTCCTGGCCCTGCACAGCACCATCCCCAAGGGTCACACTACGTGAAAGGTTTCTTGAATTCTTTCAGGCTTGGTGTTGTCACCACTTCCCTGGGGATCCTGTTCCAGTGCCCAAACATCCTCTGGGTGAAAAACCTTTTTCCTATCCAACCTAAACCTCCCCTGACACAACTTCAGGCCATTCTCTCAGGTCCTGTCACTGGTCACCACAGAGAAGAGATCAGTGTCTGCCCCTCCTCTTCCCCCCACAAGAAAGTTGTAGACTGTGCTGACGTCTCCCCTCATCCTCCTCTTCTCCAGGCTGAACAGACCAGGCAACTTCAGCCACACTTCACTCAACTTCCTTTCAAGACCATTCTCTCTTTCTTATATTGTGGCACCCAGAACTGCCCCCAGCACTCGAGGTGAGGCGGCCCCAGTGCAGAGCAGAGCGGGACAATCCCCTCCCTTGCCCGGCTGCCGATGCTGTGCCTGATGCCCCCCAGGACAGGGGTGGCCCTCCTGGCTGCCAGGGCACTGCTGGCTCAGATTCAATTTGCCACTGACCAGGACCCCGAGGTCCCTTTCCGCAGCACCCCTTTCCAGCATCTCATAGCTTGCTTTCTTTATTCTCTTCAGTAAAATTCTAGGTTGTGGGACAATTTTAAAGAAAATTTGGCATGTTTCCAGCTGAGCCAGTTTTCATGTGCCTCATGCAAAAAGGTGTTCAGGTTGTGAAGAGAAACCCTTTGGCCACACCATTAATTTGACCCTTTTCAGACATCAAAGAATCCATGTTCGTGCACAGCCTTGAGACACAGTCCTTTAGGAAGCAGGAGTTATTGATCCTGATGCTGAAGTATTTTACATATAAATAGCTCTGTAACTCAATGATTTTCCTGGCTTCTGGCCATTGCCAGTCAATGTGGCACAAGGAAATGTGCCTGTGTTTGCAGGAAACCTGAAGTTTAACATCCCCATGAGGCAGCTCCATAATGCAAGAAGTCTCCACTTACCCTAGAGAGTCTCAGAGCCAGGGTCTAGTTACAGTTTTCCTTGGACATAGATTTGGGAGATCAAGAAATCAACACCAACAAAACAAGCAGGTCAGGCTCTGAATTCAATCAATTCCTATACCAGAAGCAGCAGATTATCTGCACAAAAACTGACTCCTGTTACATTTCTAGTTAGTACGCACACTTTTCCTTCATGGGAAGTTCATGGAAGTCAAATGGTTTTTGTTTGCCTGTTGATAGCAACATCTCCTGGGATATTGATGGGAAGTCTGTGTACCTGCCTCACATGCAGTGATTCTGCTCATTGCCACAGACCTCACCAGTTGCCGGCCAATATTTTATTTCTCGCTGCTGAGCAAACTTCTCGAGGTACTTGCCAAAGGATGCTGCAAAGTCTGTTTACTAGTGCCAATTCCTTGAATCCTCTCATACTGTCATGACCCAGGACCATACAGCACAAATAAATCAACTGAGTAACATCTTTTGGAGCCCATGGGAAAGATTTTGAAGCACTCCTGGTATAAAATTCCAGCGATACAACAGTGAGACAATGCTCTGCATCATCAGCTTCAAAACAGCACTACTTTTCAGCTGCGTGAGGCCTGGATAAAGGAAAGAAACTGCATAAGCGGCTGTTTGGAGTGGTACTATCAAACAGACATGTCAATACTCTAAAAAGGATAAACCTCCACATCTAATCCTTTAGAGGACGGATCTGAACCTAACTCATGCTAAAAGAAGCATCTGGATTCATTGCAAATTTTGGTAGTAAGAAGTTGGTTGCAAACTGCAAATGGGTCCTTAGGTTCCCGCTTTCAAATTCTTCTCTTTGCGTTTTAACACCTCCAAACTCTCAGTGATGGTTTGCTGTTTAATCCTTAGTATCCTGCACTAGCTTTTCAGTGGAGTCTGCTGTTTTATCAAAGCACAGGGGATGGGATGAAGGAAAAGAAAAGCTGCCTCTGTTTCTTCAAAATTTACCATTTATCTTTGTGACTGCTAAGATGGTAGCTAAGGACACAGAAACCAGGACAATTAAACTATGTTGTTCCTCATTTTCATTTCTTAATTTTTAACTTTTTCTTTTTTGTGCAATTCTATGGATTTTAAATTCAGCTTTCATTTTTACTGTACAGTACCACATAATTTCAGCTTCAGTTATTTCTATTTATTTTTACATCTGAAGAATGTTGTAGTTCAGAAGCAAATCTTTACTGTGAAACTGCTGTTCTGTTAAAAAATAATGTATGCAATTAAATCAATACTGTTATGTTTTCAAGTAATCAAAATTTAAGAAACTAATTTTCATATGAAAAAAAGTTCCTCCAACCTCATTGCAAAACATTGATACAATTATTTTTCAAATATATTAACAACACTAATTGCTGAACAAAGAATTCCTCTATTAGAGTAAGTAAATATTTAAAGTTCTTTCCACTTTTTTTTTTTTTAATGCTAAGTAAGATTGTTTTGAAGGATTTACATTTACTTTACCACCACCAGTTCTGTCTTACTGTCTATTCACCATGATTTTCCACAAAAAACCCAGTCCAGTTAAGTCTTGGAGCTTTCAAATTCTGCTGCTTCAGTAAACATCTGCAATCCTTCAAAGGTGATCAGCTCCTTCTTGAGATGGAACTGCAGTATAGACATGTGAATTATTTAATGAGTTATAATGCAGCAATTTTATTTGAAACATTCCTCAATTTCTACTGGGCCACCCCCTTTCTATTGCAATATGATAAGTAATCCTATGTTTATTTCTTGTGAGCTCACACAGGTTCAAAGCTAGGAGGCTGGGCAATTTCTCATGAGAAAAAGTATGAAAGAAAAAGCAGATGCCTACTAACAGTCACTGTCAGAGTTGTGAGTCCCAGACTCCCCTCATCTTTATAATATTTGATAATAAACTCTTCAATTTGGTTGGGTGTTTATAGTTTACTATCCATAGTAGATCAATTTTTGCCCTTAGCCTTCAAGATTCTTGTGCAAACCATTAATATTTACAATTAAAACTTTAAAGTAATCCTTTCCAGAAATGACAGCTCACAGAGAAAATAAATTTATTTCTAAAGTGGTGTCAAGAGTCTGTCTACTAAATTGCAAAGCCCAGAAGGTGCTGCAATAATACAGCTCCAACACCCACCTGCTGAGCAGGGTGAGCATTCCATTGTGCTCTTTGCCTATGCTTTTCTCTATAATCTGTCACCGTTGATGTCTTGATGCAACTTTCCAAGGAAAAAGAGAGAAATCATTATGCTACTCATTATGAATAATTACCTGTTTGTAAGAAACACTTGTTTGTGACAGCCATAGATTTTTTTCTCCACATGCTCAAAATTCAATACAATTCCTATTCCCTTTGTTGGTCATCTGCATTGCTGTGGTTGTGATTAAATGTGTTATATACTTGATGCGTCTTTCCCCCTCAAGTGACTAAATTTCAAAATTCAGAGATTAAGTACTTCTACAACAGTTTTTTTTTTGTCAATCTCTAATACCAACTGTACAGTAAATTAGATAGAGCTCCATGCTTCAGTATTGTCTCATGTCTGAGGCTCAGGTGGTATTGATGGGCTGGCTTTGTGCTCTTTTGAAATAAGCAGGAACTGAAATATTGAATAATGTACTGTATTAGACACAATAAAACCAATCCACACAAGTGGCTGAAAATACAAAAGGAAGTTTTAGTGGAGGAGTTGAAGGCAGTAACATTTTGTCTTCCTGCAGGAAAAGATTTTTTTCTGTGAGAGTTATTAAAAAAAAATCCCTTTGGTTTTTGCTCTTCTCTCTCAGAAAGCTTGGCTCCATATTTCCAGACCAGCACTTTCCCAGGGATCACCCTACCAACTTCTGACCAAGACCAAAAGCTGGGACATCCCCAGACTACCCCAGGCACACCCAACTTAGCCTCGATGGGTACCTTCAGGAACAACCACAATCCTACAAGCCCTAGCACATTTCAGGACTTGCTTTACTTCCAGTTCCCCTCTGTAAGGCTCATCCCAGTGATCCAGCCCATGCCCCTACCCTGCACCACCTGCCAGATTTCTGCAGACCACATTTGCACCACCACCCACTGCAGCCTGCGGATGGCCAAAGGGCAGGACCTCCAGGAAGTCCTGGCCAGAGCTGCACAAACTCACTGCCCCAGTGCTACCAAGGACCAGCTTTACCTCCATGACTCCACAATCAACTACGTTTCAGATGCCCATGGAGGTGCTGGGAATTTGGCTGAACCACAGGAAGTTGCCAGTCCACAAAATCTAGTCTGTTGTCACTTCTCAGAGGGTCTACAGCATTTTCCAAGAGTTTTCTGCTTCTCAAAATGCCTGAAGTGTGTGACACATGGAAAAACCATATCCTGCTCCTGCTGCTGCACCTGCATGCTCCTGGGTACCTGGTGACTTTCTCCCTGAAAAGCTGAGAGCCAACCCACATCCAGTTTCTTCTTTCCTGGAATCCCTCAGAGCTCTCTTGGATTAAATTTAACTATAGACCTTCTCACACCCTGGTTTGGGACAGGTTTTTATTCAAAATCACAGGAGAAATAAATGCAGGTTGGTCCTATAGTGACTCTCGCTCGCAGATATTAATGTGTCAGATGAAACCAGTAAACTAAAAACGAGAGAACTAATACTTAAGAGTAATAGTAGTCCCCCTAGTTCAGGCCACACCTCACACAGTCTGCTCAAGTACTTTCTGAAAGTCTCCATCATCACAGTCAAAAGCTTAAATTCAAAAGCACAATGTGAGAAAGAGAAAAATCCCTTGAACCTTGAGAGAAGCTCTTGTAACCCCACAGCTGACCTTTTGTCCACCTAGCTCCTTTGTCTCTTGCTGGTGAATGAACCTCCCCAACAGTGACTTTACAGATGGCCCTGGGTCTATCCATTTCCAGTCAATGGTCCTCCTTCCAAAGCTGCTGCATCCTACAGGCCCTGGGGAGCCAGAAAAGCTGCTTTCTGGTGTTCATAGACAGCACAGGAGTACCCAGAACAGTGGCAAACTAATCATGGGGAGAGAAAAAATGGCGTGTGGTTTTCTTACCAGATCCTGAAACCACAAATTTTCTGTTATGCCCCTATTGCTGGAAACTCATGATGTTTCTGTCTTCGTACTTATTCTCTTGGAGATTCTTTAGTACAGAAGACTATTCCTCATTTCCTTTCCTAGCCATAGCATTTCATTCTTCCATCCTTTCTTCAGGACTTACCCTTCACTGCCAGCTGGAGTGATCCTGGTCTAGCTTGGCAGGCAGAGTAGGCATGCCCCTAACCCTGTGATGCATTTGCCAAATGCACAACAGGCCCCCATTCTCCATCTCTGTAGTTTCCTTGGATAAGCCAGGTGACCAGGCTCTCGTTGCTTGCTGCACTTGGACGGTGTGTTCTGCTTAGTGGTTGCAAAAATGACCTTCCTTCCACTATGGGCAATAGTGTGGGAGCCTTCTCCCAGCTTCAGGCTGTCCCTCCAACAGGAGAGTGTCATTTTTCACAAATGAACAGTGACACCAACTTAGTGCAAAGGCAGAAACACACATAGGAGGAGAGTGCTTTCATGGACTAGATGCAGCACTGCCTCTAGCACTGCAGTCCTGGAGGCAGAAGAGCTCTGGCAGACAAACCCTGCAGGGCACAGTTACATGGTGGGCAGGGCCAGTGCTGCCCTGGCTCTTCCAGGATGCTCACAGGGCCAGTGGGAGCAGAGGGCACTGTAGCAGAACAGCATTGGCACAGCTGTGAAGGTACAGAGAGATTCATGGGTTTGCATGATTAAAACATGGGGGAAATGTTAGAAACATCTATATCTGTATATTCATATTTTGTTTTCTGTCTTTATCTAGCCCCAAACCCATTAAAACATGCAGGATGACAACAAAGCTCTTTTTACATTCGATTCATACCTGAGTGAATCTTCACCAGACATGATGGTTACACGTCGCACCAAGGAGTAGGCAAGGGAACAGCTGGAAAATCTCATGTCTACAGACCTCCAGAATTCTGCCTCTCCACCCCAGACAAAAGCCAAAGTGCTGCAAGCATGAAAGTACTTCCTCTTTTTTTTCTGTGTCACTCAAAATCAATTACCTTTCACTCTGAAAAGGAAACATATAACAGATTGGAAAGAAAAATGCTGAAGTCTTCCAGGGCTTTTTGGCACAACCAGGCTTACTAAAAAATGCAGGAGCCTAGGAGAGCTGACTGGAAACTGGCCAGGTGTTGAAATCATGTGCTTTTGATATCTGTCAGTGAGTCGGTCATTACAGTCCAAATACTCTGACTCTTTTGAGAAGGGTCCATTCATCCCAACCTCTGCTTTTCAGACACTTGTCTCTGACATATTAAATGCCTCAAAACCAAATGTCTATGCATAATGTTTTAATTATGGTTCAGATATGGGAAGTATAGATTCTTCAGCAATTTGTAGCTTTTTACTTACTCTGGGTCATAAGTACACGGCTCTTCATCTCCTTTAAAGCAACGTAAAGCTGTTGTAAAACCCACACACATGACACCAGGTTCTAATACCAGCTGATATCAGACATATCATAGGGCTGCCTTCAACACAGAAATGCACATAAAATGAATTTTAAAATCATCCAACAAGGCAAGGATCTTGGCGTTTCTTACTTACTGGTTTTTATTGATTACTGATTACACTGATTTTTATGTCCTAGAGTAGAACAGATATTTGCCTGGGATTTTCAGATTTCTGCCATCCTGGCCAAAGTGATAGTTCTGTATTTATACACTGTATATATATTTGAGCCCTCAAATTCCGATAGCACAAGATTTCTAGGAGAGGAAGCAGAGGACAGCAGAGGAAAGGCAAACAATGTAACCTTAGACACAAAGCTTGGTGCACTATGTTCTGCTTATGCTGTGCTGCACTTCTCTGCCACAGTTTGACTTCTACTTTTCATAAGTCTGGGGGAACTCAGTCTTGTATGTGTCTATACACAAGAAGAAAATTGCACCTCATGGTTTGAAAAATGTGGTTTGTGCAACTTTTATTTTCTGGAGGAAATTCAATGTCATGATGGAGGAAATAGCTACAATAATTTCAAAAATAATTTTTCATGTGACTTCTTTTAGTTTTTCTGTTTACTCTTTAAGAACAGAATGCATTATCCTCATACAATATTAGTGCATTTTATGATCAAAATTCCCCTATTCTCTTGCAAATAAAGAGATATTATTGCTTTGAGAATATGGTGAGAGCAACAGTGACATGGTAAGAAGAAATAAATGGTTTGTGGGGGAAGGCTGCATATTTAAATCACAAAGTCCTTTCATTCTGTGAGGACATCATGTTCTTCTTGGATTGGTCTGGTGAAAGAGAAAGAAGCAAGAAAATTTCTTCTTATATTTAGTTAGATGCTAGTTTCTATGGAGACAAGTTTCTCCAGTCATTTTTATTTGCAGGCATTAATAGCATAAACAATACAGAGCAGCAAAGGTTTAACCCTGGATTGAACCCCATATTGAGCACATTCTGTAGGGAGAAAAATGAATGTCTAAATCAGATACAAGGGCCATTATACAATCTCGTTAACATTCAATCTTGTTAACTGGACTCTGGCAGTACAAAGCAAAAAAACCTGAAGAGTCACGTATTTTCATACCCTGTATCCTCTTTTCCGACGTGTTTTGTACAGAAACCTGAGAGGGCAGCATCATCTGCCCTCTAGCTGTCCCTGTACAGCTGATCACACACATTGCTGTGCATTAATTACCTACCTCTGCTTTCACTGGCACCCACAGAAAGGCCTAAGGTAGTGACTGACTATGCCAGGAGAGGTGAAAGCAATGAAATAAGCTATCTTTTTTAGTGCAATTGAAGTAATTTGATGTGAATGCAAAGACCCATATCATTTTGTGAATTTAAGTGATCAAAAAGGGCAAAAAAGAGCAATTACTTTCAAGTATAGGCAATCCGATTTCTCTGAGAGGTCTTTTTTCAGGCTTTTCTTTCTTCTCTCCCTGCACATACTTTGATTTCCATTATATTACTTTTAACTGAATAAACAATTTACAGTGAACATTTAGCTATCCACATGTGTCTCTTATATATGTAGATCAGAATTTTAACTTCCTTGAGTTTTCAGGGATTGGGGAAGGGAAGAGCTGTTACTGTTCAGTGGTATTACATAAAAATACTTAATACCTGAAATGTCAGTTTCATTATTTATCTGTTTAATTACATGGAGGAATCAGCCTTAAAAAGAAAAAGAATCTCCATGGATACTGGAAGAAGAGATGTTAGATAAATATTTTTAAATTAATTCGGAATAAACGAAGATTGCCCAAGGCCTGCTTCTCAGTATTACCTTTATATTCAAGAGATATGGGACTTTAACTCTCTTACACCAATTCCAAGATAAGTAATTATATGCACTGCCCAATCTGAAGTGCAAAGCAACAGAAAAACTGGTTCACTTTAGCTGGGCTTTTCAATCATAAAACCAGATTCCAGCTCTCTGGGACCCTTAAATGCACAGAATTGCTGTATCGCAGTACCCAAAATAATTGTCATAAAAAATAAAAGGCCCAAATAGCTTGATTTTTAACAGCATAGTAAGTCCTTTATCTCACTTCATTTTCTCTGTCAGATCACTGGGAAAAGGAGTTAGTGTTGCTAGTTTCTTCTTGTGCCTGAAAGTTTCTCTTTGCCTGTAAAATATGCCAGCTTTGGGACAAATATCTGTTACTGCAAGTCGTTGTTTGTGAATATTTTCATGCTGGTGTCTGAATTGACCAAAGCACTTAAATGTAAGAACTTCTCAGTAGGATGTTCAGAAAGCAGGAAAAGTTTCTAAGTGCACAAAAAATGTAAATTTGTTATTTTATACGGTATAGGAGGACAGAGCAAACTACATTTGCCTGTTTTAGCTTTGACAGATAGTCCGGTTATTGAATAAGCAGGAATGCACCTTTTTTTCCATTCTTCTCAGAATATGACACAAACATGGTGGCCTTAATCTGAAACACAGAAGTAGCAAATAGAAGAATTCAATATTCAGACTTTAAAATACTTTCTAAATATCAGCAAAACACACACAAGGGCTCTGCTAAGCACAGACCTTGAAAATAGAAGAGACAAGACACAGGTGATGCTTGCATAACAATGTGCTTTGGGAAATTCTGTACTTAATAACTAACCAAATCTGTGGAAGGTAGGCAAGTGAAATCTGGATTCCTTGTGTCCTCTGGCTGGATTGTCTGGTTCTTGTAGAGGGTGAACCTGCAGGGATGCAGGTCAGACACCCTGTCATCTGTTTGGGAGAGCATTACCATAAGCACTGAGTTTGCACAGCAGCCTTTTCCTCAGCAGAGACCTTAAAAGCACCTCTCTCTCTCTCTTGCTGTTGAGAAGATATTTTTTTTTACCCAGCAATCCCCTCCCATGAAACCTGGAGTGGCTTTATATCCCTGGGGCAGCAGCTGCCCTGCAGCATTTGACTGAAGCTGAGCAGCAGGTCCAGGAGTGAGGCTGAACAACAGACTGGCAGATGAAGTGACACCACATAAACCTCCTTGAAAAAGTGACTACTAAGTAATAGGAATAGACTCTTTCTCCTTATCAGCCTGAAGCCCTCAGTTACAGAATGTGGTACAGGGATAAGATATATTAGGGAGTTAATTTGTTCTGACCACTGTCTGTATCATTTCTGCCCGTGTATCAGTTAGTTATTTCCTTTCCTCCCTTCACACAGAAGCTCTTTGATCATTGGCACACCCATTTGATCTAACCTACACAGCTGAATTCACTTCACAGCTGAATGCCATCAAATTGCTTAAGGTTAAACCAAAGCAAATGCATTTCTTCACTTTTTGTAAATAAGTAGATAAACTAGATATTAGGACTTAATCAGGAAGTTAAAGGAGGTAATATCACCAAAATTTCTTAACAAGAATATCATAAATGAGAGGGATGCAAGGAGGAAAATATGCAGTCAGCTTGGAGGATGAGAGCAGTAAAACAGAGAAATACAAAACTCAGTGCAGAAAAGACAGCAGAAACTGCAGCAGGGTTGTGCAAAGTCTGAGGAAAAGAAACTGCCAGATGACAGGCTGGTGAGGAGGAGGAGAAGGAGGAGGAAGAGGAGGAAGAGAGAGCTGACCCGAATCAAGTGTGTTCAGAAGTTCAGGAAAAGGCTGTACTGTGCAAAATTTAAGAAGACAGGCAAGCTGCTCCCGGGGACAGGTGGGGTTTTTGGGGCACTGGGTGCACACAGGAAGGACACCCATGCTGGCCACATGCAACTTGTGGAGAAGTCTCAGTGCAGTGGTGGCTGCCCTGCGCAGGACTGGACAGAGCCCATGAAGGCAAGGGGAAAAGATGGAAAGAATAATAATAAAAAAAAGAAGTTGAAAAATAGCACATCTGAGCATCTGAGCTGAGGTGATGAACGGTGTAACTGAGATGGCGGAGGCTGAAAAAAACAACTTGTGGGATGAATGGCCTTGCAGAGGTGAAAATTCACTGAAAAAGGTGGAAGAGTGGGAGGGTGGAAAACAGAGTGTAAAGAAAGTGCTATACATTTGAGCAAGTTTTTTAGAGCTTGAGGAATTGCGTCCATTTTCAAGAAAAATATGGCATCTTTATTATGACATACCCCTTCCTATAGATTTATAAATTCAATTCTCCACTCAGAAAGACTTGCTGTCACATAATTTGAAACCTTTTTAAAATTTACCATAAGATACAGCACAGCACCTATAGGTGATTAAAGGAGGAGCAGTAAGCCTGCACAGGTCAAACCTCAGTCACAAAAGGAAGCAGTCATCTGTCCTTTCCATTTGGCACAGCTGTACCTCTCCATGTCCCAGGTTATCAAACTGCTGGCTCCCTGACGTGCCTGCAACTCCTCTTTGACGATAACATATATCCAGCACACTGCAGCTTTCCAAGACCTGTGGCAAAGCAATTAGAAAGAAAATTGGCACATTATCGATTGCAAACTCAGCACGGTCTTAGGCAGTTACTTAGAATGATTATACTGCTCCCTTTCTCTCTGCTAATTTTCCACTTGAGTAATCAAGAAATAAGTTTGGATTAAAGACAGAGTGTGTTTGACAACTTCGTTACCCAGTTGTTGTGCTCAGGAATCCAAATGTATCTCATATGTCAGGGAAGGCTTTTTCTGATGCTCTTTTTCTAGCAAACTTAGGTGGCTTCCTGTGACTGTCTCAGCTGTGGCTCCAAGGATTCAGCTCTGGTCAAGCTTATTTTCATGACATTAAGCTGTCTTTTTTTCTTTACTTGGCAAAACTGTGTTTCTCCCCACACTGTTAAAACAGAAACCATGAATATATAGATACCAGGCTGATTTCAGCACTGAGTGCTGTAAATGAGCATGAAATCTGCAAACAGTAGAGTAGTTACTACCTTTAATTGAGCTTCCTTGTTGCTGCTAACCTAGTCTACATAAGACACAGACAACACGTAAAATACTACACAAAACATAAGCTGTTATTATCAAGCAAATGAAAAGATAAGTAGCCTTTCTTCATACCAATGAGTAAGAAAACAATGCTAAAACTTTAGTGAACCTCTACACAGCTGATCCAGATAAAAATGTACTTCTGGACATGATGAGTACTACCAGAGTTCCTCTCACCTGACAGTGCTTAAGGAAGTGGAGATATTTATTTACAACTCCTTAGCACTATGTTTCCAGAACTCTCAGCAGAAGGAGGAGGAGACCCTTTACCCACCAACCTGCAAACCACCATGCTCTGATGATTTGGCCAGCTCTGAAATGAAAAGGAGAACTGTGTTCCTGCTGACAAACTCTTAGTGTTTCGCCATGCCAAAGGGTGTATCTGCTCACTGGCTCTTACTCAAGGAGACAGAGACATTGACTTTTACCCAAACTGTAGAGCACATCACAAGATTTTGAGGCAGTCAATGCTTTTATCCAAAATGCATGGGACTTTTCAACATTTCTTTATGTAGCCCACTACCACCAGAAAAAAAAAATCCATCTACATAATATGTTTTGGATACTGAGAGAGGGGAAATACTTCTTTCAGTTGCTGAACACCTGTAACCAATTACTCCATCCTCACCAGCAGGAAATTCTTCAGGAGAGAGCAGTGAATAATATGTTCATGAAAGGAATGCAACATAAAGGTTTGATAAGAATAATCTTTGGTCTGCAGACTTTAGCACCAGCTCTTCAGTGACTTGTGGCAAACCCTATATAATTTGTATGCTTCTCCAACAGGGCCTGGGAGGAGTGGGTCAACTGGACAGAAATGGGAAGTCTCCACTAGCACTTTTTTTTCTGATGAGGGGTAAATCTCCTCATTGACCCCCAAAGTACCTTAGAGCACATGAACCTGTTGTTCTCAGATGACCCCAGCCAGAGAGGCGTCTCAGCAGCCCACCCAACACCACAACCACTCATGGGCACAGGGACACAGGGGCTGCAGAGGAGCTGGCCTGGAGCAAGCCTCTCTACTCTGCTTGATTCAGGTCTCCAGCTGGCAACACCAGTTGCCTCTACTCCTGGTGTGCACTACAAGATAAATGGAGCCAGTTAACCCCAGTCCCTATAGATCTGACAGATGTGGTAGGCCAGGGAGGAAGAGGATGGCCACATGGTCCATTGCTCTCTAGTGGCTACAGCTCCCCAGCCCATAACTCTGTTAGGCATTAAAATTGACACATCAAGTGAAAAGTGTAGTGAGTTGGGACAGGGATACGGTGAGTTCAATGGCTGCTTTATCAGTGTTGTTATTCTGTGCTTTTGCCCTTGTTTACTTTACTTTTCAGTCAGCAGAAAATGCAGCATCTGCCACTCCAAGGAGAGCCCCTGCCTGTGGAGTCACTGCCTCTCCCCATAATGTCAAGGACAGCAGAATCATTTCCTGGGTCAGGCTATGGAAGTGCTTGGAGAGGAGGCAGGGGAAAGTCAATTCCTACAGATCTGCTTCATGTCTGTCCCACTGCAGAACCCCCCTCAAATCAAACCTTGTTTCTCTTTCAGTTCTACAAACTGCTGTGATAGCAGAGGGAGGCTTGTGATACTGATATTTGTTCTCTCGCAGCAATGTCCACACAGAGTTTGCTTACTCAAGCATTGTACAAGGAGGGTCTTGCTCTGCCTATAATGGTGCAGCTGTATCAAAAGAAAGGAGATGTGGCTTGCTCACCCTTTGTGTTGGATGGCACAGCAGTGTTTGAAGAGGCCTGTGTTCTCTCTCACATAATAGCGCTGACAGCTTATTCAGAGTACTTGATAGGGACAGCGTCAACAGAGGATGATGCTAGTTCTGAACCTGCTAGTTCTGTGCTGGAATACAGAATTATGCTGTATTTCTTGGATTTTTTTCAGTATCCTGATGGATGTTGTACCCCATAATGTCACCAGAGATATTGTCTAAAGAAAAGAAGAAAGGAACCTGTGAAAGTATCACATGTACAACAACAAAAAATAAAAGGACAACAGCTTCCACGTGACCGTAAAAACAGCTTGCTAACATATTTGGCAAGAAGAACAGGACTGAAGCAAAAAAAACCCATTTCCTCAGGGGTGATTAAACAGAACTGCGCTGCAGGTACAGTTAAGCACAGCTAAGGTTTCAAGCACAGCCGTCAAAGCTTGAACATTGGCTGTTCCCCAGTGTCCTTGTACTTACATTCTCCTACAGTATCTGGACATTGCAGGTTCACTTCAAATTAAGCTGTTTCAAAGTAAACATGATTAGTTGCTCCATGAAATGTGGAAGTTTGTATTTAATGGCATTTGGTTTTTCTGAGATTGGTTAAATACTGACATATCCTAAGAAGGATTTTATTTTTGATTAAAATATACTTGGTTTTACTGGTGAGGATTCTAAAAGAAAAATGTAGTAAAACAAGAGATCAACTCTGGTCCTGAAATGACGTATTCACTGCTTACCTTTCTCACAGTTAATACTTCATAATCCCTCGACTGCTAATTAATTCAATTTTTGTGCTAGAAAATAAAACCTGGAGATTAATGATTCATTTTTTTGTTGAAGGGATTTTATTTTTTAATATCACTAGTGAAGACAATTACTTGCAGTCTTCTCAAATGGTAGAACTGTATAATGGACTTGAAACACTAATGCAAATTAATGCAGTTGCTTGCATTTACTCCTTTTGTCAACAATATGAGTAAGTGATTAAGCTGTTTTCTATGATATTTTCTTTTGAGCAGGAGAGCATAATTTTGAGAATATATTTCTTCAGTCTTCACTGGCAAAACAGATATATAATTTTTGGTAAATCTTTTGGCAAAGATCTATGATCTTTGACCCAGACTTGAAAGACAGGATTTACTGAAATACTGAAGTTACTTTAGATTAAAATAGCAACCCTTCTTAGAAGGACAATTTTAAAAACCTATCAGAAATCACAGATAATTTTGTTATTTATAGTTGTTATCCTTTTTATATCATGAGTAACTTGATGGCTTGCTATTGGTTTTCAGTTGACAATGATCATGAATGACTCTATAGACTTTCTAATTCTTTTCAAAAATGGCAGGCTGAGCAGAACAGTGTAATGAAAACTATTTTGAGACAGAGAGAAAAATGTATCAATTTTTGTGATGAAGTCACAAAAGCATCATTTTCTTGGAATTTCTGTGGGTTTTTTAGGAGAAACTTTTTCTTTGCGTTGGAGAAAATTCTCTGCAGTATTAGTTTGACTTTTTCCCCTTCTAGAAAAATCCAGTCTGTAGGAAGTGTTCTCTATCTTTTTCTCTTTATAAGATCCAGTACTGTATTTTATAACTCTTCCATTATATCTCTTACTACCCATAAGCCAAAAAGGAAGAAACAAAGACAATTTTTCATACAGTTTTAAGTGAAATGATAATTTCAGAAACATAAGAACTTCACTTAAATTGAACTTAACATACGTTGGAAATATAATACAATGGCTCTGAGTTGATATAAACATGTCTAAACACAGTTGAAGGGAAGAAAGGACAAGTGAACTCTTGTATACACCATAAATCCTTAGATGGCATTTTCTATATTTTATGGTTCAGTGTTGCTGTTGGAATCTCGATACTCACTATTAAAAGGGATCTGTTTTTTAAGTTTCATATTTGGGTGTGCAAGAATACTGTAGGAAGCTGCTAAGCAGAACAGCAAAAGCAGAGAAGTTAAATGGGCTTTTTACTCCTGTATAGTTTTTATATGGCATTGCAATCTGTTCTGTTAAAAAATTAGATCACTTCAGACAAATTTATAACAAGAAGGGGAAGACAGTATTTAATAAGGAGAGAAGACAAAAGAAGAAAGATGCCAGACACAATGCAAATCTGAGCTATATATTTTTTTTCCAATAAAATTTTCATAGAAAATAGTTTGTTTGACATGATAGATGAAAGATGCTGAAGTTTAAAAAATAAATCACACAATTGCAAATATCTTATACAAATAAGTTGCACTGCCATTATTATTATAGCTTTTATGTGGATTATACAAACTTTAGGAGTCAAGTAACATGTTTTTGTTCTCCCAGGATTACATGCTGAAGTAGGATTGTAGGATTAATCTTCTCTAAATAATTCAAGAATATTCTTTCCCACAGGAAGAACAGCATGCAAAGAAATGGTATCCCTCTTGCAGGCAGTTAAACCATGGAGTATTCAATTCAATGAGTTCTTCACTACTGCAATGTGTTGAAGGTGGTAGAGAGGATGATTACACAAAGAACTGAGACTCAGAGCTATTTCAGACATTTAGGGTCAGGAACACATGCAGCAGATTAATTTTTAAGAAATATTCTTTAAGATGGACTGACTAGGGCTGGTATTGGTACATCAGAGTTTCCAACTTTCCTTTTCTGGGCTGTTCAGTACAGGTGGGTGACTCCCAAACAATCTTTTCCTATCTAAATCAACATGCATTATAAGTGGTCTTTGCCATCAGACCAGGAAATGTGTATGTGGAAGAAAACTGAACAGCAGCTGTTGAGCAGCACCCACATTAGTGGGTCTACTGCATTAGTGAGGTCTATTACAAATGGGGCAGGGGACAAGGGCTGCAATAGGAGGGTAAGGCTCTCACATTCCTTGAAAACACTTGCAGGGATCCACAGCAGATCTGACAGGTACTCCCCTGCTCTGTTTAATTTGCTTTACATAAAGAGGGTTTTCTTTTAAGCTCACAGCAATAACTTGCTGCTTCTAAACAATTCCCTACTTTGAAAAACATATTCACATATCAACCAATCTATAATTATTATTGTTTCAAGGCCTGCGGGTTAAAGCGAGGTAAGATTAATCCCCTTTACTTGAAAAAACACTTCATACTGTAACTAGAAAATAATTTTTGCTGAATAAATATATTAAATTAGATTGAAATGTTAATTGCTAAAAATATTTTCATTTCTGCTGTTTGGAGACTGAATTCTGGAATCCTGAATCATAATAATTAAGTTCTTTCAACTGTTTGGATCCCTTCAGTGTCAGGTAATGGGCCGCAGCAACAAAAAGTATTCTAATAGCCCCAGATTTATTTAGGAAATAATTACATGGCCAGTGTGAGGAGGTTGTAAATCCAAAGAGAGCAAGGGCAAGGTCATGCACTGCAGGGCTGTAATACGTGTGTTTCCAGGCATCTCAGCACCCTTACAGAAGTGTAAGAACTGGACTGGCTGGGGAGACCTAATTCTGAGGAGAATCAAAATGAATTTGGAAGAACTCCTTCATCCCCTCATTTGTGTAAGCATAATTCAGGACTAATAGCCCCACTCATTTCAGTGGGAATTGTTCAATACAAATTTAGCTGAACCTTAACACACATTTTGCCTATGAATAGTTAAATGCACCTGAGACAGGCTGGGATTTGGTTGGGAACAGCTAAATCAATGTTCTCATACTATCAGGGCTTCAGATCTAGAGTGGGAGCAGAATGTATGAAATTAATATTCTCCAGTGTACATACAGGCTGGTTGCTGGCTTAGATGCATGGGTAGCAGAACAAATTCAGATTAAACTACAATGTATATTGACCACCTGGAGCAGCAAGCTTTGCAGACAACAGTGTATGGTTTCCCTTTAGAAAGACATTTAAGAAGGAATGGAGCTGCACATCCAGCCCTGCAGACAGCCTCTCAAGGTAGTGTTGAAATAAAAGAGCAGCAAGCCAAGTAAAGGGCTACTTGTTGTTGGACAGGGCAAGTTGCAAGTGCTGCAAACACAATAGGAAGATCAAGTTTCCTTTTGTTTAAAGGAAAAGATTAATGCTCTGGTTTGAATGCATATGAATGGATATGCTTAGAAATTCTGTTCTGAAGAAACAAACTCAGTGCAAAATGTGTAAAACCTGTGTTACATGTCTAGGTGGCATTACTGAAGGAATCAGAGTTACCCCAAAGTTTAAGTCCCACCATTCACATTTCAGACACGGGTTTCAGCATACTGTAGTGTGCCTAGGAGCCTGCAGGACTGATCCAAAAATTGTGCAAGTGACTAGAAATGTCCCCAACGATTTAAATGGGTTTGGTTGAAGCCCCAGGTCTCATACACAACAGGCCGTGTCCAGGCTCCAGAGCAGCTGTAGGATAATATGGCATTTGCGTGTGTGTGTGTGCAGTGGGGAAGCAGCACACGTACCGACCCTGCTGTGACGTTAACAAAAGAAGCAGCTGGTGAACCAACCCACATAGCTTTAGGCTCTTCAGGGTAATTAGTCTTGTATAAAATATGGAGCTACAAAGAAGGAAAAGCTAATGTCATAGTCGAGTCATAAGCATCTGCCACTTGAACATGGTTTTTCTTTCAGACCTAGAAACACCACAGCACTGATTCTGGGTTGAAATTATCAGTACATACCAACAGCAGGCACTGCTCCAGTGAAACGCAAGTCAAGAAAAACATGTTCCACCTGAATATAGACTTTAGCCTAATGAAATGTTAGATAATATACAATAACATCCCCGAGCCATATTTGAAGTAAAAAAAAAAAAGAAGTAAATTCAGCCCACACCAAATTTAAACACACACAAACTTTATTTTTTACCATTTTTTAATCTTTTATTTCTATATTGCCCTGTGGATCAAGCTAATAATTTTGTTCTAGTCAATATTTTGCTAAAAAAATGTTAGACGGGCAAGGAAAAAGTACAAACCTTGTACTTGTTCATAAACCTGATGAAAGTGAGGCTCAATAGTCCTAGCCATATCCTGAAAATTTAGTCATTGCCATAGTTTCCCTTAAAGTCTGGACTATAGGAAAACTGTGCTCCCAGAGAAAATACACAGGCCACCTCTAGCTATTATGTTTACTAACTTAAATTTGTTCTTCTGTACTTCAGTAGAAAAACAGATTAGTCTCATATAGAGAAGAGAAAAGAAGACAGTTACTCTTAGAAGAGTAGTTTTCTTTCCTCTCTTTGCAAAAATGAAAGAGTAGCAATGTAATGTTAGCCAAGGAATGCTGTTTCTCCTCACAGATATACAATTTTGCTTTGTTCATATTCCAGCAAGCACATTGTGGGTAACTTCCTAACCAAAGGCTCTCTCTTTTCCCCTGGAAATCTGTTTTTGAAAACATCACACTTCTGCAGGCTCTCCAAATTACGCATGAGAAAACACCCAAAAATGTTTTCTGTTGTTAAAAGCTCCTGCCTGATCTTATTAAAAAAAAACCACCTACCAAAACCAGCTAAAATTCAAAGCAAGAGTTATGATTGTAAAGTCCCTTTTCCATGCTCAACAACACCATCCTTTCCTAATACATCAAAACCCCACTGAGAAGATTATTCTGCATGTGAGACAACAGACAGGATTGTGAAAACTACTGCTTGAAGAATGTGATTATGCATGCCACATAGGAAAGCAGAAGCTGTGTGGTAGAGAGAGAGGGCAGGTTTCACAAAAAATAAAGGCTTATACTGTGCCTCGTTGACTGTACCTGATGAATGACAGTAACACCAAAGTTTTATCTCCATGTAAGGTGAAAAAAAAATAATCTCCCTTTACCTATAGCACGATTTTGCCTCAGATTTTTGTTGAAATATGTGATTTTGAACTCCACAGGGTAAAGGGTAATTTCATGCCAGCATATATTGAGGGAACTCAATGGATCAGGTGTCTCAGGAATGTTTCAGCTCCAGCTTACTTTTGCAAGTCCACACCAGGTTTCCCCATGTTTTATGGTTTCTCCTCAGTGGATTATGCAAAGCTGAACTACTGATCCCAGTTTTAGCCAGAAAGGATGAGAGTACGCAGTATCTTGTAGGTACTTATCACTTCAGAGAGAACAAAGAAGGGGATTGGCAAACTTCCTAGCCCAAGAAACTCCCTTTGTGAAGCCAGGATCAAGAGACATGAATACAGACCTGTGCAGATTCCTATTTTGTGCCACCTCTGTCATTAGAAATTTTGCATTTCCCATACCTGTAATCTGACAACTTTAATGAACAAATGCATAATGAAGAGTACAAGGTTATTGTGTTTTAGCATTAAGAAAAAGCATTTTCAGAAGGCATTCTTTTCATAAGAAGCCATAAGAAGATTAAATTTGTGAAGTCTATTTCCTTCCTACTCTTCTTAGTTTATGCTACTACCAGGAGATCAAATTAAATGTCAATTTCAAACAGTATTTCGCAAACATTTTTTTTATTATCAGCTACTTGTCAATGTGTTTGAATAGTGGTTGTGTGAGGTTTGCTTCAACTATTCATTTTTCAAATATCTGCTAGGTCCCACACTATTGTTTTTCCTCTCCAAATAGGATAGTTGCAATTTAAAACCAAGGACCGGAGAATAAGGAATTTTCATTGAAAATTTTCAAATTAACAAATATGAGAACTGCAATCTGTGAAGTTTCAAAATTCACAAAGAGTTTCCTCAATACAGTGGGATAAATATTAATAGTTCAGTTTCTACTTTTTTTGCTGCTTTTGTTCATGAAGGTCTTCCTGAATCAGGAAGAATCAGGAAGAACCAGGAAGAATCAGAAAGAATGAAAGACAAACATTCGATCATGTCTGTTAATAAGTCAAAGATGTGAAGTTGTACCACCATTTTGGCAGTCCACAGACAGAGCTCATCTAGGGTATATAAAAGTTATAATTGTTTTTGAAAAATCTTACTAGGATGAATCCCAAGATTATGCTATTTACCAAGGAAAAAAATCCCAGATAAAAGAGAATTAATAGTCAATAATCTAATAGCATCAAAAAGAGTTATTGGATGCATACTCCAATATATAGATGGATAATCCAAGACTAACAGATAGTCTTCCTCATCATTTAATAAAGCTTGAATAACGTGGTCTTAGGGAGCAATCCTTCTGTAGACAGGATGATGGACACAGAATAATACATTTTATGGCAGAACACATAATTTCATTTTTTATTGCCTTCCACCTTCCCAAATTCACATTTTCAGAAACATAAACAAAAGTTATAATACCATTTCCAAAACCAGACATCTTAGTTGGGAAATACTATATTATTCTCTCACTTGTTAAACACTTCTGTTTACTTATCAATTACAGTATTCATTGTCATTGTTATTAGTGCTTGAATCCACTATATAGAATCCTGCACCCAGCTAACTTTTACAAGTCATTTAAGAGCATAGCTATAAGAAAAATAGCCCATAATTTTCATCGTTTCAGTGGTTCTACTGCTAGTCTGAATAAAGTGCTTAACGTGAATAACTAACAAAGCTAAGCTAATGCTTAAAAATGCACAAAAAATTATGCACAATCCAACATGTACATAAATTAATAGCTGCCTTTGCAGACATTTGGATACTAAAATTAAAACATGAACTAGGCTCTAACATTAAAGGTCTCAAGAGATAATCACTGTGTTTGCACTTAGTTCAGATGTTTTGAAAAAAATGAATAAACACACCATGATATTTCTCTTCTTAACAAGGTATAACACTTTGTTATCTCTTGTTTGCTGCTTATCTTCCCACAAGAAATTGAAAGTGTCCCCATGATTGTTCATACAATCAAACAAGCAAGGAAACTTGACCCTGAAATCTTCTGTCTATGAGGAGGTGGCTGAAAAGTTTCCCAGCTGTGTCATATGTATACTTTAATGTTAAATGCTATCAAATGCTCAAAAGCAATTTATCCTATTTTTTGAGTTTGAAAGCAGTGAATTTACAGTGGTAATAATAACTGCTTTAAGAGATATACAGATTGATCTACAGAAATTTAAAGAAATTTTTGTAGAGTTTTATACAGAAATTAGAAGGAAAAAACCAATACATTCTTGTCAGCAGGTAAACCTGTCTCTTCACAATGAGCACAGGCTTGACAATGCCTGGGAGCTGCATGATGGCTAATGAGGTGCACAAGGACTACTAGCACAGCTTCCAAAACTGGAAAGCAAGATTAGTAACTCCAGTTTTGCTACTGCTGAGACAGTTTTACACAAAATATGAGTAAAAGATTGTGCTGATTTTGGCTGGGCTAGAGTTAATTTTCTTCACTTTCTTCCCAGTGTCTGGTGAGGGGCTGTGTTTTGGGTTTGTGCTGAACACAGTGATGATAATACAGAGATGTTTTCGTTGTTGCTGAGCAGGGCTTACACAGAGCCAAGGCCTTCTCTGCTTTTTGTGCTGCCACGCTGGGGAGGAGGCTGGGGGTGCACGGGAGGATGGGAGGAGACACAGCCAGGACAGTGACCCCAACTGACCAAAGGGATGTTCCAGAGCATGTGGCATCGTGTTCAGTATGTAAAGTGTGGGGAAGAAGGAGGAGGAGGGGGGATGTTTTGGGTGATGGTGTTTGTTTTCCCAAATAACCATTACACATGATGGGCCTTGCTCCCTTGGAGACAGCTGAACACCTGCCTGCCCATGGGAAACAGCGAATTAATTCCTGGTTTTGCTTTGTTTGTGTGCATGGCTTTTGCTTTTCCTATTAATCTGTCTTTATCTCAACCCACAGGTTTTCCAGCTTTTACCCTTCCAGTCCTCTCCCTGGTCCTGCTGGTAAGGGAGTGAGTGAGCAGCTGGGTGGGGCTTGGTTGATGGCTGCAGGTAAACCACTTACAAATACACATTTTTATATTAGATACCAGAATGTGAGAAATTGTTGAGATGAATAGGCTTATTAATTAAAAAAAACCACCTTATGATTACAGGAGGAATACCAGGCACTGGTGCTCTGCAGGTGGCAGTTAATGTCTGCAAGAATAAAAGAGAAACTCTACCAGGGAGAGCAGCTGGTGCTGACCTCCCTTTTCCAGAGGCTGCCCAGTAAAAGCCCATTCATGGATAGGAAAGCAGAAGTAAGAGAGTGAGACAGACTTCAGTGGAATTTCATACCTTTACCATAAAATGCTTTTTGCCTCCTGACTCCATGGAAACATAACAGTCAGTAATACCAAAGGCAAAAAGAGTAGTAGCCAAAAGGAACAGAACTGTGGATGAATTAGGCCTGTGTTATCAGACAAAAAGGTCATCAAGTAGGGGTTGTTGAGGTGAAAAAGTAGATATCACCTTGGCAACCTGAGATAAACTCAAGAAAACTGTAATGGGTTCCCTATGAGGGAGAAAATGACAATCAGATTAATATAGAATCAAGATGCTTTTATTCAGTGTAGCTAAACAATTCTCCAAGTGATGTGAATGCATAAAATATTTCTTTATTTTCTTTCTAGGGTGGCCTACACATTCTAGTTATCACTGACATATCAATGTGTTAAACAGGTCAGAGAAATAGGCATGGAAACTGGTGCTGATTAAATTTTATTCTGATTTCTGGAAAGCAGTACTGCAGTGGGGTTGTTGCCTATTTTATTACTTTTTAATTTGATTTCCTAATCTGATTTTTACCTGATAGAAGAGGGATGAAAACAAAAGATTTACGATTAATATTTGAGGGAAAAGTTAGGAAGTGCTTTTCCAGTTCAAGATTTGCATTTTCTCTTATTCTTTGAAGTTCTGGCTGTAGGTTATTTCTTGACTTTTAATTTGCCTCACAGAGATTTGGGAGCTTGCTGAGAAATTCTCTTTGCCCTTTTGTGCACTCAATGTGAGACTCACTCACCAGGCTTTTTTTCAGTCTGAAAAACAGCCCAGAAAAACATACAATTTCAGTGCCTGAATATTTGAGGCTGAGGCAATATTTCTTACCCTGTTGAGATGTGGAACACCAGCTTCCTTACAAAGCCTGGTTACACTCAATATTTTGGTGATAACCAGCTGAGGAACTCAGTTGTGTGAAAACCCACACACAAGTTGTCAGATATAAATTCATAATAAAGCTTTGTCATCAGCATGGGAGACATTGAAATACAAATTACATAAATTTCCTAAATTTTAGGCACAGGTTTTTCTTTGTTTATATTTTTTCTGACCTTTGCCTGTGTTTTAGCATCACCCTGTAGCACTCATTACTCATTCACATCTGCACACATTGTGCATGCACTGCTTTTTAATTGTGCATTTGTGTGTTAATATTTTATTCTTTGAAATTCTTAGCAATTTTAAATCCCATTGTTCCACTATAACTCTTCCTCTGCTACTTTTATAGACAGTTTCCTCCTTAGCTTAGCTGCAGTAGGTTTTCATTTAAGTTGAACAAGAAAAACTACTGATGGGAAAAGAAAAACTGGCTAAACAAGGTACTGCCCTGCAGCAAAGAAAACATATAAGTAATAAGTAATAGGTAATATTATAATAAGGTGTACTTCAAGTATTTACATAGCCAGATTTTAGACCCACCAAAGGATCAATTTTGATTGCTTATTCTGATTCCCTGAGACAGGTCAGGAATTGTGTCTGTCAGTTTTCAAATCTATCCCAAGGACTGCAAAATCAAATTCAAACTAGGCTGTTAGTAAGCAATCTCCCACTGATTTTCAACTAAAGCTGTAAAACTGTGAAAACTGCAGCACAAGGCCTTAGGTTAAACAAACATCTCACATCCAATATTTTTCACTTAAATATGTATTTGAAGTTAAAACATATGTTTTAGACTCCAGGAAAGTATCTCTGTTCAGAACAGCATTTGAGCCTCTGAAAAGACTCACACAGTGAAGATTTAACCCTTAATCCTTATATTAAAATTACCTACTTCATCTTGTTTATCAGACTTGACAAACAATAAATTTTCCATCCAGTGGTAGCACTCTGCACCCAAAGGAAAAGGCATCTGCATATGTCTTTCCTTGGGAATAATATTTGAAGTAGGGATGTAGCATTTAGTCTAGGCAATAGCTTACTTAGACACAACTTGATTGCCACTGGTAGGGAAAAGCCACACTTTAAATGAGTAAATATATTATAAAAGCAGTTGATAGAAATACTGGTGAATTTTCTATAACATCTATTTTGCAGTCTTTTAAACAGACCACGTAGTTTTGGGGGTTTTTCTTAAACTGAAAGACAGCCCTGGGACTGAAGCCTGCAGTTGTGCACACCAGCTCCTGCACCAACCCTCCATGTCCCTAGCAGTGTATTTATAGCCAAACTTGCTGTTGGGGTTACTTCCATGCCCCAAAGCACACCTCCTCTCTGCAGACACATTTGTTTTCTGTCCCCAGAACACACCAGGGAAAAATTTATTGCTCACCTCCCCAAATCTGCGTTTGGTGCATGGCAGGCTCCAGGACCCTGGCTGTGTTCAGTGGCTGCTACATGACCTGGGAAGGGACCATCAGTTTCCACATACCCACAGAAGTTTGGGGCAGAATCTCTTCTGGCTCCCATTGTACATCTTCTCTGAGGACCAATGAGCAAAACAGGAGAGACAAAAACACTGTCTTGGACTCAGAGGAGGATTTGATTTCTCTTGCATTGCAAAAGCTAAATTCAGCAAGGAAGCTATGTTGACATTGCAATGAAGTGGTGCTAGGAATGGTATAGGGATGTGGAAAATTAGAAAAATTGCAGCTTTTGCAGCATCTGACAGTCCAACTCTCTTAACACACAGTCAGATTGTTTGAAGTTATTAACTACAGTTGTATCAGCACCAGGGGGGCAAGCTTACCTGCTTGGTTCTTCATAAATCTGATCAGCGACTTCACTTACTTATTTGAAAGCAAATACTGGAGGTCAGACTTAGTATGAGTACACACTAATGCAAATTTTTCATTTTTCTACATACTAATGACAAGAATCTCACCCAGACAACAGATTAATGAAGAATTTAACCTGAAGAAGCTGGAGAAAACGTACATCGTGTGTACTTAGCATTTGATTTAACTTTTCATCTGTTCATGTCATCAGAACAAGCCAGTCAGTAAAATATTTTGGGGATTTTTTATATGCCTAAGCTAGAAATGGTATTATAAAGAAAAAAGTGTCTACCAGTATCTTAAAAGCTGCTATATTGATATGCATTCCTGGAGATTTTTTTTTCCACTCTTTAATGTTAGTTCTTACAAATGTTGATTTCAAATGTCTACAAATCTGATCTTAATAATAGAAGAAATTCAACTGTTCTCATAAGGAATTTCAAATAATGCTAGGGCCAGAAATTGTATTTAAAAAAAACCAAACCCACACTCAAAAAAAAAAAAAAAAAAAGGAAACAAGAGCAGTACTTACAGCCTCCTCTTACTGTTTGCAGAAATATTTTTGGTAATATTTTGGAAATATTTTGGAGGCTCATAATCCAAACTTGCTTTCACAAGTCATTGCAAACGATGTATAGAGGATTCCAACAGAATTTCCTGTTCATCCAGGCAGGTCAGGATGGCCGAGCGGTCTAAGGCGCTGCGTTCAGGTCGCAGTCTCCCCTGGAGGCGTGGGTTCGAATCCCACTTCTGACAGCTTCTTTATGGCACCGAGCTTAGTGGTGCAGTTCACACTCCTGAACGGCAGGATGCTGTCCAGAGGGACCTGGAGAAGCTCGAGAAATGGGACAGGGAATCTCATGAGGTTTAACAAGACCAAGTGCAGGGTGTTTCACCTGTGTCAGGGCAACCCCTGGAACCAGCACGGGCTTGGGGGATGAACAGATCAGAGCATTCTGTGAGGACTTGGGGGTGCTGGTGGGTGAGAGGCTGGACATGACCCAGCCATGGGCACTCACAGCCCAGAAAGCCAATCATGTCCTGGGCTGCATCCAAAGCAGCCTGGCCAGCAGGGTGAGAGGGGGGATTCTGCCCCTCTGCTCTGCTCTACTGAGTCCCCACCTGCAGCGCTGCATCCAGCTCTGGGGTCCCCCCAAAGTAAGGACATGGACCTGCTGGAGCAAGTCCAACAAGTTAATCAGAGGGATGAAGCACCTTTCCAATGAGGAAAGGCTGAGAGAATTTACTCATTTACTGTGAATGTGGTGAGGCAGTGGAACAGGTTGAACAGGGAAGCTGGGGATGCACTGTTCCTGGAGATGTTAAAGACCAAGTTAAATAGGCTCTGTGCAACCTGGTTTAGTTGAAGGTGTCCCTGCCCATGGCAGGGGAGTTGGAACAAGATGATTTTAAAGGTCCTTTTCCAACCCAAACCATTCTATGGTTCTATGATCTTTTGTGTCTGTAAATAAGGAAATACAAGTAGAGAAATATAACAATATAGGAAGTTCTGGTACTTTTCTGCATCATTATAATGAGGCATTTTAAGGGCCATTAGACTGTGCCAAAAGATTGTAGAAGCTGTATCACTTCCTATTAAAATTGCATAGAGATGAATAAACCTGTAGTCATGATTATGCTATACAGAATAAATTATGAACATTTAATTTCTTCCTCAGCCTGACAGAAGAAGAAGACTGAATAATGAAAAATTTGTATATTTTTGCTATTCTTAGAATAGCACCCAACCTGGAAGAGTCCATCCTCCCCTGCTTTTTAATTCCATCTCATGTCCCCAGAGTTTCCAGCCACAACCCAGACTGGGACACCCTTCTTCATGTCACCTAATCCACAGCTCCTGCACATGCAGCACACAGTCCATCATCATTTGGCTGGTCTAGCTATGCCATGGTATCCCGCCACCAAAATAATAGGCACCACCTGATTTGTATACAATTCTGTTATCCATTAGCATCTCAAAACAGAGGAGGATAAAAATCTGGTCCAGACAGCTGAGACCAGCAGTCTTACTTGTTGTTCTTCCAGTGCCTCTTCGCCTCATGCAGGGATGATCTTTGGAGCTGAGGCTGAAGTGTAAATCAAGCTACATTAGAACAAGTTCTGCAGTTTTCCTACCTCCATCACAGATGTTTTTTCCAGTTTGATTTCTATGGCCTACAAATGCAAGGTAATTGAGAGACCCGGTCTTCTTACTTGTGCAGAGCTTGGGAGGCAGGAGGAGGCAAGCAGGAGCCTTGGTGTGATGAGAGAGCCCAGGCACACAGGCTTGTGTCAAACACAAGATTTCTATCTCGGGTAATCACAAGATTTCCATCCAGAGAATGAATCTGATGTCCGTCTGTGGTGGGGGATGATGGCATCTAACCTCACAACCCAAATAACAGATCTGTAGCACATCCCTTCCATTGATGCAGGCATCTTGCATGATGCCTAACTGATTAGGAGTACCTGAAGAAGTTTTAAACAAACCTGATTAAACGGCATCAATAAAAAATTCAGGGCTGCTTTTCTCCTTTATATTTGCATGCATTCCCTTCTGTAATGAAGGTGTTCAAGAAAGGTGATTACTGCACACTTAATTTGACAACTTTCATGAATCAAAGTGAGCTTACTCCAAGCAGTTTGGCTGTAGCTGACTGATGCTCACCTATTGCCTCTGCTGGTCCTAGTGATGTTAATGTGATTTACAGTTAAGATGTAATAGAAAAGCAGATGTAGTCTGCCAAAATCTTCATAGACAAAAGTTTTTCTAAAGTTTGGGGGTTTCTCTAGGGGTTTTTTTGGTTTTTTTGGGGGGGTGGGTTTCGTTTGGTGTTTTTTAAGTAACATTTCATAGAGCAAAAATTCAAGAAGCCTGGCATACTCTGTAATTTGGACTTCAAAGTTTCACTACTTTAGGGAGATTTGAAGCCAGGAAGTAGAAAGCCAAGTTTAATCATATATTCTTTGGTACTTCCAATTGATCTGCGATGTCACTTGGGATATATACATTGATTACCCTCAAAGTCCTGTTTTCTTGAGCAGCCCTATATGAAATTCAAAATAATCAACGTTCATATTAAGTCATTTCAGCAGAACTGGAGAGGCTGGAAGTTGTTTTATGAAGTACCAGGTGTTCTTTTTGCCATCACCTGTTATTTCTTTTAGAATGATTTTTCTGCATTATTATTTCTCTTACTGCAGGGAAACATGCTCTCCTTTGATTTTTCTTTCAGCCTCCTTCCCAAAGAGGAATCATGCAATCTGCCTGGCTCTTCCTGCCAGCTACCCCCTGAAATATTTGTATTTTTCCTTGTGTACACATTCATTCCTCTATTTTGCCACATGCTTTTCTATAGCTGTATGACCTTCAGCCCAGGCTTTCAACAGGGCTGTCTTGCTCTAGCTGAAATATCTGTCAAGGATTAATGTGGAGGAAGAGACCTAAATGCGATGGAGGGGGTTCAAAAACAGTTACTTCAGAGGAGATCAGCAACAGTAAATAATTTCTACTTAGCACAGAAGGCAATTGAAGGAGGATTAGGCTAAACCATACCTCAGTGTTTTTCTGGGTGTGAGAAGCATAGGCAAGCATGGCTTTGGCAGCCTGATTGCAGAATAAAAGAATTATGGGCTGCTACACTGGGATTGTGTGCTCAAACTTTTAAAGAGCTCCCTCGTTTACCTTGAAACTCTTGAGTAATGACTTCATTACAGAAAAACCTTCTAAAGAGAAACCTGATAATAGAGACTTCTATTATCTAATAGAACAAGAACCGATGGGGGGAAGCTTTTATCCTGTTACTAGGAATATGGTAGAATTGTCAATAGTGATCCAGATTAAGCAGAAGTATTTGTTTAACATTCCTAGTTGTAATTTGATGCCATATAGACAATTAATTCCTCACCTCTGATGATAATATGAAACAATAAATGCTAGACAATGTTAAAGAGTAGACACAAAGCATTTGCATTTAGGAGCTTTAAAAATGCTTAGGAATGATCTAAGCAATTTATGTTGACTTCAAGTGTTGTTTAGAAATTTGTAAGATTACCTTGTTTTGAAATTTAAAACAAGTAAACTGAACAACAGTCTATTCCAGGCTTGTCAATCTGACACTGATCTGAATCACATAAAATGCATGTTAGTCTGATAATAAAAAACTGAAAGAGTAGAACAAATAACAAAAATATCCAGAAAATAGGTATTTTATAAGATCAGTAGAGACAAATAAAACTGATGGAATATGCCCACAACTTTGTAAGGCATTTTAATAGGTACAAAATGATGTCTTGATAAGTAGAACAAGATTGGAGGCATAAAGTCTGGAGGAAATAACATAACCACACTTGCACAACAGAGAACATGAGCTGCAGATGTGTACTGAAATGAGCCTACAGGTGATGACTGATGCCCAGCTGGAAAAAAGGATTAATGCAGTCTTCCAGTGTTTAAACAACAAAGTACATTGCTGGAGTTTCTGTATTTTTTACTGTGGTAACTGGTTACTGAAACACCACCAGCTCCAGAAAGATGTTAACAGTGTAGGAAAGCACTGGAGAAGAATACAGGAATAAATAGGGATAGAGAAAGCATGTTTTAGGGAAATGTGTAAGTCTTTGATTCAATTAATATGTCTTTAACTTGGTATTCATATCAAAACCTGATGGCTCATATACTTCACCTTAAGATAAGAATGATCGATAGGGGTGAGCTAATTGGAAGTTTTGGTGAACTTTCTATCACCAGAGTATTTGCTTTTCAAGGCTGGAAGTTCTCAGTAATACTGTAAAGCTTGATGGCTTGCTGCCTATAAAAGCTGTAGTTCCCATCCATATTACGCTAAAAAGGAAAAGTACTTTGAGTGACTTCTGAGAGGTAGGCATATTCATTTTCTCACAGCAAATACAACTTGGTTCATGGTAACAGAGGTCGCTGGTTTTCTGCAAAGACTGTCTCCATCTCAACTCCTATGTCTCTATTTCTTTCACATAGACTCTATTTAAAATGAATAAGGCCTTGTGGAGCCATTCTGGCAGGGATACCTCCTAGTACTCCTCTACACATCCCTGGATTTTCCTAGATAGTCATTACTGCAAATCTGCATAGAATTTCTTAGTCTAAAACATACTGTAGGCAACGAATGAGCTCACTTCAGACCTTTGTGAAATAATGGCCACAATCACAATAAAAATACATAAAAGTGTATTAATGGAATAAAGTCCAAGCTCTTTTACACTTCCAGCATATTTAAACTGATACTTTTCAAGGGTACTGAAGGGGTGGGTTTATTTAGCAAAATCAGATGAACATGCTTCAGAATTTTCAGTTTCCTTTTTGAGTCTTAAATTGTATTGTTCTGGATGCAGATAAATGAAACAAGTGAGTGTAAATTTCTACCTGCGTGCTACCAAACCACATTAGAAATCATGACCTCAAAGATCTCAGTGACATAAACCAGCACAATAGGAACATACATATTATGTAAGAAAGTTAAAGAGAAGGGAAGGATAAAAGCTATTTTTTCAAACTTAAACTCTTACTCTTGAGAGAGGGCTGGGAAAACTTCATCTTGGTAAAAGATAAGCAGTGATGTTACCTCTTTGAGTGCTCTGTGTTTAGTCATGTATACAACCTAACTGTGCCTTGAATTCATGTGCAGCACTTTCTCCCTCATCCCAGCTCCTTTCAAAGGCTTAATGATCATACCAGCTTTTAGATTCAAAGTGCCAACAAGCTGAAGAGTGGCCGTCACCTCCTAATTGATAGTACTGAGAGGGATATATGTGAGTATCTCAGTCAGGGCCCATGCTTGGACTCATCACATGAATATTGCAGGCACACATTATTCTGCTCAGGGAAACAGAAAATGTAATTGCTAATTGTTCATAAAAGGTTTATTTAACTGGAATTTACATTTCTTTAAGTGACACTCCCAGACAGAGAATGTCTAAGATCTCATTAAAGCACATTTTATTAACAATTAGTTAGTCCATATTAATTAATTTGTCAGAGACAATTTCTTTCCCTTCACTCCATCCTTTTTGTATAATAGCTTGTCTACATAAACTTGGTTTTTGTCTACTGTTCTGAAAAGTGGTTCTTCAGAGATAGGTAAAGAATAAATTATAAAAAAATCCAGAGTATATGGCAAGCCAGGCTTGTTAATACCAGACTGAATGGAGAAAATCTGGCATAAAGAAATCGATTACCCTGATTTTAGGCTCTGTGTGGCCTCAAATTAAAACGCCTGAAACAGGGCCACACTTCTCACTATGCACACACCCCTGCTGCAGTGAGCACTTGTGCAGGAAACATAATTAAGGGAAAATGAGATCCCAGACTTAATCATTTTACTTCACAGCATAACATGCAAAGCCAGGAAGAGGCAAGGAGAATTAGTCCAATAAGAAATACTGCAAATCAGTTTCACAGAAAAGTCCATGCTTCCCTGGCCACAGGACATCTTCATGTTCTTGATTCATTCATGTGCATCAACGTCTCTACTTTTTAGAATGGCAAAGAACAATGAAGGATTCCTAATATCCATTTTGAATAATCTGTTTTTCAACTAGATATGGATGGATTATTAACCCAGGCATTTTTTTTATAACTAAAAAGTAATCAAGTAGAATAGACAATCTAGAAACACTGAACACTGAAGGCCTGAGCTTTTCTAGCTCCGCCAGAAACTCAGGAAGACATCTGTGCTACTGAAAATATACAGGATTATAAGCAAAATCCCTTTTTGTCTGTACTTGCCAGGCAAAACTTCACAGAGTGCAAACAGGCAAGAGCTGAAGCCTTTGGCATGTGGGAACCAAAGCTCTGCTGGCCCTGCCCTGGCTGTCCCTCCTGCACCATCATTAGCCCAAGTGGGATATGCATTGGAAACACACAGGTGGTCTTCTGGTCGTTCCTGCTCCATCCCCTCAGCTGCACAGGCAGCAAGCCCCTCTGGAAGGGTGGAGAAGTTTGCTGGCATGGCAGTGATGTAACTGCTCCTCACTTCTGAATGACATCATCTACAGGGGAACACAGTATCCTTTAGTTCTCATGACTAACTTTTTATTCCCTGTATCTTTCCAGGGGAATCCTGAGAAGAACAATTCCTAGTGTTTTAAGGGACAAAGTTGGGCTGAGAATTGCAGGATTTGGTTAGGATAACCAGGAATGAGATAACCTCTGTGGAAATTGCTTTTAAATTATCATTTAGTGTAATGCAAGACAGGCTTTTTCTCCTCTTTTCTCTTTCCTACTTATTTTTTGGACACTTGATAACTACTTAAGGGAGGGAATACAAAATACCAATTTGTGATTTTCACTCTGCCAATGTAATAAATGTTCAGAGTTTTATTTTTAATATTTAACAATAGAAAAACAGATGGCATGAGTAATTCTGTAGTGTCCTGTGCACTATCAGTACTCTCAAAATGCAATGGACACTCATGGTTTTAACACAATCTCACAGGGATGGGAAGGGGAATATCATGGCAGCTGGGTTGGTATTTTTGTTACAGTGCAGTGGCCATTTGTGCATGCACAGAAATAGAGAGAGGAAGACTCATCCAGTTGTGTAGGTTGGAAGAGACCCCTGAGGGCACCTTCCCCATCCTCCTGCTCAAAGCAGGACCTGTTACAGCTGGCTGGCCAGGGCCACATTCAACCAAGTCCTGAACATCTCCAAGGATGGAGATCTCACAGACTCTCTGAGTCACTCTCCCTTAGTGCTTGGCCACCTTCATAGTGAAAATATTTCCTGGTGACTAATAGGAATTTCCATTAATACAAGACCCACATCTCCTCGGTATTGACTCTCACAGACATTTTGGGTCACCTTTGGGGAGCCTGTGACACCTAGAGGCCTGATACTACCCCTTGTCCAGAAGGAAGCTTGGTTCAAGTCTATCCTCCCTCCTGTAGAAGTGTTGAGCCAGTCTTCTGTAACTCACCTCTCCTGGTTTTGGTGTTTTGTTGTGGGGTTTTTCTACTGGGTTTTTTTTTTTCTGGTTTCCAATTCCTCATACTTTCTAGACCTGGTTATTCCCATTGCTTATCGATGGTTTGGTTTGGTTTAAAGCTGAAAACTACTCGAAAGCCTAAATTTAGTACTTGGCTCCTTTTGAACATGGGCAAAACAGTGACAATTCTTAATTCCATCTGCATGGTAGTTCAGCTACTGTGCTTAGATATAGCTCCTAATTGCATGGAACTAAGTTAACCCTTTGTGCTTTGTGCAGAAGACAACATTAGTTCAATCAAATGAAAGTTCACCTAATGAGTTTAAAGGTGTTTGCTGTCTTCCTTAGTGCTCCTTGAATGCAGAGGCCTGTGGGCTTAAAAATAATGAGAGTAATTATTATAATAGCTAACATGAACTGGAGTTACAGCCTGACCAAGGGATTTCTTTTTTTCTATACACAATTCATTTCATAATTGTTTTCCATACAAATGTGATGTGAACTTGGCCTTAATCAAACACAGTCTGTATTTCTTGCTCCTTCTCTTGGAAAGTGCAAAACATGTTGTTCCAAGTTTGCATATTAAAGTATAAATTTATTTTGAGAGGAAATAGGTCTTATGCTTTGGGTCTTGATTTTATTTTCTTGCCTGTAATTGAACAACTTTCTTTTGCTTTTGATATAAGTGCTGTCTTATTTATCAGTAATCTTAAATTATCAGGCTTGCTGAGATTTTGTTCAAAACACTTAAGGATAGAAGTAGATATGCAGCATATTTCCTACTCTAGTGATTTCCATTTAAAAAGATACATTGCCTGTAAAGACACATAAATTTTCATTCAAAATCCACTTTAGTAAAGGCATATAGTTTGAATTCTTTTAACTCATGAGTACAAACAATTCATCCTTGTACTCTTACATGGCATTTCTGCCCCTTGTTTCCTGTGTTTTTATTCCATAATAGCTTTTGTTTTCCCTGTTGCTTCCCCCAGCAATTTATTTCATTTATCCTTAAGTGCATCCAAATACCTGATCACAAAACTCAAATAGCAGCTCTGCCGATTAGAGGGAAACAACTTTGATGTGCCTGATTACAGATGAAACAAAAACAAATGTGGGTACTTACAAGAGAGGATATCAAGCAGAAAGTCAAACAGCCAAGAAAACAATCTTTTGGTCATGAAATGACAAATTTAGAGGCATGAAGAAATCACATCCTATGAAGGCAACACAAAATAAAATAAATATAATGAAATGGAGCAAGATTTATAGGCAAAAGAAAGTAATTAGTTTTTAATTCAGGAAAGTTCTTCCTAAAGGACGTTTACATGGGGGGCTGATGTATAATACTAAATAGTAAAATTGTCAGTGGCAATGAACATCTGGCAATCTATGCTCAATATATGTCAAAATGCATTAGTAGGAAAGTATGATTTGGAAAGAAAAAATTAGATTGTTAACAAAATTAAGCAACAAATCAATGAATAATGATAAAAATATTTAATTTTTTTTTCCTTTTCTATGTAATCCTTTGATAATGTTTCAAAATAAGTAGATTAAAAATACATTTATTGAATATTTTATAAAAGTAAAATAGTCTCACAATAATTTCTTATCACCAATGTGCTATAGGCAGGGCCTCATCCCAAAGCTATTTTAGGCTCTGTCTTTATGGATTTTAATGGTGGTTGAATTCCTAAGTTCCCTGGAACAGACATTCCCATTCTTAGCCACATGTTACCAGTAGGGTAGGAAGCTTGTTCGGTTTCCTAATCCTAATCCTCCCACCTAACACAGGTAATGTCACAGTAATAAAACACAAGAACTGCTGTTCCAGTGTCCTTGTTGAGTCTTTGTTCCATTTTCACCAAAATTAGTATAAGGTAAATTCCAGGAATGAAATCAAGGTTAGCAATTAAGATGTGAAATAACATATAAATGGGTAGGAAAACTGGGGACTATTTAATTCAGAGAAGGAAGAGCAAAAGAGAAAAAAAGATCCTCCAGAGCCACGTTAAGGCAAGAAGGACCCTTCATGACCACAGATTTTTTGCATATTCCTAGTACAACACATCAAAACTCACTGGAAAAGCACATTCTATATAGTGCATTGACACAGCTTGACAGGAGTCAGAAATATTAATCCTTTTTCATTTGTAACACTTAATAAATTGTCCACATGTTCATTTAAATCCACACAAAATTCATCTGATCTTGAAAACTGAACAGTTCTGGATGCAGTTTCTGGCCGAGAGATTTCCCAGATGCCATAAGCAGAGGCCATGAATTGTGTCTGAATGCTTGGCAAATGCCAGGCCATGGAAATCAAAGGGGTGGAAGGGCTTCTTTTGGCCCAGTCACAGCTGCTGATTTGACAGATGGAAATACTTTGTTTTGAGAGGGGCCCTGTGACATATTCAGTTTTGACAATTGCCAGAGGCAGAACTGAGTGATCTGGCCCAGGCTGTCAAATTCAAGCCTTTTATTGACACCTTTGTGTGAAAAATGGGACATGTGAGCAAAGTGCAGACATGCTGGGAGATTCAAGGTAGACTAATTAGTGATATTATCTGAATTTCTGACTTTTCATATGATATTAGGTATTTCAAAATCATAGTTTTTACAGAATGCTTAAAAATATTATTTTCTCATTGGACACCTCAAATCTTCACTTCCCAAGCTGTCAATTTGTCGTGTACTTTGTGATCACAGTGACAGTTCACAGCTTTTGGGCAGAGACTAATTTGTCTCATGTTGATATAAACTAGGAATCATTTTTTTTTATGTCAACAGAATGACAGCAAGACAACACAAGTGACTGGAACTGGGTCCTCTGTCTGCAATGACTTTGTGACTTGATGATGGCAAATCTGATATACTCAGATTCCCAAATGTGTTGTTATGAACAACTGTCAAATCAGTTAAAAGCAGATTCTAGGAGCTGAGATTAACTAATTGTCTGGATCCATGCTTTATTGCATAGGGGAAAAATATTTTAAGGAAAGAAAAATATCTTTTAAAATGTGAATCCTTTTCTGCAGTTAAAGAAAATTCACATTACCCATCATAATGGAGAACATTACAAATTCAAATTACTTGAGGTTTATGTCCTCTGTTTTTATGGCTTTATGGTATTTCTTGCAAGTGTTTTATATACAATAATTGCTTTGCAGAGGTACCTAGACAAATGCTACAGAAGTGGCTGTGACTCTCTCTTCCACCCCCTCCTCCCCCATCCCCTCTGGCCCCCCTGCTGGCTCCTGCTCCCTCAGTTCTCCCAGATGAACAAACTTCGTGATACTGCTGAAGGGATTTGCTTAAGGCTGCAAGAGCTTCTTGGAAGAGCACCCAGGGCTTCTTGGAAAGTAGCTGACTCCACTCCGAAGCTGGAAAGGAGTGCTCACCTACTTTCTCATGCTGGCTGAGATGAGGGTGGAAATTTTTGTCCATAAAGAGAAGATGGATAATCCTAAATTTCATGTACCACTGTCATCTCAGTGATTTGTGAAAAAAGCCTTATTCAATGTTTCCTCCAGACCAAAGTAACTGAAATTAACATACTTTGTCCAAGTTGTTGAGACAAATGTTAGAAATGCAGTTATCTGTATTATTTGTCCTGTTTCCTATTCACCAGACTGCACCATTTCATGTCATGAAATTTTACAGAACTAAACTGAGAGTGAACCCTTCATGCAAGGCTAAAAGTCCCCTGCATGAATACCAAGAGCAAAAGGGCAGCAACAGGTCACCTTACCTGCAGGCAGGTGGCTTTGGAGATCTGTATCTGCCTACTAGTCCATTAGGAACACATTCACCAGCATTAGGAATAGTCCACAAAAAATGATGCCTTTGTTTTTCAGGCTGTTCTTAACATTCCAAATGATTAGGGGAGGAGCAGGAGTAACTAAGGGACATGGAGCTGGTCTGAGAAGATGGGAATCCAGCGGATTGTGCAGAGGTCTCAGCAGAGAAGCAACACAGTCAACAGCGCTTGAGGCTCTTCTTGCATTTTTAAGGGCACATCATACTAATGTAATTATAATGGCCTGAGAGTAAGCAGCTGCAATGCATTTCTGCAAGGTGATAAGGGGAAGGACCTTACTTATCCATTCTAATATTTTGAAGTTCTTATTAATTATCGCTGATCACTTTTGGTGGTAAATAGGTATAACTTTTACTGCTGGCCCTGCTCTAGGTTTCATGTGTGTGTGTATAGAATAGACTAGAGATGGAGAGGGTGGGAAGCAGAGTATCACTCTGAATGCTAGGGTTTTCTGGAAGTGTGCATGGTTAAATACAACAGTAAGTAACATGCTGAGGATCAGGGTGTCACTGCAAATCAGATCTCCAGGAACACCCCTTAACCAGTCAAGTCAAAAGAAGAGGGATCAAAAACTAGGAAACCTAGTTCAGGGGTTTTGATCTCGGTTGAGAACTGGGGCAGAACTGCATGAAACTGACCTCAGGAGCTTACTCTCGAGCAGCAAGCAGCCAAATCTGATACTGTAAGGCTGCCAGGACTGTTCTAGGATGGATCCATGTCCCACTCACTTTCTACCATTGTGTTCCATGAGAATTTAATTTATCCTAAGCTTCCACTTAAACCAGCCATCAAAGCCTGGTCTCCACCCACAACCAGATCTACTACAAAGTCCTTGGAAGTCCATCAACTCCCAGAAGCTCCAGATTCCTTGCAAGAGTGCCATGGGTCTGGTCCAGGGAAGAGCCATGGAATACCACATGTACATTCCCAGGAAATGGGACCCCACAGTACATGTGCAAAAGCAATTCACAGCTGCTGCCCTGGGACAGAAGTGGGCATGGCTGGGGTTCTGTATTTAAGTGAAACCTAACTTACAGAAAACGTGTTAGCCATGTTAACGCTAATGTGGAATAGAATATACATGAAGCATGCAAGAAACACAAAAAAATCTTCCAGCAAAAAATTCCCTCTAAAACAAGTCAGATTCCTTATATGAGGTCTTCACAACTCTCACACAAACAGCAGTTCCTTTGTTCCCCCTTGTCTTACTGACTTATTGCTGGAATGTACCAGAGTGTTTTAAAATCGCTTTCTGTTGTCAATACATGATAATCTCACACCATCAAACATAGCTACCTTTCACTATTTACCAGTGGTGGTGAATTTAACATGTTGACCTTCAAAGAAAAAACAGATCAGAGTTTAAGGTCGGTGATGAAATTGATGGTAATCAATATAAGATTTAAAAGTAAATTAAGTGAAGAAATAGATGCAATTACTGACAAATGCATAGATCACTTAAATTGTTTCAGTCAGTAATTTTATTGGTTTTAAAAGACAGAGGAAAAGAAGTTGAAGGCAAAATGAGGTTGCAGCATTAATAGCAAGCCAAATGCAGCTGGACTTATAAACAAAGCTGCCAAAAGCATTGGAGGTCCCTGTTTTAATTGCATGAATATCCAAACAGTCATGTTTGGCATAAAGCATTCAAGGAGTATCCTCAAAAGTCCACTTTTGGAGAACAGGCAGAAATTATAACTCTGGGCTTCATTCAACAGATTAGTCATATGGGTGTTGCATAATTTTGCTTCAGACAAAGACTGAGCAAGTGGGGAGAGAAGCTCATGCATTGGCTTTTGGATGAAGTTTGCATGCATGAAGGGATAATTTGCTAAGTTATAGAGGAGTCAAGAATGCAAAACCCTAACTAAAGGGATTGGAACAGCTTCAGCAATTCCCTTTTCTGGTCTGAGAGGCTGCTGAGCCACATTTGACATATAAACAACACCTTTGACAGAGTCAAGCAAATTTTGCCCACACAAATTCAAACTGTAATGAGAAAAGGTAAATTTTGCCCACTGAAAATCATAGGATATTGCTCAGTTTGGCCCTGTTAAGGAGAAAAAAGTGAAGTGAAAGTTTTCATTTGGAGAATATAAGCAATGTTCAAGGTATGCAGTTCTAGCTGTCTACATCTTGAATTTACACAATAAACACATTAAACAAATTCTATTTGACGAAACTGACATTTTGACCAAAAAATTAAAAGCTGCTACTTTTGCTAGAAGATGTATGTGAAACTGAGGAAAAAGCCACAGTGTGGAATAAAGGGGAAAATAGCAAGAGAAGGATGAGGGCTGTTAAGTTTGTGGAGCCCTGGAAGGGAACTTGGAAAAGAATGTCCTGAAGAGTTCATCAAATCCAAATTCTCCTGTCTGTATAGACAAAGTGTCATGGAATGGTTTGGGTTGGAAACAACCCTAAAGATGATGTAGCTGCTACCCCCACACCATGGGCAGGGACACCTTCCACTGGGCCAGGTGGCTCAAAGCCCCATCCAACCTGGCATTTAACATTTCCAGGCATGGGGCATCCACAGCTTCTCTGGGCAACCTGTTCTGATGCCTCACCACCCTCACAGTAAAGAATTTGTTCCTAATATCCAATGTAAACCTACACCCTTGTCCTGTCCCTACATGCCCTTGTGAAAAGTCCCTCTCCAGCTCTCTTGCAGACCCCCTTTAGGTACTGAAAGGCTGTTCCAAGGTCTGTCCTAGAGCCTTCCCCTCTCCAGCCTGAAGAAGCTCAAGTCTCTCAGCCTGTCTTCATCGGAGGGCAGAGAAAGGGAAAGTGGGAATTATAAAATCATAGCAGTTGGAAAGATATGGCAGGTGGTAAAACCCACTTAGTGCAGGCTAAAGCTAACAGTAGCTGGGGTAGCAGATATTGTTTGTTTGTAACAGACCCTATTTCCATATGATTCAGAGCTCTCAAGATGCACTGGAATCTATAACATGGCTGTAATACTTTCAGGCATCCTCTTCTCCATTTTGTTGAATTTGCTAGATTGACGCTGTGGTCTTGAAACTCTTCAGGCCAGGGACAGCATTTGCCAATGAATTTAGCAAAATGCAATCCAGACTGTGGCTTTTGGAGGACTGCTCATACTAAAATAGTGATGCAAGAAGAGCAAACAAATCTATTATCAGTCCTGCCTTGCTTCTACAAGTTTTTAAAAATCCATTTCCATTCTTTTTGAGCACTGTTGACAAAAATTCCTAATGCAATGGTAAGCTGTGGAAAAGTGAATTATGCCTTCTTGCTTCATGCAAGCTTTAGCCATTTTTCTCTTACCAATTCCAATTTGTTTCATTACTTCATTCATCTGAGACTCCAGAAGAAAATTCAGGCTGGATAATTTTGACCCTAATTATCACAGACTGTTAATATTTGGAAGTGAAATTACAAAAGTAATTTTCAAGTTCTAAATTCCTGGAAATTACTTTCCTTCACCCTCAAATACACTACTCCCCTCTTCACCGTGATATGATAGCACTTAATGTGGGCTGGCTTGTTGACATCTCCTGGTGTAATCAAAACAACATTTTCTGATAGCTGGTTTAGTGAGTACTTACGTTAGATGCAATCTTTCTCTGACACAGGATGTACCAGCTGGCTTGGTGCTTTAACCACTTCGCTGGGAAGCCTGTGTTCTGCAGCATAGTATGCTCAAATTAATCATGGAAGACATGATTAAATTCTTTATGGTTTATATTGCATAAACTATTAACTGTTACAAAATTAACAGTTAACAATGCCAAAAATAGCCAGAGAGACCCTGGGTTTCTGGACAGCTAAGATAGATGCATTAAATCTAGAAAAAAAGGGTTTTCAGACACTCTCCAGTTTTCAGTGTCTTTCCCTTGCGTTCTTTCTAATACTTTTTAGGCCATTTTCCTCAGACACCTAACTCCTCTCATTTAGCAGATAAACTGCCCAATGGGTTTTAAATTCAGTTTCAGTAGCCATAAATATGATTTGCCACATCTAATCTGTAGACCCAAAAGTCTTCTGATGGAACTAGTTTGAAAACAGCCCAGAGTCAGTTACATCTCTGACATCTGACTGCAATCAACTGAATCATCCCTCCTTATTCTCCAAAGTGCATTGTGGATACCTGTATGACATTTTATTTTCCAGTCCTCCTGCAAATTAGCAAAGAATTGTCAGTGTTTTTCAAAGGAGTAAGCTGACACAAGTTCTTTCCTGACCCAACAAGAAATGCATGTAACTTCAACCCTAAGTGATGCCTGGCTTTGGTAAGAAATGTCGCCTAAAAGTTAATGCATTTGTCATGGTTTTCTTTCTTGATATAATCCTCCAAGACATATGAGTGTTGGAGTTCTCTTTTGTGCTTTAAACACTAGATAATAAGAAGGTCTGGTTCTTTTCTTCAAAATATCTTTTGTATATTCGCCCATCAAGCCTAGTAAAATATCTGACTCACATATGCTTTTCTATGGCAGAGGTATCTATTAGTTAGATGAAATATATCTAAGAGTTCTCCCTTCTTTAAAGAACTCAGACCAAGTTAAGAATATGTTGGAGCAATTAAAATGACACCAACTTGTGAGAAGAGCATTTAAAGCTGAATAGCCTTAAATAAAGTGCAAAGTGGAACCCATTTATTAAAGTGTCTTTCATAAGAAGAACAAAGTAGTTCACTGCCCTCAATTAGACCAGCCAAAAAGCTGAAGGGAAAAGAGAAATATCTTTCCAAATTGCTGTGGATGCAGGAAGGGCCAGCTAAATTAGCAGATGTGCTCATTTGGTGAGGGGCCGGAAGGCATCACAGCACTTCAAGAGCTCTTTGTTCAAATTCCACCTCAAATTAGAAATGAGATAATTTCCCTGCTAAACTGTCCTTGCCAGACTTTGCTTCTTTTTTTCTAAACTGCACTTTTTTTTTCTTTAAAATGTGTAAGATTGCACCAAATGGCAGGTATTTTCAAGAGTACTGGGAAGAAAACCTTAGGAGAGGTTTTTCACCTTTCAGCCTCTATCAAGCCATATGCTGTCAGTACTGTCACCCACCTTATTGTAAAGGAAAAGAACAAAACATAAACCCAAACAGCTGTGCAGTTCTTTCATCCTTGATTACAGCTGAAGAGAAGTTATTTTTATTCAAACAGTCCATTTTCACAATTTTTCCCTCTTCATCTCCAACCACCTACTGTTACGTGTAGTTCAAAGAGTTTTTGTGGCAGACCTTTGTTAAAGATCAGACAGCACATTATTGAAACACCATAATGCAATAGAGAGAGTGGTGACAAATTCCACAGTACATGATTGCATCCAACCATCACAACAGTGAAGTTAGAATAGAATAAAATCCTAAGGAATTCAAAAGCATTGAAAACAGGCTTGATAAGTCATGTTCTCTAATGTAAAGTAAGACTCCCTGTTGTGCTTTAACATTAGGTAGCATGATTCACCTCTTAGAGGTCTATCTTATTTTTCAACCCATTTGCACAATATTGAATTATTTGTATATCATCCAAAGCATGCCAACTTCTCTTACATTGTCCTGTACACAATGAGTTCTAAGAAATGTTTTTCTTCCCAATCAGATGTTTCCAGAATTCTCTGAGCTTAATGGCTCTTTCGTCTGCAACAGCTATCAGAGACCTTTCAACAGCCTCATCTTTGGCCGCAGGCAGCCTTTTCTCTGCATTTTTTTTTCTCCCATCCTGTCACTTACTTTCCTTTTCCTTTATTTACTCTCCTCTTTCATACATTTTTCCTTCCACGTGCTTGTCTTGGAATTTGAAGAAACTTAATCTAATTAATGGTTACTCATAGGTTATGACTGGATTTCATTATCAACCTCTATTAAGGCAATTGTAATATGAGTTAATACATATCACAGTGTTGTTCTTTCCAAAGCTATGTTGAGTAAACAGCTTTACATAATGGGTCTTCCATCTATTTATTCACTTAATGTCACTAAAAACAAAACAAGAAATCAAGCAGTAAAAATAAATAATAAGTAAGATTACATCTCCCTAGTCTTGTACCCCCTAACCAAAGGCAATAACACACTTCAAGTATATACCCATGGAAAACAGCAGAACATCACAAATTGAAGGAGGCACACATAGGAGGGAATGTAATTTCTGAAATCGTTGTAGGAAACTCACACATTGAAAAGCTGGTGGCTGTTCACTCATTGTTTATATTAAACAGTTTATATAATGAGATTTTTTTTAAAAAAAAGTCTTTTGAAATATTTTACCAGGTTTTGCTACCCTTCACCTGCCTACCAACTGTCGAGGTTGCAGTGTCACAACACCTGGGAGGTGCCTGGGTGAGAACACTGCAGTACTGTTGGCTCCTCTGTATTTCACAAGAGCCAAGAGCAGTGGCGGGTCAAGGGTACTTTTCCTCAGGGATAACAAACTGCCCTAGAACTAGCATATAATTCAAGTTTAGTGACCAGAGCTCACAAAAGAATCCATTCTGGTGATGAGCTTGCTGATATTGATCACCTTAATGAACTGGGTTTTCTAAGTCACATTCACTAAATCAGTTATACACTAGTTACTGAACAGGTAGTTCTGCTGAGGAGCAAGCAATGCAATCATTTCCACTCAATGTTTTTAAGACTCTCTACTGAAAGAATTAATTCAAACAACTGTTAAATAACCCTGAATCTTACCTGTGACATACTTCATTCTGAGACCAGGTTTTTGAAGAACAGATTTAAAAGCTCTTTTGCATATTTATCTGAGTATTTCAATGGCATCTTTGTGTTGTAATTCAAAATAGAATTTCTTTCCATGAAAGTTAGCAAAAAAAAAAAAATAAAAAGGTGCCAATCCTGTAATGAATCTGAAAGCAGAAAGATCATAGCTCCATAATTGATATTTGAGCACACAGGCATTTCTAGAACAAATCCTTGAAACAAATTGATCTCAGTTCCATTTTTAATATTAATAAGTAGAATTTGAATTTATAATAATACATTTAGAAAATAAGTAGAAGTACTTTCTACTTTCAGAAATTTGTGAGTTTGCGAATCCATTCCAGTCTTCCTCAAACATTTTTTCTGTAAGAGCAAGTTTATGGAACCAGAAGTCTTCAATCAGCTTGAGATTAAGCTCTCACAATATACCTTCGTACTTAGTCCTTCACTGTTTTAAAACCTGATTTTAAAAATTGATGATATAAACTGTGCAGTTACCACAAGGACAACTCCACAACACTTACCACAACACAAGGACTCTACCAAAGACTTTATGCTTACACCATCACTGTGTCAAATACAAGATAAAGGGTGAATGTCCAGTCTTTCGAAATGTGTCAAGGCAGCTTCCAAGTGGCTCAGCAAAGCACAGCCACGTGACAGTGATCACTCAAAAATTCTTCCTTCCTTTCTCTTAGTAGTCATGCTCTGCTAATGAACTTTGAATAGCAAAGCACAATATTATTATTACGTTATTTCAGAGTCAAATATCCAGAATTTATTTCAGTTGCTGAGTCACAGCCTTTGTGGTATTTTCAAATCATAAGCAAAAACTAGTTCTTAAGTCACTTAATTTTATAGCACAGTGTTCTGCACCCTGGTCATTTATTTGGAGAGAAAGAGGTTTCACTTCAGGAAATTCCTAAAGACTTACATCCAGGTGGAAGCTAATGTTTGAATCCAAGGCTTCTCTGAATCAGAACTGCAGTAATTAGAGAAAACATTCCGCATGTGAGAAAAGACCACAGAAATAGCTTCACCCATCAGACTCACAGAATCTGTCAGGGACACTCCAGTCCCACCATGAGAACATCCAGCCAGCAGGGAGGCTGCCAAAATGTGCACCAAATCCATGAAAAGATAAATGGAGAACTGATTGAAGAAAACCCATGCTGTATTTAGTTATTCACTGAAGGAAAGCAGTAAGAGCAGGAGCAGAGCCCTTAATTATGATGGAAGCAGAACCACTGTAAGAGAAAAGCAGAAAGGTGGCAACATGAAAAGGGTCCTACACTAAGAGCACTAGAACATGATTTTCTTTTCTGCCTTGTGGTTGACTCCATCACATATGCATTGAACTCTCACATGGTCCCACAGCTAAGCCTTTCAGAAGGATGCACAATTGATGTAAGTGGTGAAGACACTGGTTAAGTTAGTGGGATTGAAACACACAAACAAAAATGTAAAAGCATAAATGTAAATATATAAAAGGATAGAATTTTGCTTTTTAAAACTTGCGTTTTCTAGTACCATTCTCAAAGAGTGGGGATCCTTAGAAAAAAAGACAGTTAGCCTTCTTATACTGCTAACTACAGGGGCATCTTTATCACCCTCCTTTCTACTCATTACTTCTTCTCTGTTCTCTCATCCATTTAATGGCATATACATGAGCTTGTAAGGTCTGACTGTCTCTCACATACACATTAGTATGCATAGGCATTAGTACCAAATACTAAGAAAAGGAGTCTTTGTTTCTGTGGTCTTCATTCCATATTTGAAGAAACTTCTCTTTGCATGATGTACTAAGCCTTTAAACTTGGCATGACTAAGCCTTTAGAATGTATTCATCCTAATTATAAAAAAATAAATAAAAATCAAGACCCACCACTGCTCAGATATTTTCCTGATTTGAGGTAAAACAATTTTCATTCTCCAAGGGATTAAACACTGTTGTCTGCCAAACTGGCATCTGGGGTGAGGACTGAGGGGCTGATCTAACTTTGCCAAAAGAAATATTAACAAGGATCTGGGCAATGGAAAAATCCCCAGGCAGCTACATGAGCTGAGTGATCATTTCCTCTTGAACTTGCTCACAGTGACAATTTAAGCAGCTGAGTCTCACTGACTCCAAAGTTAATGAAAGTCTTCTGTAACCGCTCTCATGCAAAATTCAGTTTCAGTGATACTTGCAGCTGCCAGGGTTGTTAGTCACAGCAGAGAAAGTACTAAGGAATCTGTGTGAAAGAGCTCAGCTATTCTAAATCCTATAATTTGTATTATTCTGATCACCTTTCCATCTCTTTGCGTCTTTTCCGATCCTTCTGCTCAGTTTCATAGCTTCTGCTGTTTAGTTTTATAGCTTCTGAGGCTTAGTTCTCCCAGAAATACACATTTATACTGCACTTTGTATCAATGAAACCATTCTTTTTTTTTCATGTGATCATTCTGCTAGTAGTGTAAATTGGTCTAAAACATAAAAAGTCAACCTATCTAGAAAAGCTTGATATCAAGTATTTGTACTGAACAAAAGCTCATTCAATTCAGTGTATGTGGAAAGGGAGAATATGCAAGCAAATTACTGACTCAATATGAATATTTCTCTGTGTACAGAGACTGGAAATATAGGCTGAATTAACTAATTATATTTCTCCTTAAAGTATTGATTAAGGTCTAACAGAATTCTCTTAAGGTTTGTGTATATTCCTGTTTCAAAAGCACTGTGATTTCCCTCTTACAATTGAACATACTTCATCAAATAATAAAAGCCCCAACAGAATAAAGCAGCTAGAGATGTGTTCTTTAAGAAAAGGCTGATGTAGAATATGCTAAACAACATTCAGATCAAGCTAAGTTTGCATGTCAGCCATTCACAAACGGGGTATATACATCCTCACATTTCTCTCAGATCTGGTACACAGTGAGGTGTGGAAGTAAACACACAAATACTAGTACTTCAGAGGTCTCACATCAATAAAGAAATGGTAAAAGTAGTGGTTGAAAAGGCCGCTTTTCTTTTTCTGATTTTTTTTAGTCAGTCCTTCCTTTTCATAACAGTAGTTACTGATCTTTTCCCTGTGCTCGTTTCTGCTTATCACCTATTTAATTTCTTCTGTAAAATTATTTCAACCCCAAATTTGGTAGTCACTCTTTCATTCTTGCAAGTTACTGTTTCTCTCCATTGTTTTCTTACCTAGGCAGACTTGACCATGTGTTTGCTCCTGTACGAAACAGGAGTTTCAATTCTTTACAGTGGCAGTACAAAACATTATACGCACAAAAAGCAAAGGAAAATCCAGTGCTGTAAATTTAGCTATCACTGTCAAATACTCCAACCCCTTTCTAAGCCATGTTTTGCTTAGGTTTCACCCTTCTTCACCTTGTACCCACCTGTCAGCTCAATCTTGGCAGAGGTGTTTCCAGTTGCCAATGCCATTGGTATACAGTTACCACTACTAAAGCAAGGAAGGATGAAAACCAGGGTAAAGAGAATTGTCATGAAGATAAATTGTAATGTACTGAAAGGAAAACATTGAAGTAACCTGAAATACTTCTTCAGGAAAGAAAGCACAGGAGAATTTGTATGCAAATGTTGGCTTGGAGAATTAAGCTTGTGTGTAAAATCATAAAATTTCACACAACAGGTTTATACAGCCCATCAGTTGCAAATACTCCTCTGGATATTTCAAAAGGGGCTTAATTTTTTTGTCATTGGAAAATTTGGGATTTTACATAGCTGTTAAAATGATCTTCCATATGGTATTTCACAATAAATTTAGCAGCATAATTCGATTCATTAAGACATTTCTGCCCATAGAGCTGTTAAAATGTGTAGTCAAATTTTTACAGTGAATGGTTTAACCCATTTATGCAAAGTGTCTCAGTATTATTATCCTACTGGTCTTAAAAGAACCTCTTTAACCTGAAAATACTTCTTTTCTTCAGAATTAACAAGCTGTGCACATTTTGTTTAGTTCTTGGGGCCTAACTACATGAAAATACATGGGGAGGGAATTATGCAGTCATTAAACAGCATTAAATCCGTCTAGGAACATTCTTATTCTGAATTTAAGTTGCTTAGTTCCAGCTAATTTATCTCATTTCCAGAATAAACTGAAATAAGAGAAATCAAGGCAATTGAAAATAGTCCAGAATTGAGGCCACTTTACTGCTGTACAGAGTACAGAGAGATGCAGAATTGTGTGGTTCAGGTTACTGACAGAAATGTCAATTTGAATACATTTCTTTGAGTGTCTGACTCAAGACAAGCCCAGAGCGGTACACAGGCTATTTACTCGTCGCTGTACTAACCGACATTTCTATTAATTAATTAATTAATTAATTAATGTTAATTAATTAGTTAATTAGTTAGTTAATTAGTTAATTAGCTTTGGCAAAAGACTTGTTTTTCTAAGGAGCTCCTCTATAAGAAAACCAGAAAAAGAACCATGCAGGAATGTATTTTTATTTCGTGCTTCACAAGCAAAGCCAGCTCCTGGACGTCTGCACATACCTGTTTAGTTAGGAAAAACTATGAGAAGCAAAAATTTTCAGGCATTTTAGATAAACTGGATGTATTCAGATCAATGGGACTGCATAGAATTTTACTACACGGCTGAACAAAAATGACCATTTCAATTAAAGTGCTGCTATTGTTAATTTTATTTTTTTAAGTGACAGATAGGTCATTGAGAGCTGGCAGAAGGCCAACTAAAAATGCAGCTTTGAAAAGCATGGAAAAAGAACCTGGGGAACTTCTGTCTGCTCAGCCTCCCCTCAGTCACTAGGAAGACACTAGAGCACAACCCATTCAATCAATTTCTGAGTCAACAAAGGACACAAAGGCAATTTCAAACAGTGAACAGAAAGCCCTTTACCAAGGGCGCTTCGCACTGACCAAGGTGATTGAGCAGCCGCAGAACAAATAGGGCTGGAGGGCACCTCTGGAAACCATCAAGTCCAACACCCTGCTATGAAGCAGGTTGCCTAGGATCATTTGCAGACAGGTTTCTAGGTTCTCCAGAGATGGTCACAGCCTCTCTGACAACCTCTTCCAGTGCTTGATCATCCTTAAAGTAAAAGTCTTTACTCATGTTTAAGTGGAATTACCTATATTTCAAATGGTGCCCGTTGCTTCTTGTCCTGTCACTGAATAGCACTGAGAAGAGCTTAGCTTTGGGTTTTTTGGAAAGTGATGCATATCTTGTTTACTATCTACAAATATTATAATACCAACCTAAACATAATGATTCATAGCAGAAGGTCAGTTAGATCATATAAAACAAACCCTGCATTTTTTGCTAAAAGGAAAAGTTTGGATTTTGGCATAAATTAGAGCCCTCCTAATAGAAATTAGAAAAACAAAAAAGAAAGAAAAGGTTATTTTTATAAAAACTGAAACATCCCTTTAATTTTATTTTTAATCTGTAATATATTTCATGTGCTACCACTAGAAATCTCAAAGTTTCCAACTTGTTTCAAGGTATTAATATTTACCTGACTTTTTCTAGAAAAGCTTAGGGAATTTGAAGGCAGCAAGAGTACTCAAAAATAAACACTCAAATTTCTTTCCATCCTCCATAGAGAATTAAGAATTTTTACAAGGCTCTTTAGAGTACATAAGAAAAGCAGATTTAAATGCGGTTCATACCATCCTTGTGGGTAGAACTAAAATGGATACTGGGACTGCCCATAACTCTTTAGCTGGGTTAGAGATTATCCCAGATGCTAACAAGGAACAAGAGATTCAAACCTGAATGTTCAGAGTGAATGTTTTCATCACTAGGAGCAAAGTATTAGAAACAAAGTGTGTGTTTTCGGTAAGTATTGTCTCTCACACATTCCATTTTATTAGTTTCCTGTACTTTGGTTTCCTATATACCTATTCCTTCATTTTTTCTGTAGTTAAGGATGGTTGGTGGGTTTTTTTTATCTAGACCTGATAGATAATATCTATCCTGACCCTTCAGCTTTTTCTTAAATAAATAACTTGCTAACTCAGTGTTGCTTCTGTTTATTTGGCTCTAACTATACTTTCAAAAAACACCAGGGGTTATGTGAGGGGATGGAAGAACAACAAGGGAAAAGCTTTGTATATTAACTGCAATTAATGACAGTACAACTCAAAATGGCAGTTTATTGACAGATGGACAAATGTAATTGCAGGTCCCAAGGGCTGCAATTCAAATTAGATTTAACATTATAGTGGATGACAAGGAATTAATCTTATCAGCACACGTGCCTGTGCTGTGTTTGCTGCTACATATGCCTCTTTTCATCTGTCTGGCTTTTAAATATATGAATCTGCGAGAACATTTGCAGTACAGCTGGGTGACAGAACAAAACAAAGTAGGAGATAAAGGAGAAAAATGAACTTTTATCTTGCACATGGAGAGATCATTCCAGGAGCCAGGACAGAGACAAAAAAAATCATCTGTGGGTGAAGCAGGTGAAAAGGTGTCCTTAGAAAGTACCCAGTTCCATGCAGAAAGCTGGAAACACACCGTGTTTGGCAGTACTCTTTGGTGGCTCCTGGAAGACAGGCACAAGCCCGAATGTAGAGTTCACTGGTGAAACAGAAGGTAATATCTGGGAACATGTGCAGGGGAGGAGACATTAGGGATATGCCAGTTGTTCAGAAGGAACAGGGGGAAAAGGAGCACAGTGGGGAGAGGGAAATAAGCTCCTGAGCCTTCCTGGTGAGAAGGTCCAGTAGAGACATGTTTCCTGGACTGTCACTTCTTTTTGGGTTTAGGAATCACTTCTGGTTTATTATTTAAATTGAAACCTTTAACACTGACAGATTGGGTGTGCAGGTGGGGAAAGGCAGGGATAAGGAGGTCAGACACAAACATTGTGTAGACAGCTGATGAAAGATCTCACATGAGTCGATGAAGTCATTAAAATACTGGGGAGAGAAGATGGAAAAATGGTTCAAGAGTAACCACCTGAGGTTTGGAAATAGTTGTAGCAATCCTATGAGATGTAAATGGACTGAAAAAAAAGTTCTGTACATACAGCAAAGTGCATATTAAATACCCTGCAATTGCCATGCGTGTTGAGAAACTGCCACTGTTAGAACCAGAAAATACCATTAAACTAATTCAAAAGCTTTCAAAAGGCTTTCTTACATGTATACACACATTTGTGCATCATTAAATCACTCCATGTAAACATAATTTTGAAATTTCAGCCCAGCTGGTGCCTTTATCTCTGAGGAGGGCTTTTTGTGGAGTTTGGTTGGGGGCTTATTTTTTTTGTGGCATCTGTCACTGCTTTTACAATATTCTTTTAAACTGAACTTGTAATTTGAGACAAATTAATCTAGAATTCCCAGACTAAAATACGTAAAGGAACTGTAATTGTAGATAGTGTTGAGTGAGTAGCTGTCTCTGAAACACAGCCCGGCTAAGGTATACCAAGCAAGGATCTGTGGAAGTTATCTCCTTTCTGCAGCTCTTGTCCACGGTGTTTTACGTTTCAAAGTAAGGTCTTGTGGCTGGTCTGCAAACACGGGTAGAAAGACAGAGACATAGACATCGGTGTTGGCAAGACATGGATATTTTTCTTGTCTACAACGTGGCTATAGCTGAATATCAATCCAACACTAGCTGCTTGCATTATTTTTGAGTGGCTTTCCCTGCCTAAGCCACGGATTTCTCTTCAATCCCTCAGGCTTACTTCCTATTTCTTTCACACTTCATTTTACATGATATTGTTATAGAGGAACAAGTTCCAGCCCTTAAACAGTTTCAATGCCTTTATCTGATTATAGCATGAAATACTGAGAAGGAAATGAGATTTGATGAAGAACTTTGATGCAGAAGGCTTGTAAATACTTCATGGAGGCAGTTTACACAACTATGCCTTAGAGCCTTGCATGTACTCTGTTAAATGCCCTGAGAATTTTGAAAGGGCTGAAGTGAATTTAGATGTCAAAAAGCCTCAAACAATAGACCTTAAAGCTTCATTAGTACAAATAGCACTGTATCCTGCCCATACTCACTTGATATACAAGAAGCAGTGTTTTTCTAAAATGAGGTCGTTTGGGAATCATATGTAATATTGACTAAATCCCTCTGCCTTACCAAATGTGACTTGTTTGGTTTTTTCCCCAAACCTTCCTCTCTTGCAAATCTCCCATATGTGGCTTTTTAAGGAAAAGTAGAAATAACATTCAAAGAAAGCCACTTCAGCATTGTTTTGTTCACCTCTGAAACATTTTTCCTTTTGAACAGAACATAGTGCTTCTCTTCTCAAAAACCTAGTCAGGCCATTTCATATGTCTGAAACAGCCCTAACACTTTGCTGCCTGAGGCATTTATATTCCCATTAAACTTACACTGAGTCAAGACTGTCACCTGTGCCATACAGGTGCAGAAGAAACTCAGCTCTAGCTAACAGTGTCATCCTCAGTGAGATACCAAGTAATTCTGTAGCATCCTGTACAGATTGATTCCACCTTGGTTTTAGGAGACTTCTGCATTAAAAACACATTTCTTTTAAACTTTGTTTAAATGTTACAATATTTAGAAGCAAATCTTATAGGAAAACCTCTAATTGAGGTCTCTATACTGCAACCTGTACAGCTCTGCTCCCTGATGATCATTTCTGTTACTTAAAGGCCCTGCAAGACTCTATGATTGTATTGGGATTGTATGGCCAGGTTTTGGGGGCAGGGGGGCCTACAAGGGTGGCTTCTGTGAGATATGCCAGAAGCTTCCCCTGTGTCCAGAAGAGCTAACGTCAGCCACCTCCAAAATGGACACTTCACTGTCCAAGGCCGAGCCCATCAGAAACAGTGGTAGAGCCTCAGGGGTAATGTCTTTATGAAGGAGGAAAAAAACCCCAGTGCAACAGCAGCCAGGGAGAGGAGTGAAAATATGTGAGAAACAGCTCTGCAAACACCAAGGGCAGTGAAGAAAGTGGGGGAGGAGCTGTTCCAGGCACCAGAGCAGAGATCCACCTGCAATCCTTGGAGAAGGTGGATGCCCAAAGGAAGCTGTGACCCCATGGGAAGCCTGCAATGGAGCTGGCTCCTGACAGGAGGCCCTGTGCAGAGAGGAGCCCACTCTGGAGCAGGTTTTCTGACAGGACTTGTGACCCCACGGGGGACCCATGCTGGAGCAGTCTGTTCCTGAAAGAATGCGCCCCATGGAAGGGTCCCACACTAGAGCAGTTTATGAAGAACTGCAGCTTGTGGGAAGGGCTCATGCTGGAGGAGCTCATGGAAGACTGTCCCCTGTGGGAAGGAACCCATTCTGGAGCAGAGGAAGAGTGTGAGGAGTCCTCCCCCTGTGGAGGATGGAACAGCAGAGACAACGTGTGATGAACTGACCACAGCCCCCACTCCCCATCCCTGTGCCTCTGAGAGGAGGACATAGAGAAAATCAGGATTGACGTTTTGTCCAGGAAGAAAGGAGGCGTGGGGGAAGTTGGTTTCAATATTTATTTCCCATTACCCTACTCTGATCTGATTGGTAGCAAATTAAGCTAATTTCCTCCAGTCAAGTCCATTTTCCTCCAGTTTTGCCCATGACAGCAATTGGTGAGTGATCTCTTCTGACCTTATCTCAACTCATGTGCCTTTCATTATATTTTCTGAGGAAGGGAGTCATGGAGCATCTTTGCGGGGCACCTGGCACCCAGCCTGGGTCAATCCACCACCGTGGTTGATGATATGAAACCCCTTATCATTGCTGCAGAGTGGGAGTTTGGCACACCGTGGTGGAGTGCCTGTCACCTCTGCTGTTCGTGGGAACAAGCCTACAAACCTTTCCAGTTAGTTTCATTATGGTTTTAAATTACTCTTCAGCTCCTGTAATAAACTATCCTGATGTGAACTGTATGTCAGTAAAGGTAAGGAATAAAAAATACGTTCAAATATCAAAAATTATATAACCTTTTTTAATTTTTTTGCTCCAAAGGAGATTAGACATGACAGTACTTAGAGTGAAATATTGTAGAGATGGGAAGCAAGACATCCACATATTTAGACAGAAGTACTTGGACTTCACCTGGAGTTCACAACCATTTAGCACAGATCCAAACCAACAGATGTCCTAGTTGTTTGGTTTTTGTTAGTTTTCTGTTGACATCCAGGAGAAGTGGAGCCAAAGCTGGGGGTAGTCTACTCCTTATGATTTATAACACAAAGACTGTTCATTGAGCAAAGAAGATTTGACAAAAAGAAGCACTAATTGAGACTTATTGTTTTGTGCAATTGCTGAACTCTGAACATGTTTATGTAGCTGCCTGGAGCTGTGCTAGTTTGAGGAATCGCAGAGTCACAGGCTGTCTCAATCCTTGAACAAGTGAGGAAGATTTGAGCAAGAGAAATGGTGCCAACACATTGTTTAATTTTTATTTCTTCCTCAACAGGGACCCAACTTTCAGTCAGAAATCAGTGAGGGGTTCCTATGCTGTTATAATAAAACAAATGTTACCATTTTCCAGTGCTGCTGCTACAAAGCTGATGTAGGTGAGAGCTTCCCTGATTCCTGAAATAAAAGCCAAGACCTTGTATGGACATATCCATAAAAGGAATGGGGAAAAGAATAATAATCCAGTTCTCTCCAGGTGACGCTCTCCAGGTGGCTTGCTTATTGGTGGAAAAGAAATTTAGTTTTTCATCTCTCTGTGAAAAACATTATTTTGTGCTGTGAATGCTGCTAAAAGAAAAGGACCCTTGACAAAGTAAAGATTTTTCTCCTCATGGCAGTCCTTCCTTGTAGAAAATTGAAAATGTGCAGTGAGAGACTGAGGGGAACAAAAGCTGCAAGAGAAAAAAGAGGAAAGCCTGAGTCAAGAAACAGAAATAAATAGATCTAATAGAGACAGAAAGAAAAGCAATGAAATATAACATTGGAATGAAAGAAGAAACCTTAGACCAGACTGAAAATTGTGTGTCAAATTAGTTTCAAACAAATATGTTCAAACCAAGGAAGAGCAATAGAGATAATGAAAAGAGAAAAAAATGTGCATAATTTTTTTTTTTAAAAGGTTCACTGTAAATTGTGCAATGTTTCTTTACAACATATTTGTGGTCACCCCCTGTCCAGGTGTATTCATGTCAGAGGTGTCCACAGAGAAGGCACTGTGACCCTTCCCTACAGCTGCCTGAGGATTAGTGCTTCAGCTGTACTGGTGCAGGAGTGAAAACTCTGACCCTGTTCTGGGCCTCCGCACCCCAGGAAAAGAGAATGCAAGTGAGGATCAGCAGCAGAAAAACAAGATGTATTTTAATCTCTGACATTCTTTTCTGACCCCTCTAATGAATTAGTTTTCAGAACAAGCAGTGGGACCAAACCTCCCCCATAGCTATTGCCACAACAGTTCTTCTCAATAAGTAAATCTCTTCCCTCGTCCTGACCCCAGAGTGCTTGTGTTTCACATAAAGGTTTGTCAAACATGTTTTCTTTAGAACAATTCCTTATAGCTAATCAGTTAATGCATTATTATTAAAGTTTTTCATTTTCAGCACTATTTCGCATGGTTTTCTCTCTATTCAATTAAAAAAAAAAAAAGTAGAAAATAAAGTATGTTCAACAGTGACTCTGGCAGTAAACCAAAGCGATTTGGAGTCTTTATTACAAAAATTTACTGTTGATTGCCCATTGGTAGGATCTCGTTAACACTTTGATACTTGTGCTCCGCATGTTTTACCAAACTCTATGCAACAGACCATGTTGGCAAAAAAACTCATGCCTTTTCCTGACTTGCAAAAGCTCTTGCATGTGTTTACCCCAGAAGTGAGCAAAATAATGTTCTGCAGATGTACTGGGGTACTTTGTATGGGGCCATGCCTCCTGATGCCACCAACGAGCCCCTGCTTGCACTGGCCAGCCCTGGCTGCCAGCGCCCTTGCACAGAGAGCATCCAAAGCACAATCCAGCTCTTTGCTCCAGACTAGATAAAAGCACATTTCTTTCCTCCAGGGTGTTTTGTTCTAAGTAAAAGCTATCCCCAGAGTATTGTAACAGCAGCAACAAATCTCCAAATGCTGAAGTTTGCAAAGGGCATTTGCAAACATGTGAGATTTAAGCACTCAAAACAATTCAAATCCCAGCACGTTTTGTTGGCGCGCACAACACCACAACAATTTCCCAGTCCATTATTTTTGCAAAAACTTTGGAGACCCAAACAGGAACTTAAAGACCTCAAAAGCAGCAAAGAATTTTGCTATGGAATATGTAGAGATGCTTATAAACATATAAGATAAATAAACTCAGCAATTTGACTCTGTCTAATGAAAACAGTTCACTGGTTGATTAAATCTTGCCTGCTGTACCTCTGAGCTATTACAAGATTAATTAAAACACATCATTTCATTGTCAATGAAGAGAGGTTTCTCTAAGAGGAACTACCACAAGAACAGCAATCCTTTGATGTGGGGTTTAAAGTGATCAGTTAAGCAATGGTGAAGTTTTTTTACTGAACAACATTGACCCAGTCAATAAGAAAGAAAAAGGAGTGAATTCTCATTTTGATTTGTAACAACAGTTTGCTCTTCTTTTCATTGTCCATTTCTCTGCCTCCTGACATGCTCTGGTTCTTCGTGCAATGAAGGTGAGGTGGTTGAACCTGAAGTCCATCAAATTCTATTGGTTTGGGCTTTTGGCAAATGGGTTTGCACAGCCCCGTAGTACTTCCTGAGTTTTATGGGAGAACTGAGATACACTCCATCAGTAAATCTGGGCTGAAATCTTTGGAATTCGCTTAGTTTAGAAAAAATATTTTGAATCACAAGCATTATAAACAATTTCTGGAAAAAATAAAAAGCACTATAAAGTTCTTACAGAGGGAATGAAACTCAGAAGTTATGTCCCTTTTGCTAGGCAATGAGCTTGCAAGCCTGTAGTCATGAAGCCTCTGCCAACTTACTTTCAATCTGGTTTCTCACATTTCACAGCTGATCCTTTCTGTAAGTTTCAGAACCTAATTTCTGTAGTCACTTTTCAAGCACTTTTCAAGACTGTCCAATGCACAGTGTGTTAAAGTAGGAAACGAACGTTCATAAACACTTTGAATTTCGTTGAACAGTTCCGAAGAGTAGGAACATTAATATATTTCTGGAAGAAAAATAATTAAGATCAAAGAAACAAACCAGAAAAGAAAAAAGAAGAAAAGAAAGAAAAATAGGCTTCAATAGTAGGTATCCTTTGGGTTTTTTTCTAAAGGTATGAAAAACTAAGTAAACGTTCTCATTTCAAATAACTCAAGACATCTGGTTTGGAAGCAAAATCATAGAGAGACGAATTAAGCTTTGAGGTATTATTTGGTTTATAAAGCTTACAGAGCTAAAAACATACCCATTTCCTGGCAGTACCATCTCCACCATAAAATATTTTAATGGCGACATTGTAGTTTTTTGTACTAAAACAATCCATCTTTTCTGGTGATTAACAGAGAAAAATACAGGTGTGTGCATGTCTTGTGGTGTTTACTCTGGAGGACAACAAAGATAAATAAATTAGAATTTGATTTATAATAATTACGGACCCTCCTAAAACATTTACTTTTAATGAACAGTTTTTTCTATAAATTATTAAGCTGGAACACAGAAAACTATAAATAATATTAAATGTTTATACTTGCCACAAAGTGTAACCTAGCGTTTGGTAGAAAACAGTGGGCATTCAGAATCACATGTAGAATTGCACTTTTCACCATTCTTGTCTTAGTAGCAATACACTGATCTTCTTCCACATTCCAAACTGAAACATAAAATTGAAGTCTCTAAAAGTTATTACGTTTTAAGGTAAAACCTCTAGCATTAGCCTAAGTTTCAAAAGAAATAGTCCTCTAAACAACAAGAGAAAATATAAATTAAAAAGCTAGAAGACCTCTTTATAATTTTTAACAATTTTCAATACCAATGATCATGTAATCATTTTGATAAAATTTGTATCTGATGAACAGTTCTGGTTTTGTGAAATAACACTTCCAACTAAAAAGACAACAACAACAATTTGATCAGCTTTTGCACCAATTCTGAATCAGAGTCTTCATCTCATGGTTTTAATAGCTTAGCGGTATTATTTACTATCTTCAAAGCTGTTGTTTTTCCTGGTTTTTTTCCTTGCCATGAACTTCTGCATACATGAATTTTTGCATGGTGTTCAGCATGTCACATGTATGTTTATGTAACATTAGCAGGCACCTGTCATTATTGATTTGTCTAGCAAGTGATTTGGCTACTCATTTCTCTGAACTCCTTCGTTTCTATACATCATAAGCTTGGAAAGATAAATTGTACTTTTATATGAGAAACATTATTGTAGTCATGAAGGGAGTAAGCAAATTACTACCTGACTACTTTAATGGCATGTAATTGGCTTGGAGGTTACTGGGTGTAATAATATTTTTCATAGATCAAAGCTATTTTTATGAATATCACAGAAGAAACAGCTTTATTCAAATAATCTTTGCAATGGGTAACTTCTCTTGAATTTGCTACAGTCACCTGTATGAGATAGTGCTGTATCTTTTCTACCTAACTTTATTTTGTGTGATGTGGCAGACAGGAAATAGTGCTGTCCATGGATGACTTTTTCAGACAGCTTCAAAAGAGACAGTCAAACGGATATGCTATTTGTCCTACTACATTATTGTCATTGAAATTAAATCTTGTGAATCATTTTTTTCCCAGTAATTGAGGCAAATTTAAATCTAGTATTATCTCATGTAAGGCTGTCATCAATAACTTGCAATGAAGTTGTGTCTGATTATGCCTAGGTTGTATCTGAGTTTTGATGTCACTTTTGTGAAACTTCTAACTGGAGTAAAATTGACAGCATGCTGAACAAATCTTGTCAGGTCTAAAATATTAATTTACCCTTTTCCCTCTTTGTTTTTTTAATTATCCACCAAAAATAAGTTTTATGCAAGTTTTGGTGCATCAATTATGTACAAGAATTTTATGGTATGTAACACCGTATAGTAAATCACTTGAAATCAGATTAAAACCTGATTATATTAAAGGAAGAGCTATGAATGACTGAAAAGAAAAAAACAGTGATTGTGTGATAGAGTCTAAGCAAAACATGAGGGAAAAGTGCCAAATGTTAAGGTGGCTGTTCAGGGGTGGAACTGGGTCAGAATACGAAGTCGCCAGTGTTTAGGACTGTGCCCTCTTGTCAAGAAAGTCTTTTGGAGAGTCGTGTTTGGGACTTTGGGAGAGCAAGTAGAAATTTAATGCAAGGGAAAATTGTACTTCAGAGGAATTCCTGCCACTGAAAGACCTTACCTGGAGAAGCATATCTGCATATATACCAAACACAGTATTAGGAGCTAAGTATATTTGGGTGACTGAACACTGTGGTCCAAACACCAAGAGTGTGCTTACCCTACCATTTCATTTGTACATTGTACTCTCATTTCCTTTTGTCCCTGGATTGAGAAATCATTGGAGAGACACGAATATAGAAGCTATGGTGTGTCATACCATGTCTGATACCATCTGTGGCCTGTCCTTTATGCTGTATTTATGGCCTTGGAGATGCCTGGGGAATTCAGGAGCTGGCTCTTGTACTGCTGAATGGTTCTGCAGCCCTGTGTCCTGTTCAGTGAAAATTAAGCCATCTTATGGCTCCCTACTCCCTACTCTTCACAAAACCTAAGCATAGCACAAAATAATGGAAAAAACCTGTCCTTATCCAATAATGTCCTTATCCAATATCCTTTATCCATAATTTAATCTGATTTTAGATTTCTCTTTTCTGTCGTGTTCATTTAATAGCTTTGCTAGTGCTTTGAAGTTTGAAGCAGTTCTTCAGTTATTGTATCATCATATTTATTGGAGACAAAACTGCATTTTTCTACGGAAGTAGTGTAGTGTCTTCTCCTGGACCTCACATCAGTCTGCATCACAAGAATGGCCCTTCATGTCAAAGAAGTTTGAGCTGATCAGTCTGCAGGCTTGTTTTGAATAGGCCTGCCAGGAGTATCTGTCACTCATGATGCCTGATGACTTTAATAGGATTCTCAGTACTTTGGTCTCATCTCCAGATTAGTCCATTTGATTAAAGATAATTAGTACTTGAACATTTTCTGTTTTAAATTCCAGTCAGCTTGGATCCTTGCATGCTGGCCACGACTGCAGCAGCCTGTGTACTTCACTTTTTCATCTCATGGATCCATGGCACAAAGATTCCAACTAGTCTGGAGATTTCTGCCTGGATATTTTCTCTTACAGTAAAATGATGTTTCTGCAAAGTAGCTGAAAGCTCTTCCCTTCTCTTGCTCAACAAAAACATTAAAGGAAAAAAAAGTAATAGATGCCAGTCGGTATGGTCTTACAGAAAACAGGTTTTCTCAAACATGTTTAATTCCTTCAGGAGACTACAAGTTGGGTCAATAAATGTAGCAGTGTAAATGTGACAGATATTGTAAGCTATTTGCCTTGGTGCCACATGCATTCTGATAACAGTGAATTAGAGTGGGGTCAGCAAAGTGCATTCCATGTATATTAAAATCCACCTAATGGACAGATCTTCAAAGTAATCATCAATCATTTCAGGGACTTCATTATAGCAGGGTTCTCCTAGGAGTGAGATTAAACCTGAGGCTTCCCAAAATTATTCTCTTATGGTATGGGTAGAAATACACTTGGAATTTAAATGTTTTCAAATTTTGGAGGAGCCTAAAAATGTCTGAATGAAGATTAGAAAACTGCACAGAGCAATCTAGATTTCCTTGTGAAATAAAATCAGTTCAAAGTGTAATTTTGTACTATTTAAGGCAAAATGATGCCTAGAGGCAATATATGAATGGCAGTATTATAGAGTGGGAATTGTGTTTTGGAAATGAGGCTAGTGGTAGATAAGCAATTTAGTATAACCTCCCTGAATGATGCTAAAAAGCCCATCAGTAACCCTGATATGACTTAAACACATTCCATATCTCCTATTTCTTTTCTCATATCTCAGTTTTCTCTAAGTTTTGACTTCTACACTTCAGCTGACTAAAGAAGCAACAACTGAAAAAAAAATGTCAGGGATTAGCAATCTTTTCACTTCTAGTACACTGCTAACAGTTTGGGGCTAGGCTGTTTGCTCATCCTAAACCATGTGGGACACGTGGTAGTTTACTTAAAGGTGATCAGTGACTTATAAAAGATCCACATTACACTGAAATTATAGACCCCTTTCCATAAATGCTGCAACAACCTTGAAATGAGCACTGAAAGGCAGTCTTTTTTAGTTGCTCAAGCCACAAACCATAATCACATAATTCCTTCTGATTACCAAAGCACACTAGACTATTAAAAGCTATGCATTGCAATCTGAATAGATTAGCCTTTAGGACATATTAACATCAAATTTCATAAGATATTATCTAATAAATTAGTCAAGCAGAAGAGTTCAAACTCTAATTACCAGATAGTCATTAGATATGTCCAGTTACTAATATCAGTCAGTGCTGGAGGGAGAGAGGAAAGGAGGGGGTGTTGTGATTAACTTGTCAGGGAAATGCAGCTGTGAAATCATTACCCAGAGTTTCTGCAGTGTTATTGGAAGAACCGTTTCATCAACTGTTGTAAATACGATAGAACTAATGCATTTAATTGTAATAGCTAGGCAGACTGGAAGAGGAATGCCTCAAAAGTGGGCCTCTCCCTGTGGTAGTGTATGACTCTGTGTGTATATATGTATAGATGCCTGTGTGTGTGTGTAGGTATGAATATCTACGTGTGATGTACGACTGTGAAGATGTGTGTTGGAAAGGACTCCTTCTGTGCAATGACTTCTACTGTGAATGGAAGAACACAAGAGCATGCCAAACCATTACACCTGTCCCTCCAGCCCCCAAAGCCACGGGTCCCTGACATACCTGTGAGAATGTGTAAATGTAGAAAATCACCCACTGGTGATAAATGTTTCCTCATAGTGTACAGGAAGAGAAGATGGCACTTACAATGCTTCTGCTCTGCCTCAAAGGTTCAAAGCACACCCCTAAGCGATACTGAGTCACTTCAAAGAGGTAGAAAGAGTTTAAAAAGAGGTTCATTCACACTTCATCACTAACACAAAAAAGGTTTACTACTTCTGCATACCAGACAGAGACTAAGAGGTGGCAAGACAAAAGCATATGTAGCAACATATTCTTATTAATTCATTTATAGTGCTGAAGAACCCTTGAATGAAAACCTTTGAACACCTTTTCTCCAGTAGTCCTCTAAGGTTAAAAGAGTCTATTCTTCACTTGAAAAAACTCATACATTAAAAAAAAAAACCTGAATGTAAGGTTGCTTAGACACCAAGCAAAGAGGCAACTAAGCCATAAAAAAGTGCTCCTTTGGTATCTTCATGATGTTTCCATTTGTTCTTTGTGTCATTGGGAGTGTTATCAGAGTAATTTTTTTTACATGGGCCTGTTCCTGTTATTCATCTAATCAATGTCCCTGAGAGTCCTCTCTCATTTCTTCTTATCGCAGAATACTAGGAAAATGCTATTTAATTCACTGCTGAGAATTTAATCAAGGATTCAGCTTTACTCATCCTGATTATGAGCAATCAACATTTAATAATGATGGCTGGCTGAAGTTCTACTTAACCACTCCTGCATTTTGCATATCGTATTATTTTAGGTTTCAAGAAAGAAGCAAATCTCATAGGTTTTTCCTGCCCTTCACATCTTCGTAGTACTATCTCTATCTCAGAAAGAAGAAAAAGACGTAGTGTGTTTGACTGCTGCCAATATACTGAAGATATGACACGGTGTGATTTGGTAATTTCTTCCTCCTGCACCCAAAATAAGAAGACAAGGATGATGCTTTTGTTGCAAAGCATTTATATTTTCACTATTAACAGGTATTCTGCAGCTCAAATCTCTATAGCACATTGCTCTTGCCTTGGAGCCCTTCAGAAAACACTTGATCACATCCTGAAAATACTTGAGACTCACTGTTCCTCGTCTTAGTGTCTACATCTACATTGCTCCCATTTCTACAGTTGAATAAATACACTCGTTTGTTGATACATAACACTAAATCTGAGTTTCAGTACATAAAGAACCACAGTCCACCAGGCAGAAGGGAGGGTTCACCTGTGGGTGTTGTTTCCTTACAGTGCACTGCCAGAACAATTGCTGGTGAGTTCAGTTTAATGGATGAATAAGACATGGCTCCAGTTATCACTTCCAACAGGCACTGGTATTTCTAATGGAAACAGCCATGATGAAGATACTGTAGGCATTCATTCTGCCTCCCTTGTTAAATTACAGATCACAGCAGTAGCTTGGAAATTTTTGAAATCTGTAGCAACTCAAGGTATCAAGTTAGCAGTGATCCCAAATCTGGATTTTCTTTAATAAAACCCTATGGTATGGCAGAAGCTTTTTTTAAACACTGGATTCCAATCACCAGGCTATGAAATTTTCCTCAGGAGTCAAAAGCTGGTCAAAACAAAGCTGAAGACTGCCAAATGGACAGCTATAAGATCTATATTACAATGCTTCTCTGTACTTCTTCCTAAATTTAATGCTGTACTGTTAGCATGTAGACAACAGCAAGCAAATTCTTTCTTTATTTTTAATTCCTGTCTGTCTTGAATTAAAGGTTACTTCATTAGGACTGGAAAAACATCAAAGTGTTCCATTTTTATGCTCCTTAAAACAGAACTAAAATAGCAATGGCCAACATGGAACAAAAGTAATCAAGATTATCTAGAAAATAAACAGTGTTCAGCTGCTGAACTGGAGAATGAAAATAAGGTGTCGTGTGGTAAAATTGTCTTCCAGCAACTGGTTTTAGTGCGAAAATCCTAGAAATGTGGCCAGCCAGGGGAAAATAACATGTGGTCTTTGCTAGGACAGGTCTGATGTGTATAAGAAGCAAGATAGAAAGTGCTTGGAGTGAAAGTCTCTCCAAAAAAAATGTGAAAAGTAAGACATAAAGCATTGAAAAGGCAATAATGACTAAAGTGTTCTAATCACTTGTCTTAATCCTTCAATTTGAAAAGACATTTTTACCATCCGACATAATCCTCTGACAAACAATAAGCCTGCTTTTTCTGACAAATCATCATCATCATCATGATGTTTGAGTAAAATAAAAAAGAATTTTCCCACCATTCTAATCTTTTTTTTTCATCAATCTGAAAGCTCTTTAATATTCAGTGCAGAAGACAGCTACCAAAAAACAGACAGTAATGATGATGATTTTATTGATTTTGACTTGTAAAGAAATCTCAAATGGGCTAACAAGTAATTTCTTCTTCTTCAGCAAAACCTTATACCAAATCAGATGTCAAAAAAAAAAAAAAAAAAGCATCTGCTGTGTCACATCTCATACATTTTATATGAATTATGTTGTTATAAACAACATTAGGACCACATACTTGTCTTCTTTACTTGTTGATTATGTGGACCTTTACTCATTACTACATGGACCTCCAAACCAATTTAAATCAATTCAGTTTCTACAATTGTCTCAAGAATAGAAAAATATATAGATCTTGTTTTCCTCTAAATTAAACTTCTGATCTTTGACTTGCAATTTATTCTGCACTTTTTCACATAGCTCAGTTTTGTGAAACAGAAATCTTGCTCATAGTGCTGCAGTGATGAGAATTATTTGCATTGAACGAGGTTTGTTGCTCAGACAAATGCACAGGCAGACATTTGGAGGAGATAATTTTTTTGTTGCAAAACAGTGCACAACATAAATATGTCTGTTTTATATTCACAGGAGACATTCTCCAGTGGGACTTACAGTAGCATTAATATTTCACCAGACTTCTTCCAGACTGGCATGCTGTATTACTCACTCACTGGAACAGCACTAAACTGAACACTCACCACCAGAATAAAGGTTATGTGGTGTGAGATGACTCCAGTGCATGGACCACGGTTATTTTCACAGTGCTTAGCAAAGAAGAAGCAGCGTGTCCCTCTAGAACTCCCTGAAGCCAAACTCCAACAGCATAGCAAAATATATTTTCTGGCTATATCTCCTACTTCTTGTCTTCACTTCAGTGACTGTTTGCAATAGAATACCTAAAATATATGGGACTTTTTAAAGTAGTCTCCCTTTTTTTCTGAAGTTGCTGTCTCAAGCTTCATATAAAACGTATTCATACAGCTTCCATCACATTCTAAACCAAATTCCACTACAAGTTGCTTTCTTAAAATTTCTGTTTCTACTTCTATACTGATAATGGTCACAGGGAAACAAAACAGAAAACCTAGAATAGACGTGTTTGACTGAAGTCTCAGAATAGCTAAAGCTCAACTCACCAGTTCTTTCTAAGGTTTTAGTCTCAACTGAGAAGGAACATTGGCTCTTTCTCAAGAAATGAGTATCATGTACAAAAAAATTTGTGTGCTCACTTGAGTGACAGAAGTGCATTTCTGCTTCTTGCTATTTGCATAAATACACTCAGCCAGCACACTTAAGTGATTTTGCTCTGTCAGTGTTCCACAAACAGAAATTATACAACAGTCTCCAAATTAATTTTGTAACACAAATCTGAAAGCAGTAATTACAACTTCACCTTGATGTGCAAATACATGCATCTTCGAATACATCTGCTCCAGAGAGAATTTTTTGTTTGTTTTTTTAATGAGTTAATACTTCCTTAAGAGCAATAATAACAGCAGTTTCTGTTAAGGGATTAAGAAAGATCAGCAAGTAAAAGATAATATATTTTTTCTGTTATTTGGAAGGAAAAATATATACACATGTACACATTCTTCATTCAGAGTTTTTATTTATTTTATTTAGACCTCCTGGAACACTTAACAAACCACTTCAATATCTTTTTTCACCCCTTTTTTCTGCTTCCCAGGAGCCATTTGTAGCCCAGCAGCCAGACAGCCATATTTCTTTCAAAGTGATGTAGAGGAAAACATTTCTTTCTCTGAAACAGCAAACAGGTGTTTGAGGTCAAGAAATAGTTCCATATTATAACCTTTTCCTTCTAATCTTTTCTTGCAAACACTCTCCTGTTCCACTTCTGTTACTTAGCAATTCCCCCATTCATTTTCTCTGTTTCTTTAAAAAATTAGTTTTCTAAAGTGTTATCACACTATAGTTTACTGTCCTAAAGGACCATCAGATGCATGGTCCAGCTGATGCAGTCTGCCCATCAAGCGCTTCTTTGCACAGTGACTTTTCCTCAGACAGTTTCACCCCCTTACATAGACCCCTAAGAGAAAAACAGAAGAAGAAATTTCAGTCTGGAACTTACTGGAAAAACATTTTGTATGACAGGGACAACACCGTGCTTACTGTCATATCTCTGAGTAAAACTGCTCTGGCCAGTAAAAGCTTCACCTTCCTCTGGAGCAGCTGAAGAACACCTCTGCTCACAGATCTTCTTTCTTACCTTCACACAGAACACCTTGCTGCACACCTCTTCACTGTGCTGACTGGCAAAGCCCCAAAGGCAGTTACATCTCCTCATGCCTCAGAGAACAGGGCAATTAATCTCATTTATATGATCTGAGGAATGGCTTTCCTGACAAAATGAGTCCAGACTAATGGTAGCTCCTAAATTAGTTACATTTGGGAAAGAAAGTATTAATAGTTCTAACCAGCAGGCAATAATATTCAAGAAAAGGACTTAAAAAAAATAATAATACTGATTCTACAACCCACAATGGTGTGAAATTTTTCTCTTTAAAACAATACAGAAAAAAAATATCCCCTGGCCAGGCAATTAATTAATGGGGAATAGATATTTTTCCCTGGGAACCTGTGTACTAGGTTAATAGACATCATAACTTACCAGAAATGAAGAGTGGCAAATAGAAAAAAAAAGATTTAAGAAAGCTAATTATCTTCTGATATGTATCATGAATGACAAAATTGTAATTTCTATGTATTATTTTATATCTTTGCAAAATCAAATATCATCTATTTTAGTTCAAGGTTTATTCTAGCAGATGGGTTATTATATTTATGCCTAAATACAGGTATTTAGGGATCCCATGTGCCTGCATGGAGAACTGCAATCATGCCGACACCCTCACCCATGCTTTCTGTGCTATCTTCTGATGACATGACTTTAGAAACACTGCGTATTTTTCTTTTCATTTCATCCCATTGATGGCCTGAAATGGAAGTGTGTTTTCCATTTAGTTTCTCAATTACTGTGCCATTATAAGCCTTCAGCAACACTAACCTTTAAATTGCATCTTTTCTAAAGAAGATCCAATAACGTAAGGGCTGAAGATCCTAATAAATCACACGATACATCAGCTACAAGCACATGCAGTGTTAAAAAGAAAGTCACCAATAATAAAGGATTTTTTTGACTTTCAGTTTTCTATTTTGTTTTGTTTTGTTTTGTTTTGTTCTTTCAGTAACAAAGGAAAGTAAATTGTGACTCCTGACTCAGTCTGTCTAAGATACTCTGGAAATTAAACAAAATCCAGTGCAACAGCTGAATCTCTATTGCTACCTTTTTCTTTGGAGGCTCTGATGCTAAACAAGGTCCACCTGGGCATAATAAACTTTTCCCATCAGAAACTGAAAGAACAATTTGGGAGAATCTTGAAGGGATTTTTCCTTCATTTTGAATGATTTCATTGGTTCTTCCCTATCTGCTCAGGGAACCATTCCTACCTCACTGTTCCTCCATGTTTGTGTCTCCTCCCTAGCAGGCCTTGCAGGGGGAGAACCTTTCAGATGGGTGTCCACTTTCAGGCAAAAAAACACCAAGCACACCCCTTGAAGGAAGAGAGGGGTACCCTAAAACTCAGGATGGCAAAACTCAGGTGATGCTCTGTTCAGGGTCCATTCCCAGGATTTTGATCTCTTGAGCTTTTAGAGTTCTGGGATGCTTTCTGAACAGAAGATCCCTGCAAGGACACCAGGAAAGGTGTGCTCTTTAGAAAATATGTCTTAGTGGAGCTGCACTTCTGAGTAATGAACTTTCCTCCCTGGGTTCCTTTCTTCTCTGAGAAATTGTACCAGCAAAAAATACATGTTCCCACCAACCTGAAGCTGGAAGAGGTCTCAGTCTAGTTCATCATTCCATCTGGCAGGAACATTCTTGAAGCCTAAACCCTGACAGTGCAGGAGCTTTCCCAACTGTGCTTGCCAGGCACAGGCTCTCTCTAAACTACCATTGATGATTTCTCCTCTAGTTCATGAGAGTTAAATGCATTCACTTTAAAGTCAACAAATTAAGAAATGAGCTTAGTCTTTAAAATAATTCTCTTTGGGACCAATATCAGGCTAAGCCAAGTGTAACAGAATGAAAATTAAGTGCACTTACTTAAATATTTTCTTACCTATGCTTGAATGAATATTGCAAATGTGACACTTTCTTGGGATCACCATCTTTACAGATATCAAAGAGCTAGAAGAGCTGCAAATACAATTTGTGATATTGCATGTCATTTCACAGAAGTTGTTCTAGGTAGGAAAGTCGCAGTCTAGCTAAGGAAAATTAGATTCCCCAGGGTTTAATGGGATGAGAATTGCTTTTGAATGAAGAAAGACATTAATGGCTTTTTCATCAAGTTCAGAAAAACTATTATTAGCTCTACAAGACTGCTTTTTCATTTCACAGGATGTCTTTAGACGGTTCATCTTCAGAACTGCCCTTCTATGAAGGACGAATTTTTAATGAGAAGCTGTGATATATTAGAGTTGCACTTTCTAGCAATGTGTGGGAGTTAGATGATCCCTAAGTAGCACGGAATAACTGCTGGCCAAAAGATAAATTAAACCTGGTAAGCTGGGGGGGAATAATTCTATACCCTGTATAATATGGTCAACAGCAATTTCTAGCTGTACATCATGGTTTATAACATTATCTTGCAGAATACTAACAACTGAGTTTCACAGATGTATGGCAGCACTTACTCATTTCCTGGCAACTTTATTTTAAACTTGATTATCTCACTGTATGTTCCATGACTGTGAGGCCCTTGCTTACTTGCAGTTACTAAGTTTTGAAATTGTTCTCACCAAAAAAAAAAAAAACCAAAAATTATTTGTCCATTGTTCCAAACCTTCATCTTTGCAGTATTTGTATTACAATGTGTCAGAGCTCAGCCAGCAGAGTGGCTACAGGCTGTGCTGAGACAGTCATCCCTTGAGCTGATCTTGGTTGCATAACCCAGCAAGGGTCTGTTGAATCTTTTTTGTGCCCTCAAATCTTTGCCTCATATGGGATATGAAATTTTTGCTCCATTTTGCAGCTCGGCAGCACATGCAATGCAGAGCTTGTGGAGAAGACAGAAAGTGCATTTCCACAATCATCCTCATTCTCCAGATCTCTTGGGCAAGCCATGGCATTTCACTGTGTCTCTCAGAGTAAAGATGGAAAATACCAGAGCAGTGTAGTACTTCAGAACACCACTTCACTCTGTGATTCTCTCTCCAGAAGGCTGGGGGCAGGCAGTGAGGGCTGGCTGGTGGTTGCCATTTTGCTTGGAAACAGCTTGGTCCAGCTTGGGGTTTTTTCAAAAGAAATGCTCTCCAAGTCATAGCTCAGACAGCATGACTATTTTATTTGTAGGCAGAACTCCTTCAGATTTCATCTTTGCTGTTTGCTGAGCAAAGGGAGGGATGGGATTATGAAAGAGATGACTAGAGGGCACAAGGTACTGAGCTTGTCACTTCCAGGTAGAAGCTCAAGCTCCTGATGCAAAGCTGAGATTGATGCAGGGATCAATCTCCTGTAGTTCCAGTTATTGAACCAGCAGTACAATAGCATAAGAAAGGAGTTTTCCTGGGTGCCAAATATCCTCATTTGTTTTGAGTTGTCACAACTGTCCCTATTCAAGGAAAAATTCTCCATACCAGTCTCAGTGTTTCAGTGTCACTGACAGCTCCTTCCTTCTGTTCCAGTTTCCTCTTTCTTATTTTGCCATTTCAGCCTGTGACTGCATTATATAGTGTATTGTCTGGTGCCACACAACAGTCATATTTTGTTTCTTCCTTTGTGTAAATTGAAGTGCATCATCAGCAAATTTCTGTCATGATGGGTTTTTTGCCCAGTCATTCCAGCAACCAGTTCCACCTATTCAATCAGAGTGTTTGGGCAGGTAGAGATGAATACTTTCCTGCTGGATGCTTATAGAAACTTACAGCATCCTGTTTTGTGTAGGCTGGGGAGGCTTGTGAAGAAAGCCCGAACTTCTGGTAGAATCAAACAAAACCAGTTTTATCTCTTCCTTTTGCATCTCTTATTTCTGTTCTGCCCTCCACCAAACACAGCAGAATCTCCAGTAGCTTATTTTAAGATAATATTTGCCTTAGATCCAGCAAAATGCAAAATCTCTGCTCCTCTTTCCTTCTCTCTGGCTCCAAGACAAGTGCAATGCATTTCATACACACAAAAATGTTCATCTGTAAGACACAGCTGCAACTCATTTTAAATGCATCACTTTGGTTTATCTTGCTTGCTTAGAGAAGACCTGCCTTGCCTTGGTTTCTGAACTTCAGCTTTGAAAAGCCTCTTCAACTAGTGAATATGGTCTTTTAATATCCAAGCTGCAGAATAACTCTCAGCCAAAGAGTTTAGAAAGGCTCAAAATCAATGAGATTCATAATAAACACAGCTACAGAGATAGGCTGCAAGTTTTTAAATATATCAAGTTTTGGGGGTTTAGATAAAAGATATTTTCCAAATACCAGGAGCTGAAGAGAAATTTCACTCAGCACAATGGCAAGGGACAGCCAGAGCACACCAATTCTGTTTCATGACAGCTTGGGAGATTTTTTAATTCATTTTTGTCCTTCACTGGAGCAAAAAAAAACCACAAAGATCTGTGCTAATCCCAAAACCTCTTTTTTCAATTTAAATTCTTCCCTTGCTCTTATCTTCTCTCCAGAAATGACCGGAAAAGATACTCTGAACCTTAGAAAAGAGAAAACATTGCCCAAGTCTTTAAGCCCCTCAGCTACATGGTGTTCACACAGAGGTATCCACAAAGACAAATGCCTTTGTGTCAGCAAAAAGAAGCAGCAGCAGCCTTTCCCAGCCTGAGTCCATTTTCATGCAGTTGTGAAGCACCTTGCCTCTCACAGCCAGGCATCAGACCCTGTCTGCTTTCTGGATATGGGTCAGTGAATTACAGAATCACAGAATATCCTGGGTTGGAAGGGACCCACAAGGATCATCCAGTCCAGCTCCTGGCCCTGCACAGGGTATCACCAAGAGTCACACCATGTGCCCGTGATCATCGTCCAAACACTTCTTGAACTCTGTCAGGCTTGGTGCTGTGACCACTTCCCTGGGGAGCCTGTTCCAGTGCTCAACCACCCTGTGGGTGAAGAACCTTTTTCTGAGATCCAACCTAAACCTCCTCTGACACAATTTCAGGCCATTCCCTTGGGTCCTGTCACTGGTCACCAGAGAGAAGAGTGAGACCACTGGGAGCAAATCCTTGGTCTCTAAGCATCAGAAGCTGTAAAATTCCTAATTCTGGGGATCATTTGTTTCTCTCATATGCTCTACATGCCTGTGGATGGTTGCAGCCTCACAGGAGCATGGAGGGGATGGAGAAGCAGCACCAAGCAGCCACACATGCTCCTCCAGTTGACACTTGGACCCAGGACAGCGATCACGCAGTGCTTCAGCCCAACACTCGGCTCTGAGCAGCAGCATGAACTTCAGGACATCAGAGTTCAGATAGATCCTGTCACATGAAACAGGTCAACTACAATTCTTCATTAGCAATTTTAAGAGTATCTCACTTGTTTTCTCTCTTTGGGGCTTTGTCTCCTGGTTTATTTGTTTGCCTTTGTCTTTGCTAGGGTTTCTAGTTTCCCCCCCTGACATTTAACATGACACTCATTTGGCTCCATGACTGACAGCAGCAGCACTAAAAAGGAGACGAGACCAGCTCTGGGAAGGATTAAACAGCATGAAGCCCACGACAACTGCTGTTCAATGAGGCATTTTCTACCCAAGTGCTCCCTGCTGCTGCTGACACCAGTGCAGGGAACAAATGGATCTGACAAGGGGGAGAAAATCTGGGGATGGGGGAGCAGTGAGAGGAGATATTTGTGCATCCACAGCCTTTTTGAGAGCAGAGAGCTCATACATAGCACAGATCTAGAGGGGCAGGGGAGCTAGCAAAATCACATGAAGACCTGCTTTCACTTGCCCAGTTCTGCAGCTGTTTGAGTCATAAAACTGGCCTGCACAACATCCACACAGAACACCTTCCTACTCCCATGACCACTGGACTCCTGAAATAAAAATTGTTTCCAGAAGTTTAACACCTACCCCTTAAAAAAACAGATTTCTATTTTGAATGAGCAATGTTCAGCCTCTCTGAAAATCAGGACTACAGGATCTTTCTTCCTATTGTGTAATGGCTTCATTGTGCATATTTTTATGTTGCTATTTTGAGTTAGATTTAAAAAGCAGTATTTCATAAAAATGGTGGAGACCACTGCTAAATTCAGGAAACAGCTGGATTTTGTTAAATGAGCTTTTATGCAGCTATTGTTGTGCCATTTTTCCACCCAGCTCTTCTCAGAAACGGTGAATGAAATTGTATAAAGAACTTAACATAATGGTCATTTCAATTTGGAATACAAAAGTATTTCTAAAAACTGAATTAAATTTCATTAAAACTTTCAGCCAATTAAATGAAATCATAGTACTTTGCTTCAGGCTGGTTTGAGCATTTAATCTAAAAATCTTCTAAGTATTTAATATCTATTTTATCTTATTTTACCTTTTCATTTCGAACAGCTCTTTTCATTTTTAACATTCTAAGGCTTTAAAATTAGAAACGTTTTTATGTTTGCATTTTGGTGATTTGAGGGATCTCACCAGTGAACTGATGAAATCCTGGAATGAATTTTACTTTACCTGTTAGTAAAATTCAGGGATCAAACACAGTCTTAATCCTTGCAGTACATCACTGCATAGCCCCAACAAGATACCCAGATGCTTTCCTGGAAATACAAGCTTCAATACCAAAGCTAGTGATACTTTAAACTCATGCAATGATTAAAACTAGGTATACAACAGCTAAAAAGATGCAGCTGGGATTGTTATGGGGTAAAACCTGCTCTGCATGCCCACGAAGAAGCAGAGAGAGACATGGTGGGGGAAGACCAAATAATAACGTGCCAGGCTTTTCCAGTGTCCATCACAGAGCCATCAACCCATCAAAGCTTGTCCATCTCCACAAGCACAGAGGAGTACAGGGGCAAGTAAAAACCCAGATTAAGGACTCAGAGGAAGGGACACCCTGTCCAGACCACTCCCAGGCTTGTCCCAGAAGACCCTCAGTCCCAACACCCAGCTGTGAAAACCATCACAATGAGTCAATGCTGAAGCATCTCCCAGACCGCTGGGTTTGCTGCTTGAGGGTGTCAGACACTACAGGACACAGAGGAAGGGGTTGCACAGGACTTAGTATGGGATGTTTAGGGATAAAAAGGGTCAACTGCTCACCAGAGTGAGCAAAATCAAGTGCCAGCCTCTGTGTTGGAATCAGAGCTGAGAGGCCTGTGCATCCATGATGCCACTAAGACGGAGAGACTGGAGATCCAGGGGCATCTAATGGGCAGACTTGAGTGTCTGGGGCATATTTATTACATATATATATATATATATATATAT
>VXAD01008149.1:97475-123842 GCA_013399195.1 Dicrurus megarhynchus
TATATATTTTTTTTTTTTTACATATATATGCATATATTTCCACTAGCATAACTCCATCCTGCCTATACAGAGAGGAGTTCAGGATGAGGCCCCTGACAGTGAGTGTTGGTGTGAGTCCTCAGTGTTTCTGTCATTGTTGATCTTTATGTCTGGCTATGTGCATGTGTATTTATGACTCTTTATGGTGCACAGGCCTACTAGAAACACGTGCTAGTTGTGAAACTTGCTGCTGGTTGTACCTGGGGAAAAAGAGCTGTGCCAGCCTAATATCCATTAGGCTGTCAAATCTGCCCCAGCTCCCCAAGAGGGATGATTTATCAAAAAACTGTAATAACAGAATGGTACCTGGAATCTCTGCTGATAATTTACCCATATTTTCAAATTCATATTGAATAAATGACTTATATTTGACATCTACATGTGTTCCGTCCCAAAGAGACAACTTCAGCATCCTGAAAGTAATAATCATTCAGGTGTTATTTGCATTATGAGTCTATTCCCCAAACTGTTATTTTTCTGTAGTATATTTAGAAATAGAAGTGGAAAACTTCAGAGAACTGATCAGTCTAAAAGTAATTTAATTTTATTTTTCCTCCTCCCCTTAGATTTTATTCCATGTTGCATTTAAATACTTTCTCTCAAATTGGACCTGTTACCAACCCAGTTTTGCAAAAGGTAAGGAGCATTTAGCACTGCTGCAAAAGTTAATGTTGTAGGCACACACACATTAGAAGAGCTGGAGGTATCCAGCTTTATAACACGACCTTTTTCCCCCAGGAAAGCCAATTACTCTGTTATGTCTTCAGAAATAGTAATTGAGTTCACGCTGTCTTTGTGAAATGTGCTTGGTACTCCATCAGTTTAATCCCCACTGGGCTACACTCTATAAGGGACAGAGCTACATTATTGCTGGGGGAAAAAACGGGGCTTCAGGTGAAGCCTGCTCCAGAAATGCTTAGAAGCACCATGAACCTGTGAAGTGTTTGAGCTCTGCCCAGGTGATTGATGAACTGGAGTTTTCTGGCTGCTGTGTTGATGTTCACCAGGCTTTCATTGGCACAGCTCAAAAAGAAAGAGGACGCAAAAGAGATTTTCATCTTCTGCTAGTGAAGTTCTCTCTTTTACACCTGCTACAGTGTTTTCAAATGCTTAGGACAAAAGCAAAATAACACTTTTTTCAGTTCTCAAAATGGCATGACAGGCTTTTGTTCATAATTATGTCTTTCTCATATTCTCTTATATTCATCCATTTTCCTTAGGGAGATATCCACAGGCTCCCCTGTGCTTTCCTCCAGTGATCCAAAAAGGGAGATAAACAGTGAATTAATAGCCACAGCATAAGGATCTGCAGTTCTTCTCTTCTGACTAAAAGCGAAATCATTTTCATCTCTCTGCGTATTTTCATTCTAATTTTTAATCCATCAAGTTGATGGGCTTATCTCATCTTTCATTTTTCAGATACAAATATCCCTCCCAAGTATGATTTAGCCATTTATTCAGAAATCAAAATAGAATGTGAGTACAGCAAACTGAAGTTACTGATGTGGGCTGGTGTAACTGAAAACTGTGCATACCTGTTACATCCACAGTAAAGAAGAACATGACTAAGAAGACTGAATGGAGAAGACTCACAACATGAAAAGGGAAAGTGCTGAAGGTCTTGGACCTGATGAGAGAAATTGGGGTCTCTTGGTGGTTGTCTGAGGCCCAAACCTCTCAGGCACAATTTGTGCTAACGATGGTACAGGTCAAGAGCAGAGTTTCAAGGTCAGAGCCTGCAGCACACTTCTCCTATGGTGTATCCCAAAAGCCAGCTCTGAGGCCACAAATTTTTCCATTAAAATGTCAGCATTATCCATAATTACAGTGTGACGGTGTCTGAGATTCTGTGTATATCATTGGTGCTGGGCCTACAGAGTTACAACATGTACTGGGTAAATAGGTCTGGACAGATGATAGTTCCATTGTCCCATAGGAGTTTTTGAAGTTTTGATGTTTCTTTGAGCCCATTTCAGAAAGAAAAACAAGTTCAATGGCTTCATTCACAGCCAGCAAAAAAACCCAAAATTTTTCTCAGCTCACTAAGATTTTTGTTTTACCTTCCTGCTCTTTTTACCTTTCCAGAGATAACTATAACTAACATTTTGAAATAAAGAGATCTTTAAAAAAAAATTACCTGGTCTGACCATCTGACCTTTCCATCTTCTCTACCACAGAGAAGCAACAGTCAACACAAAGCTCTTTTCATCACTTGTATTTGCTAACTGCACACTGGCTTCAAAATTACAAATGCCACTGATGAGTTTGAAACCATCGACTCTTCAGGATAAAGGCAGTGGGGTTTGATGTGCCCACAGCCCCACGGGCACTTCTAAAATGACTTATTGAAAACCCAGAAAATAATATTCTCTTTAAGATTTTCATTTCTGCAACCACCTCAAATTCTCTAAAGATGTCTTATGTCCTGTCTTCATCTCTTATCTTTCATAGACCATAATACTCTTTTTTCCTACACTCAATGTTTTTATGGGCAACAGCCACTTCTGCCTGGTCCCTCTAGGCTTCAACAAACCATCTATTGAATCAATGGAGAAAATCAATGCAGAATTGACTTCCTCCGTCTCTGTAAGAGATTAATCTTATACATACAGCCTAATGTGTAATTAATTCTTCTTCCCTTTCCATTCAGTGACCTATAAGAAAACCTGTTAAAAGATGCTTTACTTTCCATGAGAAAGTCACACCAGAGCCACCCATTTAACAGATCTGAAATGCAAAAGCCTTAACCTATGTACATGCTATCCCAAATATCCATGAGATTAGAAACACAACCTTGTCACAAAAATGGATTAAGGTTGTATTTTTTCCTGTATTTATATTTCAGAGCAGATTAATCTGGTTTCAACTTCTGATATAATCTCTGAGTACCAAAACTCAGTACCTGAATAAAATAAGCACAGTAATATATTGCAATAAGCCATTCTTGTGAGAACACTTTTGCTTGAATTGAGATGAAAGCAGGGTGTTTATCCTTTATAGAAACAATCTTATCTTGAAATGAACACAAACAAAAGGTCCTGCAGCTACCAGTTCTTATGACAAAAATAAGCTGAGGAAGAAAAATTGCACTCAATCTACTTGCTTCATGGTAGCTTGAAAGCATTCAGTCATGTTTTCTTCCTGTATTCCTTAGTATTGATAAGTGATGGAGAAACACAGTCAGATTGGAGTCTTTGCACAGGAAATTCCCTACATTGTGCTTTTAGAGGAACCAGCACATAAGGTATTCTTGCTCATCTGTGGATTGCTCAGGTCCCACACCTGCTGTTGCTCTTCACCCCAGGAGCTCTGAGCTCAACCACCGATGTTGTATTGCCACAGACAGGGATTCCCCCTGTACGAACACCAAAGGTGTCTGTCTCAGTTGCTTCCATCATCACCAAGTGGGTCTCAGTTCAGCTTTTTATCAGTATCAGCAGGGGATATCTTGTTTCATAATGAGACAAAGAGCTTACTGAAGTCTAAGTCTTTCCAGCAACATCTGTTTCATCTTCTGTCTTAAAACAAAGGCCAGCACTCTCACATTTGTCACTGCTGAGCAGCTTGGTATGGTCTTGAGAGAGCCATTCCCTGACATCCACTGATCCATCAGCTATATGCCCATTCATTTAGTTGTGCATTTATTCACTTCTGCAAAGCTAAAGGATAAGTTAATTTTCCATCTCTCGGTATTCAATTTCCCCAGTATTTTCTTTCCTGTCTTTTCTCTCCTTATGTAGGTGTTTGAGTCTTTACAGGGCTGGCTTGGTGACTTGCAGGAGCCATCTGGCAGCCCCGTGGTGTGCCACAGTTCATGCTATACAGAGCTAGTCTGTTAGCACTCAGCTGTCAAAAGAACCAGACCTCTGTCAGTTCCTCAGCTTCCAGTGAGTGCTGGAAAATGCACAGCATGGGGGTAAAATGTACACTGAGAAATTAAAACAGTTCAATCACAAAGTACTTGAACGACCAAACACAGCTGGAGCTTTCAGAAAACTTGAAGGAAGCATAAAGGTTTGATGATAATGTTGAGGCCACCATCACCACACTTTTCTGAATGGACAAAGAAATCCCTTTAGTAGGATCCCTGTAAAATCCCTGTAATGGTGAGCAGTGCAAGGAGAATGGTGCTTGCTTTTGCTGACTGAAACAAGAACTTGAGGCCCATTCCTGTAAAAAATGGGGTGGACATGGGATGCAAAGCTTAATACAGATCTTAGGAAACTGAAAGAGACAATTTAGAGGCCGCTCTTCCAACATACACTGACAGCAAGAGAACTAAATTGTCTGTAGGTGTGTCCAGGATGGTTGTTTGCACAGCTGCCAGATGATGGTGTGCTCAGAAATGGAAACCAGTGGTTTGTGTTGGGGCTGCACTAAAGAAGACTGAGTACCTTCTGTTCAGAAAAGCAAGGAGGGTTTGACACAGGGAAAGATCTTACACTGATGTATTTTGAAGTGCAAGGCTGGGCTTGGAATTCCCTTCACAAAGATGCAGAGTATGCTTGCATTTACCCCAAGCTGCAGGTAACCCAAACAGTAAGGAATACTGAAGAAATGTCTCATCAAACCTCAATCAGTTTTTCAGTGCTAAGAGTGCTTGCTTGCCAGCTTTTCAACTTGATACCAGGAAAAAAAACAGTCATTTCCCATTAAACACTACAGATTAAATCTGCCACACAGGGGGCATGGCATGAAACTTAACAGTATTCCAGAGTGTGTCAACCCTCCTTAAGTCACAGTCAGTAATAGAGAGGGAGGATGCCCTTTGTTTTCTCTTCTTGTGTCAGTACCAAACTCAACAGGAGACTTTCAACATTTTGAAGGAACAAAAGGAAATCAAAGAGCAGTAGGAGAGCTATATGCAAAGTTCATCCTTTGCAAATGTGTGGCAGGGATACAGTCTAAGCACATTGTTCTCAAAAGCAAGAAACCATTTATGTTAATGGAATCTGTGCTGCTTTAAAGGAATAAGGGAACTTCTACTGTAACTGCTATGCACTCCTTGATAACACAGTCTTTTCATAACCAAGTTCTCAAGTGCATTTAAACTTAGTATTATTCACAATTGAAAAGTTCAGTTTGCATTTACAGTCACAACACAAGTGTCTGCCAAGAGACGAGTCCTGGCCGTGCGAACTTTCGGAAGGGATACAATGTTCTGTCAATGTGTGAAAAGAGGACACAGCACAATAGAACAAAAGATGACTCTATTTTTTCATTTCCTTCTTTGAATGTAGAACTGGAAGCCCCAATCTCAGTCTTGATTGGTTAATTAGAGATTTCTAAATGTAATTCTCTTTTATTCTTCCTATATTCTTCTATCAAGGCTACATACAATGCCTAATACATCTGAAAAATTACCCGCAACAGTGAAAAAAGATCAAACAGATCCAGAATTCATAGAAATATTTATAGAAATATGTTATAAATGGAGGAAGAGTAATGTATGCAGTGAAATAAAGCCTTTTAGCAACACTGCTTTGATCTGTTTATATCTGAACCCACTCAGAGCAACTTTTCTTTAATTTAAAGTTAATTCTATATCAAAGAATGAAATGTTATTGAAAATTATATAAAAGTGTAACTTAGGTTAAAACAACTGTCCTAAACAGGCACAAATAAAAGATTAATGAAGAGGATTCTGCTGATTTTTTATATAACTTTATTTTACTTAGAGGAATTTGAAAGACAAACTGAAAAGGACAGAAGATAACATTTTTCATTCTTTTTTAAATGCTTTCATTTTAAAAATATACTTGGAACAAGATGATTTTTTCAAGCTGTGTAATTGTTACATGATTTTTTTTTACTTGTTTGCGGTTTTTTTGTAAACTGCATCCTTTTTTTGTTGTTTCAGATGAGATCAGAAATTCCTCAGCTCAGTCTGTGAGCTGTTACAGCACTCAGCAGCGGGACAGTAGGATATCAGCGTTGGTCTCAGTCTCAGGCAACGCTGTAGGAATACAAATAGTGTAAAATAGGCATTATGCAATAGGTCTGGCAAGACCATGAAGAGGTGTGGGTACAATTGTGATGCAGTGTCAGGGACATGAGAGAAGCTCTGTCTGAAGGAAGCTGCATTTAATAACTGACATAGGTTTCTGTAATAATTACTTGGAGGTTTTGGTGGAGGAAAAACAAGTTTTACTCAGATAAGACCCCACACCACTTACATACTAGGGGAAACCTCTACCATCATCTGTGACTGCTGCTTGTGTTAGATGTTAGAGAGAAGGGATGGATTAATGGACTAGCTAATGACCTTCCTGCCTCCATCAGCAATTCCACTTCAGTATCCCACCTTTCATTCATTGTATGAAAGAAATTGATACTACACTATGACAGGAATAAGTCATCAAGGTTCATCAGGACACAATTTGTAGGTGATAAAAACATCATTCATCCTAGGACCTTTTTCATTCCCTTCAGGCTTGGTACTCTATAAATCTTTCCAAAGGGAAGGTGCATCTCTGTGCCCATAAATGCCAGAGTTTCTGTTCTTTTCCATCAGCTTGAATGAAGAGCACATATGCAAGCAGCCAATCTTGAGGAAAGAGTCATTATTCCAATATAGGAAACTACCTTGGGACAGGGTTTTCTCATCCCTAGACCAACTCAACAGCTGTTCTAATTAGATATTCTGCATGTGTTTTGATTTATATTGGGTTACATACTAATTCCAGGATGAAGAAGAACCTGGCTTTATACACATACATTAAGAATCACCTTTATTTGAACATGTAGAGCATGGGAAGAGCTGAGCTTTCATATCGAAGACATCGTATTAATATTTCATAAACTGAATAAGCAATTGAAAGGAAAGCAACCATAATGCACTGAAGGCATCTTTTCTACTGACAATGATAAACCTGTCTACTGCAATTCTAGCACTTTCACTCCAGTGCCATTCTCTTACTGTGTTGCATTTTAACCACATGGCCAAGTACTGACAACTCCTCATCTCATGATTATCTAAAATGGCAATAGAGAAAACCAGCAGAGAATTTAACAATTCAGGTATTTTCATCACCCTAGGGAACATGAAAATGACAATGTGAGCAGTAGAAGCCAAACTCCAGCATGCTGGCAAAGGAGTGGAAAAGAGAAACATGTCCCTTCCTCAACCTCTCCTGCAGCCAGAGGACACCCAGGATGTTTTTCATCCCTGGGCATCCTGAGCCATCCCTGGGACTGCACAGCCATCTTTGCCTCCCTGAGTTCTAAGGCAAGCTGCAAATGAGATGAAATCAAAAAGTAACGCTGAAGGCTGAATCTCTACCTGGAGTTAATCTTTACTACGACGCCTGTGATGACATTTCTGTTCTTTGAACTACATGGAAATGATACAGGGATAGTCTTTAATAAAGGGACACAGTGACTTCATTGAAACATAATTCATGCATCTGTTAGTGGAGAAAAATCTGATGCTCATGAAATAACTACTTGGAAGCACTGATTTAAGCCCTGCACTTTCAATCTCTAGGAGGAAAATGATACCAAGGGTTCTCCCAGAAGTTTCACCTCTCTGAACTGGTTGGATGACAAAATGACAATAGCATTTTTTACAGTTGGCTACAGGTGATTTAGCCAGAAACAGAGATTCAAATAAGCAAATCAATAAATTTTGGCAACTGGATGAAAAATACAACTTCAGATAACTATAGATACACTAGCTGTAATTGAAGTTAAACCATACTTGACCTTAAACTGATGGAAAAAATTTTAAATTTTCTTTTAGGCAATTTCTTATGGTTTTCCTCTGTAACTAATCAATGTACTCTCTGCAAGAAGGTACATGACTGGGCTCGTAACTTTGGTATCAATCTTCTTATCCCCATCTATCAATCCTTACAGTGATGGCAAAATTCCACAGGCTTTGGCAAATTGTCCCTGGTAAATGGACATGGCTGAGTGGTAGATCCCAGAGTGTTGTGATCAGTGGCACAGGGGCTAGTCAGAGGCGTGTCACCAGTAGTATCCCCCAGGGTTCTATCCTGGGCCCAGTATTGTTTAACTTATTCATCAATACCGTGGATGAAGGGGCACATGCCTCCTTGGCAAGTTCACTGATGATGGGTTGAAGGATGGAGAAGAAGTGTGTCAGCCCAGAGAAAACATTGGGAGTAAGCCAGAGAGGTTGTCAGGTTTTGGTCAGAACAAAGATTTAATTGGCAGGATATGGCAGAATAATACACATGACTAATAAATCACTATAAATGGATACAAATTAATGCAAATGGCCTGTTCTGTAAAAACAGGCAAGACAATAGAGAGGAAATGTTGGATAAATTACAGAGAGAGTATTCAGGCTGCTTTGGTAGGTGTTGGTTACAAACCAGAACACCAGGCAGGGCAGAATCCTCCAGAGCACAAACTGTGGTCCCCCCAGAGGATTTTAGCTGATCAAATGCCAGATGCAAAAGGGACACAGTAGGACACAGCCTGTCAGGGTCATGACATGCATCATAGGCACACTTTCTCTATGGAACCCAGCTGAAAATCCAACCAGGTCTCAATGTAGGTGATTTGCAGAAAATTTAGCAGTAAAAGAATTGTGACCACCTGTTCATGTCATGACTGAAAACTGAATATTTTAAATTATTTTATTTTTTTCATAGAAATATCAGATAATTCTTTAGGCTTTCATCCTGACATCCAGTATTTTCCATGAAGATCTATAATTTTGTAAAATGAGTATGTGTGAGTGTGAAAAGGCAATGAGAACAAAAAGTGGAGTTTTGCTTAACAGAACACAAACCCGATAATTATTGCTAATATTCATTTGTGATGCGTATCACACTGAGCTGCCAAAGAAAATTCTTGCTGCCCTGCAATGCTGAAATGCTTTCCACCAAGATCTGAGTAATTTTGCTTGTCAAGAAAACAATCAGCGTGCTTTATTCCATAGCCTGGTTCCATCACTATCTCTCACTTCTTCAAGGGGCAGAACACAGACTCTGCTTAACTTTCCCATAAATACCTGCTTAACATTTCTTTTAAATACCACACGTTGTCACCATGTGCAATTAGAGATCTTGGGCTAAGTGAGGAACCTTATGCGTGTTTCAGGCTGGCTGACAGGTGACAGATTTACTTCCCACATCCACGCGCTGTTGTGAAGCACAACTCCCCCACTGAAGACTGACAGCTGCCTGCATTTACAAAGCCAAAGCCCCACTCAGACTGATTTGTACCAACACACCAGGCAAGACTGGGAAAATGTTCCTATTGCTTCATAACACCCACACTGTAGGTGATAAAGCTGGTTAGGTGATCAGGTTTTTCACACTGCTACAAGCAATTTTCTGATTTAATATCCAGAGTTCCTAGATCTATTCACTGTTAATTCTGTAGGCTGCTTTGGGCTTTTTCCCTGCAAAAGCTTAACAAGGTACCATTCGCTACACATTTCATGGCTTCTTACTCTTTCCTACCATTTGTGACATGGAATTAAATGTTCATCTCCATTTACAGCATTATAAATAGGCTTTTGTAGTTCAATGGCTATTTCAGCAGAGGTCAGTTCAACTCAAAGACTCCCTGATGAGCCTTGTGCTTGCCCTGGTAAAGAAAGAGTCCCCACATGACTGAGCTAACTGAGGCACAAGACTAGCTGGAGTGACAGGTAGAAGAAGCAGTTTCATTCAATGTTGCCAGAGGACTCCAAAAGATAAAGGACTGCCAGAAAAAATACTTTTATCAGGGATTTTCAATTACTACCTTGGTTCTGATTATGTGACTTCTTGCACCATGTAGGGTAAGACCATTAGGGGCTTCAAAGCACATGAGAGGAGCTTGCCTGGGAGAAAATGAGGATGAAATCATTCATCCTGAGTTGATAGTTAAAGAAATCTTTTGGAACGAAATTAAGGTGATATTTAAAATATTGAGTGTATCTTCTCATCCAGTATATAGTTCTTTTCCTTATTTTTCCTGGCCACTAATCACATTGAGTTAAATGTCACCTTGCAAGTAGGCCCCTGGAAACAAGTGAAAATATCCAGCAAGATGTTACTCACCGACAGAAAGAGCACCAGCTTTTGGAGAAAATACTACTGACTTTTGAAAAACTTTTCTTTTTCTGTTGTCAACAAGAAAATTGGCAGTACTTTTTCCAGGATGAATGGACAGTCAGTCATCCCAAGGGGAGCACCATCTACCCTCAGGTGGGGTTTGATCTGTGCTGCAGGAGAAAGGGGAGAGAGTTAGGGCTGCTTAAATTGCTCCTCCTGCCAGTGGAGGGAGGGATGCACCTTGAGACCTGCCAATGGGAGTTGGTCATTGAACATAAGGGCTTGTCCTAATCCACAGACCGTGTAGAGAACTTCAGTGACCCTACATGAAACCCACTGCACATTTGTTGTGTTTTAACAAGGGAGGATGAGAACCTTATCCAGTCTTTGTGAAGATTGTTGTGAACTGATTTAGGAAGATCCAAGGAGCAATGGCAATTTAAAAGACCTGTAATGAACAGACTGTGACTACATTAGTCACCATATAAAAGAGATTGAACAAAATGGGGAAAGACTGAGACATAGAAGCATATTTCTGTGGATTGTGAGCTGTTTATAAAAAAGGGTATGGGGCTAGTTGCTATCTGAATGCAAATCAAATAGCTTTAAATCAAGAAATGAATCCATGAAGTGACACATAATCTGCCTGTCTGTGTTCATATACATGGCAGGAATATTTTTGAGGGAAAATCCCAAGAATTACCAGTGGGGTTTGCAATTTCTTGAGAAAACAGGAGAACTGTTTAGGAAACAGGCCCACTCAGATCAGCTAATCTGTGCCCAGAATCCATTAGGCAACATCATTTCTTGTTTTGACAGAATTTTATTTCATTTAAATCATTAAATGAATGCAAAGCCCTATGTTCCATTATCACTGAACAAATCCACAGCAAATATTTTTAATTAAATTATACAGAGATTAAAATACCTCAGAGATGATATAATTATGCCTCAGCGTTTGGCATGTGCACATGGGGATTTAAGAAAGTGCTGAAAAAAGCAGTCAGAAAACCTTTTCGCTCTTTGATGAATAAGAATATGTACGTCAAAGTAGATGAAGTTCTCAAAACTATTAGACAACTCAGATTGTGAAAATTAAAATCCATAGGGATTCTGCAATAGAGCTGAAAATAGGCAATCTGAACAAAGTGCTTCCTTTCTAGCAAGTTTCCATTTTCATCATTTCAATTAACTCATTACATCAAAGTTCTCCTAATTCTGAGGAAAACTTCCAAAAACACCTAAGCACAAGTTTCTGATTTTCCAACTATTTATGCAAATCTATACTGATAATATATAGTCTCACCACATATAATACCTTTGTCAAATGGGTCTAACCCAGCTGCTGTTAGTGTGGAAGGTGAGCCCAATGAAAGCTTATCTGGTTGCTAAGATGGACTTTGGTATCCTGCAAGAGCAGCTGTATGAACTGTAGCAAACCATGCATGCCCAGCCAGCCAGAAATTTGAATCTTTCCATTCTTTAGCTGAGTTTTATTTAAGAGCTTTTTCTTTGGAAAAACATTTGTTGCTGTTATGTCTAAGCCTGCTGCTCAAAGAAGGCACAGGTGCCTTTCCCTGGCTCCTGGGGTTCCTTCTAGAAGACCCTGTGGGTCAGAATCAGCCCTGCACTGTAAGGTGCTGGTTGCAAGGTTGAGGTCAGTGAGGAGGGTACAGAGGTCATCCACTGATTGGCACTGAGTGTGTGGCACTATGTGTGTGTTGGAGAATAACGTTCATGTTGCCTCCACTAGCAAACAGAAACTCAGGAAACTGATCCATTTTTGCCAATCCTAAGGCAGAGGTTGTGCTCTTACCAGCTAGTGGGTCTGTCAGTGCTGGGGGCACGAGCCAGAGGGACAACAGAGGCCATCATGACACATCTCAGCCCTGAAGCCTTCATGGGAAGGACACCCTGAGTTATCACTGAGCAGCTGGGAGCTGGTGGGGAAAAGCAGTGCTGTACAGGCTGTCCAGGACAGGCTGAGAGAGCTGCCTCTGGTGTGCCATGCACAGCTGATAACACACAGGATCTTCCCTCACTCAACCCCAGTGTCCTCCACTCCTCTGCTGGCAGATGGTGAGAAAAAACAACGAATCCTCTTAACACAGGGTATTGCAGTAGAGTCCTGGGCTGGGCAAACAGCAGGGCGTGGGGGCAAGAGTTACCCTGGATGTCTCTCACAGAGAGACAAGTGAAGGCTGTCAGCCTGCACTGCCATCTTCAAGGTTTCTTTAATGCTTTTCTCATAGAGAATCGCCAGCCAGGAATTAGTGCCCTGGGACTTACCCTGAAGAGCATGAGGTGCAAAGCTAGTGCAATATGGATGCTGTAAGAGAGAGGGAGAGTGCACCTCAGAAGTACCAAAAACTAGGATTGTGTTTCAGAGTTCATCCTCGTGTATGACCACAGGAAAAATGTGAAAGAAACACACACTCTAGATTTTAAGATTCGAAATGTTCCATTAAACAATGAGAAATTACTTCAGCAGGATAATAGCACTGGCTCACTGTTAAGACATTCATATATTGGGTAACTAAACCACTATTCATAACCAGCAGGAGTCACTGAGGGTCTCTGCACGCAGCCCACTGGCATGACTGCTTTGGTCTCACTAATATCATATTTCAAATGTTCCTTTCACTGGTGTTTCTTCTGAAGGTAGAGAAAAATACAGCACTCATCAAAGGTTCCTTTATCATTGCCAAGGCACAAAGACATCTTCAACTCTATTCTTGCTAAACTGAAGTCTAACATAGAATTGTCATCTGCAACAACACTCAGTGATTAATTGCCTTAGTACATCCCTAGCCAAAACCCCTGTGGTCAAACTTCTTATGAAATGAGTACCAATAGCTATTAGTACTGCTTTGAAATTATAATCAGTGACTGATGGCTCAAAAGATAACATAAACTCTCCCTGTAGAACTTCAGAATATATTTTTGTAGAAGGGAAAAGTATCATTTTCAACTGACATCGAAACATGAAAATTACTAAGAAAATGTGCCACGTTCATTCTCTTTACTCTGGGAACTTATTTCAGTGTCTTCTTTCCATATAAAACAGGACTCAAATATATAACCTTACAATTCGAATCTGTACATGAAGAGCAACACCAGATGACCATTGTTCTTTCTGGAAAAAATCAGAACATGTATTTCATCCAAGCAGCAAAGGTACATACATAATTGTTGATGTGACAGTTTATTGAAAATATCTACAGGAACTGCAAATGAAGGGATGTCAGGAGAGATGCTCTGGGAAACAACCTCAAATAAGCAGTGGTCCATGTGGCCAGGGTTGCTTTTAGTCAACAGAAAACACCAGAGCTGTAACAGGAGCTGTAGGACAGTTGAGGTGAGATGAAAAAACAATTCACCACAGAGACAGGTGTGCCCTTTATTAGCATTCATGTCACATTTGTGCCCTCACTAAAAAAAAATTAATAAATATGAGAAGAGCTACTGCATTTTTCTTAAGTTATTTGGTAGCTTCAAATGGATTGACCAGTAGGGCACAACCAGAAGAGCTTACACTTGGTTCCTGATGCATCCAGCACAGAGCCTTCTGAAAGCAATATACATTTTCTATCATCTTTAGTGGATTTGATTTCAGACTTCCTCAGGGCTATGCAATGTGCCAGTTACTGAATACAGTCAAAAAAGAGAAAATTAAAGTGCATTACCAGAAAGCTTGAATCAAAGCATCAATCAATTCTTTGATTACTGAGCAACAATGAACTTCTTCACAGTAGAAAATATTAGTTCCAGTTGCACAGGATTGCTAGCCACTCAATAATTTTTTACTGAAATGTATTAATATGGGAATATTATGAGGGTCACAATAGTTTACAGTTTCATTAAGAACAATGAATCAAATTTTGAAGTTTCTGGTGTAAGGAGAATAAAAATACGAAGTTTTTTTGCATTACAGGTAAAGAAATTAAAATCAAAGAATTATTTTCATCTTAAACAAAAAGTTATAATGTATATAAAAATAATATATATATAAAATATTTTTAAATCCTACAAAAATTATCTTCCCAATTTGAAAAATTTATGTTTTAATGAATTTTAAATTGCTTTATTTTGAATGTGTCCTTTAAAGATTTGTCTTAACATCGACTGAATCATAAACTCAAAAATACAATTTCAGCAAAACAGAAAACTTTTAATTTTTAAAACATCTGAGAAGAATAATCTAGTTATTTTGAAAAAACTCACAAGCGTGAAATACATAAGAACTTCTATTTCCTTGTGAAATGTTATGAATGAGAATAAATTATGTTTTACAATACATGAAACTGTTTCAGAAAAGTCAGGGTTTTTCAGGGCAGATGGAAATGTAGTGACATAGTGTGAGGAGAAGAGGGGCAAGAAAATTCTCAGTTTCTGAAAGTTTAATTCTGAATCTGTATTAAAGTTTCCTTAGGGATATTCAACTGTGATTTTACCACACTTTTGGATCCATGTCCATGATAGAACTGGCTCTATATTGCCACACAATCAGATAATATGCAAACCCTTTATTTTATGTACCTCTGAATCACGGGTCTGCCTTCACAGGTAAGGCAATAACTGGTGCCCAGGCCTCCTCAGTGCTGAAGTTAAAGGTATTGGCAAGTGGTCAGATGACAATTGCAAATGTCCAGGTCAACTTGAAGTACCTCCAGAGCTTGCTCACTCTGAGCCAGAGGCAACACCATCCTCCCACAGGGAGGCTGAATGTGAGGAACCAGCCCAGAAATCAGACCAGTGCAGCTGCAGCTCAGGTGATGGCACTGGGCCACCCAAGTGGCTGGAAGGGCAAGTGGCAGCAAGTTCCTGAGCCCGAAATCCCCTCTGCTCTCACTGAATGATCAAGTCTCACCTTATTGTGAGTGCATGCAGAGCACAAGCTCCCCTGTCCTTTGCACCCACCATGGAGCCTCCACTGACCCAGGCAGGTGAAAGGGGCTCATCTCCCCTGTTCTCCCCTGCCCTCTGACACACTCCCTGCCCTCTCCAGCAAGGACGATTCATACAGCAAGAGGCAAGAGTAGCTCCAGGAAGATCTCTGCCCGTAAACAGGGTGCCAGAGCCAACACAAAATGCTGATTAAGGTCATTGACAGAGGTTGCTCTCACGCTTATAACTGGACCAGGGCACTCTCTGGACTGAGCCCTAGCACAGGGGCAGGCCCACCCAGGGATCTGTACTCACACATTGCCGCGCTGACCGATTCCTTGCCCGAGCCTGGCCGGCGGCAATGTGATCCTATGCCCGCAGAGCTGACAGTGGGCTCTGGGGCTTTGAGTTCCCGGATCCACAGGGGCTGAGTGGAAGCTCCGCAGGGAGCTGCGTGGCAAACGGCTTCTTATCGCAAGCAACGCCAGTAGATGTTACAGAGCGACGGCAGAGGCGAGAAGGAGAGAGACTGCTTGTGGCTATAAACCCAAGCTTTATTTCTTGTCCCTCAAGGGACAGAGGAAACGCGGCACGGACGGGAGCCGACAAGACAGCCCGCATCAAGGGTGGAACAAAGGTTTTTAAGGGCAGACAAACAAGGGAAGGAATAGAGGAGATAACCAACCAGGGAATGACAAGGGATGACAGCCAACCACTCAGGGAACAGGAGAGGAGGAACAAACTTGGAACATCAAATCCGAAACAGAACCCTTAAGATCTTTCTAGAAACTAATTGCATAGTACATGAACTTATTATAAAACATGAACCAGGGAAACCAATCATGAACCAAGGAAGGGAGAAAGGTCTGGAAACAGGGTGGAGATGAGGTGTGAGTGGCATCCCGTGGGCGTGGATATCAAACCTCTGCATCTCCCCCAGGCTCCTCCTCAGGAGTGGAGTCCTGGGCAGAGAAGTTCACCCACTGGGTGTCACTCACCTTGAATGAAAAGGGCTGGACCACCGCCACAACACATCTCTCGTTGCCCAGTTCAGAAAAAAGACACAAGGTCTTGCCTGTGTGTGGGAGTAGTCCACACAAGCAAACATAAACTCCAGATTTCCTACTCATGAAAGCTAAGAAGGAAATTATCAACCGCTTCCAAATGCAGCAAAAGTGCTGGTCCAACAGCAGTAGCACTGGTCTAACAAGAAAACCATAGAAAACATTCCTTCGGCTTTCCTTTCCCTGTTAATTTAATATTTTGCCTTTTATTTCAACACCTGCAGAACCATTATCCCACTGAATAACACTGAGATCACAGCCATTCCATTGACTGTTTACATTCTACAGTCAAACACAGCTTTCATTTTTACCCTGTCTGAGAAGAAGCATGACAATCCACATTAAAGATGGATTTGTGACACTAGCAGAAAGATTTGATCACTGTTTACAATTCCAGCTGGGCAATTAAACAGTGTTAATTTTTGGAATCCCACTTCATTCAATAATATAATAGGCACTTTTCTGATTAATAAGAAATTAGACTATGCACAAACTCTCTGCTGGATGCTAAAAGCTTTGTTGTGACAAAAGTCTTTCACTGTGTGACAATTAAGGCATGCATCTAGCTTCCTAGTTTCCAAATTTTTCCATGCACTGATATGCTCCTTTATCATCATAGCATCCACAGAAAACGTGTAATATCTTGTCACAGACACCTGCTCAGTTCAACTCAAAAAGAGGCTACGTGAAGAGTGGTGTTTCTCAAGCACTGTTTCTGAAATATGAAAGCCTTGAAAACCAACTTAACCGCAATAAAGAGGAGGATTTGTTTTTCAGAGTAAAAGCCATCCATAAGTACAAGACCAAGGTATGGGACAGGATGCTCTAGGCTGCAGCAGTGACAGACACACCCTCTGTCTAGTATTAATTTGTCTTGGTTTTAACTGGTTTTGGTCTTCATGAATTAGATGATTTTACTGCTCACATAACTTTCTCCTGTATGCAGTCAGTCCTGAACAGAGACAGAAAAAAACATTAGGCAATGATGATATCCCACCATTTTGCCTGCCCAACCATGGCTGAACTGAGTTTTGCCCTGAGTTTAGTGGATGGGCTAAAAGGTAGAGTTGATTTTTCATAAATTAATTACTCAGGCCCACATGTTAGGAAGGTTCAAATTGCTCTAGTTCTTAATTTGGAAAACAGTCTTTGTTATTTAGCTTAGAGTCCCTTCCTTAGGACAATGAAATCTAAGCAGGTATTTCCCTTTTCTTACGTCTCAAGAAGAGCAAGAGAAAAGATACATGGAAAAACTGTAGGTATTTCAAAACTGTTAGGAAATCAACACTCAGAAAAAAATCATACAAGTTCCCCAAGTTAAAATGCATTTTCTTTTTCAATATCCTCTTTAAAAAATGTTGACTCTACCATTTCTTCTCAAGCTGCCAGAAGAATTGAATTTTAAAATCGCCCCAAAAAAGAGGATAGCATAATATTCAATTCTCACCATTACTAGTTTTCAGGTTCCTTCTGGCTTAATTAAAGTTCTCCCAAATTAATCAGCAAAAATTTTGCTACAAGGCCATGGACCCACATCACAAGCAAAATTTCAAGCCCTCCTAATATAAAGAGCTTGAGATGAAATCCAGTTTTTGACACAAGAATTCTGTGACACCATTTTCACATCTCAGATAGATTGCTAAAGAAAATGGTAAAGTACGACCTTTTTATTAGAATTGTTAGTGCTTTCAATTAAACTTGAAAATTCTAAAAATCCTGGGATATGTTTAAAACAAACAAAATTCCCAGCATCCACATGATCACAGCAGCCTCGAGGTGGGTCAGGTACTGTGTATCAGGTCATCAATCAGTATTGATCCACCTGTTTTATCTTGAGATCCCACCGAGTAACCCAGTATTTTATATATCTATGCCAGTTTACAACTCCTACGTGTGGTCCTGTCTCTGTTCCTGTTGGTCTCTCCCATCATGATATAAGAACCACTGAGGCAAGAGAGATAATCATATCAATATGATTTAGGTAAATCCCAGAAGAAAAAAGTGAGATAAAATTTGCCAATACCTCATAAAAATAGTATAATTTGGCAGACAAAAATAGCATTTCAATACACTAAATCCTAGGTTTTTCACTTTTTTCCATGGGAAAAAACCAAACATTATTGGTTGACTGATGTTTTCCTAATTATCTGCATTACAGTCATCCAAGTTTTTCATACACCACTGTTGCTGCCAAATTAAAAAGGAAAGTGTGTGTATACATACATATATATGTTTATATGTATATATATGTATATATATACATATACACACACACTCCATATATATATTATATACTAGATTTTATGTATAGAACTACAATAAAACTGAGGCAAGTACACACAGAGTAGTTTTAACATAATGTTTGTGAGTAAATTGGCAATGGAGAAACAATGACATGCTTTAATACCAGATTGCAACCTCAGTTCTTATCCAGGATCCTCCTTTTTCAGGGAAAAAAAGGCTACTGAGTATGTCCCAACCCAAGGACTCATACAGGGCATGGACTTGAAATTCCCTATGATAACTGTTGGACAGAAGTGGAAGATTGGTCTTTAAAAATGTTTGTCTGTTTGTTTTGAGACTGCAAAGGAAAATATTTCTTTTTCTGTATTAGTAAGGTCAAAGAATTTGTTTTCTTCCCAGCTAGAGACAAAAACAATAATGGAAAGCTCTTCAAACTAATGTTCAAAAGAGGAAAAGAGAGCCAACAGATGATTAACTTCTCAGCAGGGAAGATGTTATTACAGTCAAAAGACTTCAAAAATCCCTTTTCTGATGTGATTCATTAACAGATTTTCAGACCTCTTTGCCCTCAGAAGAAGAGCGTATATGTTTCTCCAGTGGTGTGTCTTTTGGGGACTTGAGACTATCAGTACAAAGCCTGTTGTCCAATGATTTGTCTCAAATATGGCACTTTTGGAAATGTCAGTGCTAGCTGGGTATTAAAGTCATTCATCTGTGCATTTCTCCAAGTTTTATTAAACAATAAAAGAAAATTATATCACTGCATTCTGGAAAAACAAAAAAATAATTTTTAACATCTTCGCTATTTCCTCACTACCCATCACATTAAGCAAATATCTAATGCAGATTCTACATGTTAATGAAACTTCTAACATAATTAATAGCAAATTTGCAAATGGGGGGAAAACCCATCTCCTTTCTACCACAAAAACAAACCTCTCTTGAAAAATATACTGTAGTTCCCATTGTGGGACTTATTTTGGGGGGTAAGGGGTGGATGCATTTAATTTGCAGGTAAAAACACATTTCAAAGACCGAACTTAGATTGTAAACTCTTCATAAGATTATCTGGATTTGTTTATCAGGCAATAATAAGCCTATTGGTGACACTTAATAAGGATATCTCATTCTCATAATTAGTAACTCTATGTTATATTAGTCTTGAATATTCTAAAAAAAAAACGTTTACTAGCTAGAGCATTCAGGGAATTCATTTTCTGAGATAACAAATGCCTACCCAATATTTACAACAAGCTCAGGCTCACAACCATGAAGATCCTTCCTAAAACTTTATTAAAAGTTACACTGACCCAAAGGAAAAAAAAAAGAAATGTGTAAAATGTGCTATAAATATAATCCAGATATAAATTTCAAATACAGATACATATAAGGCACGGGAACGAAGACAGTATAATTAATATATTCAAAGAAATCACGATGTGATTACAATCACACAGAAATACTGATTACATTCACACAAATTGATATAGACATTTGCTGTATTTGTGATGTGCTTAAAAATAGCAGATTGGTTACCTCAAACACAAAGACGATAAAAATATGTTCTCTAGAGCTGACTCACTCTTTAAATCACCAATGGCGTAATTGTTTGCCTAGCACCATATAAACTGACTAAGAAGACATTTAAAACACATGGATGTTTTACAAAAATAAAAAGGGAATTAAAGTAGAAATTGAGTGAATTTTGAGTGAGTGTACAGAACAAACAAATCACTCTTCCTGCTATCCAGTGTAGTATACAATGATAACAGATTCTGTAGTGCTCAGATATGTCGCTTGGTTTTGTTTTCTATGAATAGATAATTCCTCCCAGAAACCATGTCTGGTGTATAATTTATGATTCTCAAATTTTTAAAAAAATTAAATTAAATGTATAAATTGAAATCATAGACAAATCTATCACTTCAAAAAGTATAATTCCACATTAAGAATATAAAATACTCTATCTTAAATGTCTTTATTGCAGAACAAGAACTTTGCCAGTCACACAAACTTTTTAAGAATGATACCACATACAGTATTTTAGTGTAACTATGTGGCAGACCATAATGTGTATGACCATAATAAGTCCATTTTTGTTTAGTGATAGTGCACAAAGATAACCCTTTGTTTTACACCATCTCTGTAAATATTTTTAAACCTTTCAATTTCATAATACAGAAAAAAAATTGCAAAGCTTTAGAGAAACATCCTTTCACTGAGAATTTTGAAATTTCTGAGACACAGCTAAATTTAAAGGCTTAAACCTTCTCTCAGCAAAATTTTAGAGGCAAAGGTTAACTTCTGATCAATGGAAATATTTTCTTTCAAATTCCTTTATATTTGGCCTCTTAAACTTTGTATGTAATATATTAAAATTCACTCAAGAAATCACTCCAAAGTCAAAATTTTTCCTCATTTACTTCTTGCTTAGAAATTTCAATACTCACAGAGCAGCTGCAATGTAAATGTATATTAGGATCCTCATCTGTATCAAGGCAGACTGCAAAACCCCATTCAGTAACCCCTCCAGTCCTGTATTTTTGAATATAGCTAGGCTTATTCTCACTTCTGGTTATCTCTACTCCTCACTTTGCCCTAGCTGTGTGCTTACCCTGTTTGAAGCTGAACCTGTCAGCCAGCCCTGCCCCAAAGCTTAGGTTTGACCCTGCTCTTGTCTGTTTTACAGCTTGTTCCCTGTTTTTGTCATCCTGTGTGAGGCATGTTTCCCATTTGAGATTAAAGTCATGAAAAGAGAACAGTTGTGCCATTTATTCTCTGAGCCTTGAATTTCAAACCCTGTGTTTCAAAACAGCCATATATCAGCAGCATTTTGTTCTCAAACATGGGATGACTACCAAGTCACTGGCATTGGCTGCTGGCTGCATGGGGCCCTTACAGATGGAGGAGTCACAGGCAAATAAGATGGTTTCATGGGACAGTCTTCTGCCAGTCTGCCCATCCCTTTCCTCTTACCGTATGATGCCTGTTATGACTACATAGAAATCCAGAGGCAAAATGGACAATTATTGATATTTGTTTTGCATTTCACTTGAATAAAAAGAAAATTAAATCACCTCAATTTTAATTATCAACTGCTAATCAATTATTAAGCAAGTGTTTGGGAAATCATGAAAAGAGAAGAAGACATGTTTTAAAGAAAAATAAAATTAAAATTCACCTTAGCAACAGCTTTCCGCAGCCCCCGCAATGCCACGCACTGCGTGCTCCCTCTTGACAAACAGGCTGCAGGGTTTGTCACTGAAGTGGGCATTGATGGGAAAAAAGCAAGTTAGAATTTTAAAACTCTAGTTTGTATATACAAATTTGTATTTACAAATAAAATTTGTAAACTCTATGCTGGTTAGACCTTTCTCATTCTCCGTTACTCATCTCTGGCCCTTCTTTGTTGCAGAGACAGGAGGCTCAAGAATGGCAGGTGGCATGCAGGGCTGCAGAATGAGCAGGGAGTGGGAAGCCTCCCCTCCTGCATTGCATGGAGTTCAGGCACCTCTATACATGCAATTTCAAGCGTACTTTAATCCAAAATCTATCAAAGAATTGATCAAAAATGTCTCACAATTAGTCTCAAACTACAGGTAGCCCTGTGTAGAGTAGATTCCCTCGGAGATGGGAGCTGAGAGGGCTCCTGCTGGCACCTGTCTCAGAGGTACATGTGCTCGCTTCAGGTGATAAGACTATGGCCGTGTGGCTGCAGCTCTCTGCCCTGCCATCAGCCTAGGTCTGTATCACATGTAACATCACTAAACAGATGAAAAAGGGTGTTAGAAAATGGAGAATTTAATTGCAGTGGACACAATAATACAGCCTCAGCACCTTTAAATGTTTCATCTTATTATAGTTTAGAAGCTTTAACAACTGATCATACTTAAGCCTGAATTCCTAGTCCCATTACAGTATTCACACAAAAAACACATAAATAATTTGTAATACAGTCTTTAGTTTTTCCATGTCTCTGCTAACAGAACGTTGCACAGGGCTATTTCAAACTAAGACATGTTCTGGGCTGAGAGAAAAGCAAACAGCTTCTTGGAAGAAAAAGTACCAGGGACAAAAAACATGCATCCAGCTGAGCACTGGAAGGAATGACAGATATTTTGTGCTGGAAATAAAGCAGTTATAAAAAATAGTCTGTTATAGGAATGTAGTGGTTTGGTTCAAAATGCCCATTACTTACTTATTTTCCTTCTGTGAGATAAGAACCAGGAGAAGAGAAAAGCAAAGCAGGCACAAAACTTAAACCTTAAAAGCATAAAGAAGTTTATTGACAGAACTAAAAGGCAGGGAAAAAAGTTAGACTTAACCTTCAGAACACTTCTCCTCCCCCCATCTTCTTCCCTCCTCACACTGACAACGTAAAAAAACAACCCTTGAGATTTTTTCAGTCAGTTTACCATCTCTATAATAACCTTTCTCAATCCACTTAGGGAGAGGAGTCTCTCTTGCTCATGCTATGGAGACATCTCCACACGAAAACAGTTAAACAGTTCTCTTGTGGCTCAGTGTCACAGCAAGGCTGCCTGGAATGGTTTCTCCTTACCTGTGAAAGTCCCTTCCCTCAACTTGCAGCTTTCCCCACAACTGCTCGAGGGTTTCATCTTTAGCTAATGGGGTACCATTTTAAGGATGAGCTGTTCAGAAACAAAAGTTCTCTTTACCCATCTGTGGGTGCATATTCATCTCTAGGAACAGAGGTCCCCTTCTTCTCTGGCAGCGAGAGGGTNCTCCTCTGACTTGTGAGAGGATTTAATGTCTGCAGGCTTAATCTGTTCTGGAGAAATCTTACAGCACTAAAAGAGTTAATCTCACCCGGCCTTGCAGCTGGAATTCGCTGCTTATCTCTCCTTGCTGGGCTGCTGCCCGCAGTGAGCTGAAGCAGGGGCATGGCCCATCCGAAACAGGGCCGGGGGGGGCCGGGCCGCAGATGGAACAGGGCCGCTCCAGGGTGGTCTCCTGGCCGGCCCGGCCACACCGAGCAGGGCCCGGCCCCGCTGGGCCGTGCCCTGGGCCCCCCCAGTTACCTGTCTGAAAGCCAGAAGTCAGAGAGAGTTTCCCGGGCTTTTGCTCGTTCTTAAATGTGGTTCACAGAGGCGTATGGAGCTTCTTACGTGGCTTAAAGAAGTTGTCAATATTCCAACTAGCCAGTTGATTGGTTAGGTCAGGTCTAGAAGAAGTTGTAAGCACCTCTTTGCAAAAAGATCACTTCCGAGGCTGAAGGAACCTTCCTTAAAACACTCAAACTATGCTAACCCATGACAAGGAAAAAAAATTATCTATATCGATACCTAAAGCAAATTTGTTTCTTTCAATCTCATGGTTGTCTACTCCTACAACAATGAAACAGCAGTAAAAATTCCCACCTCTCAATAGAAATTACATGTGCTGATGTGCTGTCAACTAAGTCAAAAGGTCCTAGATGTCCAAGTGGGTGGGCATGCTGTCCTCAACCCTTGATAGCAGCTGCCTCTTGCTGCTGCTGACACCAGCCAGGCTGGATCCAGATGGGTTCAATATGGAGGGAAGAAGAGGAGAGCTGTGGTATGGATGGCAGACTGCTAGGCTATGGCAGAGCAGAACAGCTTTCCTCCAGCTCCCTCCTCAATTAATTCCACACCTGGCTGTGTCAGCAGTTTCTCTGTATTTGCTGCACAAAAGCCATTCTGAGCAGCGGTGACAGACACACTTCACTTCTCTGCCATTGCTGTGCTACCCTGCTGCCGAAGGCTGAAGCAGACACACTGCAACACATTCAGATTAGGAGGCACCAAATTAATTTTTCAAAATTCAGGGGACCTGGCACTGTGGCTCTTGTGAAATTATAAACGAAGATGTGATGGATTACAGGTGTCGATGTGATGAGGTACGGGCATTATGCAAGCGAATGTACATTGACATTATGCACATTAATATGAACCAAACAGCACTTATCACTGGATATAGAGACAGTGTCTTCAGCTGTTCACAGATGCTTACAGGAGGACATAAAAATATACCAGCTACTGATTATCATAAAAATAAACAGTAATTTCTAGAAATTCTCAAGGCAAACTGGAGAGTGTGTGAGCCTTCTGTAACTAAGACACTCAGAGACTAGTCACAACAAAAATGTGAACTTGTGGGCCCATTTCATATTTGAACTCAGGCTACACATAAAATAGGAAATATATTTGCATATACAAGGTATAAAATGTGGATGAAATTGAAAGCAAGGGCACAGAAAGTGTACCAGAAAAAGATGAAGAAGAATTATTGGGGCATTACATTTTATTCTCCTGTTTCCATCATAGTAGTGCAATAAAGGACAGTTTGAAAAATACTCTGTAAAAACAATGAATGTGATAGTATATATAAGGGAATGTTTATAGTTTATCAAGGTGAAAAAGAGAAAATAGACTCCAGTCTGCTTTGAAATATCCCCTTTCACTTTCAATAACAATATTCATTATTAAAATCACTGCTCCCCAAATCCACGGATTGAAACAGTTCCGATATCCTTATATTTGTTTGATCTGTCAACTCTCCCTGCATTAATCCATTTTTATGGGCTGACAAAGCATTAAAATTGGTAAGAAAGCTGTTTTCAGGGAGCTTCACAGTGTCAAAACTGACATGAACAGTGATGGATGCTGCAACATATGGTCACAGTATGCCTGTGGGCTTGAGGCTGTAGCTGATGCTTCCTCCCCCTGAACAGGTGAGAGATAAACAGGCTACAAAGGATTTTTAACCCAAAGTTCATTGAGTAGAGGTTTTGTACTTGTGGGTCCATCAGCTCCTCTGCTGCCACCATGAAGGTTTCCAGAATCATGCCTCTCTGAGTCAGGATGTTGTAAAAACGCTGCTCCACAAGCAGAACATTCATGTAATGGATGCTCTTTTCTTGCTCTGGCTGGTTGCTCTGTCTTCTAAACACCACCACAAAAATTGTCCCTATCCACATATGCTCCAGCACTTCACTTCCACAGCAGTGCTCATGCTGGCCGGCCAGTGCCCCAGGGATGACTGCCAGCTGGCTGATAAAAACCAGGGCTTTCACAGCTGCCCCTGCTTTTTTCCCCTTTTTTTTTTTCAGTAATCTCATTCCCTGTTCATTATGCATTCATCAGCCTGCACAGAAATAGTGAACACATGGTTTGCAAACTTACCCAAAACAAATAAACAGTAATTTCTCCTTCCTTCATTTAGGAAACAGGGCTAACACTGTTAGAAGTGAAATTCTTTTTATTTTGCTGCCATCGAGCACATTTATTCTGACATTTATTTTTCAGGTTCTCCTCTTTGTCATTAAGACAGCCCAAGCAATACACTCCTTTCTGTTATAGGTAAGTTGGAAGACTCACCTTTACAAGTCTGCCACAAGCCAGAGCGTTAGCAAACAACACTGCGAGTGGTGTTTCAATGGCACAGGTTGGCAACACCGCTGTGCTGCAGCTCCTCAGCCCACGTCCTGAAAAGTACTTTCATGGAGAATGACTATTTTAGTGATGCTGGGGACTGTGAAGAGTATAAAACATCGGTGTGCGATGCATGGAATGAGTTAGAGGGAAATTGAATATGCATTTATGTGAGCAGTTGAAAAAGTAACTATTTTATGCAAATAAATGCAAACTATACAGCAGGGGCAGAATTTGATAGAAATTGAGAAAGAGAAATGGAGTGTAAAGATCTCAGACTGAAAAATCTTGATAACCGTGCAACAGAGCACAGAACTGGCGACCTTCACTGTGCGTGGCTCAGCCTGGGAGCGCAGCTGGTGCTCTGACCCAGCAGCTGCCCTTGCAAAGGACCAGCTGCCTGCAGGTGAAAGAAGAAAAGCAAACAGTGTTAGGAACATTGGTACTTCCACTGACTGTGCTGACACTGGTGTGACAGGTAACACTGGGAATGCGTGAAAGACAGTGGGCTCACAAAGGAAACACTTGAGTATGGTCACCTGGAACACAGACCCTGACAATATGACCATGCATTTATCTTTTCCTTTTGGTACGGCACATCTGCCTTCATACTTGGTGAATAACCTGGGAAAATATATGCAGTGGTGATTCAAATAATTTTTGTTTGCATCTTCTGAAACAATTTTATAGCCCCCTGCCCCC
>VXAD01008149.1:123908-203319 GCA_013399195.1 Dicrurus megarhynchus
CCAACAACCAGTAATACAAGTTCTAGGAGAAAATCATAAAATCATGGAATTATGTGGGTTGAAAGGGACCTTCAAGATCATCTAATTCCAACCTCCTTGCCATGGGCAGGGACATTTTCCACCAGACCAGGTTGCTCAGAGCCGCATCCAACCTGGCCTTGAACATTTCCAGGGATGGGACATCAACAACTTCTCTGGGCAACCTGTGCCAGCATCTCACCACCCTCACAGTAAAGAATTTTTTCCTAATTTCTACTCTAAATCTACCTTCCTTCAGCTTAAAGAAATTACCCTTTGTCCTATCACTACATGCCATTGCATAAAGAGCATAATCATCAGGAAAAAACCCAATTATTTGGCACTGTCAAAAAAAAAAAAATATTCATCAGAGTTGGGATCACCTGTACAACCTGAAACTACCTCTGAGTCATTTCAAGAGACAAACCATGCTTCAAATCTGTCTTTCTGGCTGTAGCCTGTTCCATCTATAGGCTAATGGACCTATAGAAAATAATCTTTAGAACAGAAATGTTGCACTAAATAGGTAGAGATAGGTTGTCATACAGGCAGTGGGGCTAGTCTTACATGGTACTTCACACCTACTCTTTTTAATTCCTTGTCTCACAGATACTGGCTTTATCAGTCATGCTGGTAGGAGGTAGCCAGCATTTGTGTTCCCTTGCATGTCTGTCTTTTTTAGGCGGTTGGGGGAGTTGTTTTGTTTGTTTTTGGTTTTTGCTTTTGTTTAACATTTCTTTAAGAACTAAGATGAACAAAGAAATAGGAGCACAGGTGAACGTTTTCAAGTGCAACTGGACAGAAATACTGCTGCTGCAATCTTGTTTCGCTGCTGTGGGTGCAGGAACCCTTTCTTTGTGCAAACCACTTCTCGGTTCTCTGCTTACACTTCACATATTTGGATTATGTTTTGTGAGAGTGATTGCTAGAAGTTTATGCAGATATTGAAAACCTGGGATGTAGAACTTAAATCATGCCATTAACGTTAGCAGAGTCTCCCGTCTCCATGTACCTTCAAACAGTACTATAACCAAAGGTGTTGTTTCATTCAAGATATGCCTCATAAGAAGAATTAAAACACTGTTACACGAACAAATATCACAGAACAGAGGGGCTCTAGGGAATTTCTTCATCACTGAATCCTTCCTACAAGTAGTTAAGATTTGTCTGGTTGTTTACTCCAGTTCATTAAAAAAGTTTTGGCTAGTGTTAGATAATTATTACTAAAAGATCCAGAGGCAATTCTGCTTATATTAAAGCAGGGATAAGATTAGGTATGTAGACATTTTTTTCCCATTTTCACAAAGGAATTAACCCTTCTCAGAATGAAAAAGAGTCCCTAGAGTGCCTAAAATGATGGGAAGAAGAGAAGGGGCTGTTTTGAATTCATTGGAAAGAGGAGGGAGCAAGCCACTCAGCACAAAAGCACATGATGTACCAGCCAGGGTTTGTGTGGGAGGTTAAACATTCTCTACCTTTCCAGTCAGTCTTGGGCCTGGAAGACAGCACAGCAGCCTCGTATTTCAGCCTTAAAAGCAAGATATGAAAACTTGTGAACTTCCTGTTCAGTACGCCTGGAGACAGACAGCAAAGCTGCGAAGAGCACATCCTGCATTTATGTGCTATCAGCACTACAGTCTGCACCAACTGCCTTGTAAAGGTTCACCAGCCTGACTGTGGAGCATGAGAACAAAGAAGTTCACCCACGAGGAAACTCAGGGTAGGCACATGCCTGTGACCATGAGGCAAAGTGGGATGAGATGAGCTGAGGACCAGCAGAAAGCAAAGGAGAGCTCACCATCATAGTGACAAAATGCTGGATCAGCAGATACCCCCAACCTTTCCCATCTAGTATCTCCTTCTAAAGTGACCTCAGCAATGGATTGATTGCAAGGGAGGAGATCCAGAGTGGCACAGCAGCTGCTCCTAGTAAGGTAGGTGGGCTTGGAAAGGCAAATCCAACACTGGAAAGTACCTCCAAGGCCTGATTGCCTCTCTTGTGTGAATGATCAAAGGAACGAAAAAGGGTTTGAAACAAACTGGAATACAGATTTTTGCTATGCTTATGGATTTGCTTAATCCATTAAAACATCCTGCATAAAATAGGTTACTTCTGTCACTCTTCAGCAGAAAAAATGTGAACTACTGCATTCAGTCAACAGGAGAGAAAAAGGGATTTATATTGAGCTTTGTTGGGCCTCAAATTGCTGAGGTATTGAAAAATCTGAATGCATCTTGAGAAAAGATGATAGCATATCTCTTGCTCAATGAATAATTAACAAAATATTTCACCAAAGATTTAATACAGATCAAAAGTGTCTAATGCAGATCAAAGGCATTTAATATAGATCCTGGAAGTTTTCAAGGCCAGGTTGGATGTGGCCCTGAGCAACCCGATCTACTGAGTGCCATCCTTGCCCATGGCAGGGGGGTTGAAACTAGGTGGCCTTTAAGGTCCCTTCCAACCCAAACCACTCTATGATTCTTTGATTCTAAAGCAAAAATTCACAATGTAGAAATGGGACAGTTCAATGCAGGCACGCAATTCAAACTGTATATGACCTTTCCAGAGTTATTAAAAAGAGAAACTGGTGAACCTAACATAAAAATGGCAATAGTCATATTGAATTTCAAGCAAATACCAGGTCACAGTGTGTGTGGATGTTGAGTTTTACAGGCTATTCACTCTGAAGATTTTCCCACATTGCACTATAGTGTACAATCAAGTGATAGATAATGCCATGTAACCACAAAGCCTCAAGGAACCACTGATTACGATTGCCAGTGTCCACATCCCCAAAACCAGGAGACTTTTCAATTACACAGCTTTGTATTAAACATGCAATTTTCTTCCCACTACAGTCAAAGGAGAATTTGCACATAGTCTGTGGGGAGCTGGCTGACCTTCTTCTTTCCAGCTGCCAAACTGCATTAATGTATTAAAAACATACACAAGAGACATTCCTAATAACACTTGTCAGTAAACAACAGCAGTCATGCCACAGAGACATACAACTGAGAGTGCAAGCCACGATATAAGTTCTGTATTAACAGGAGGCCAATACACACTCAAGTGCCCCAAAAGCAGAGAACAAAGTGGAAAGCTGTGTTAGCTAGCCTTGGTTATCCACACTTGCTCTCCATTCTTCCTTTTGTTCTCACCCTAGTCAAATTGCCATGTTTCCTCTCTGCCCACACTAGTACAGACAAATCTTCTTTGTAGCAGCTCAAATATCTGAATTTTTCAGTAATTGCCAACCTGGACTCACACCCTCTGCTCTCACAGGTCAGCTACTTCTTTCTATGGACAACTTAAGTCCAGACAAAGATTTATCTTGCACACTGGTTTTCCCTATTTATTTCAGCTTTCTCAGGGGAGTGATCACAGTATTTCCTCTCCTCTGCAGAGCCAGTCCCTCTGTTCATGAAATCCTTGGGGTAAGGTTTGCCATCAACATCATTTCTTCCCTAATGTTTTCAGGTTAAACTGAATGAAGCACAAATATAGCTCAAATCCTCTTTCCCTACAGTTACCCAGGATACATGACTTTGACTGGAGAATGATCCCACCTCCCTCCAAAACAGAATACTGCTTTAGACTCCATTAGGCCCCATCATCATTAATTGCTCTGCTCTCTCCTCTTCTGGGTGTGCAAGTCAAGAGACTGACAAAGATTTGAGGCTCCATCAAAACTACTCCAAAGTCCTATTTGTACATTCTCATGCAAAATGCTCCAATGTCATCCCATGCATATTTAGCTACCAAAGCTGAAATGCCTGCAAATGATGCTAAAAGCTCCTTCAGGGTCCTGAGTCACAGAAACCCTCTGGGATTTATTACTAGTTTGTGACTGTGGCCAGTCCACCAAGGTTACTTATCCTAGCTGCAACGTCTAAGCAACAACAGTACCTCAAGGAACACATGCTTTTAGCTCTAGAGATCTTTGTTCAAGCTTCTGCACGATCTCCCAGTGCAAAATCACCCACCATAAGCACGGAGACCAGCAAAGAAGACAAGAACAGGGAATGAATATGAGCATTTAAGTAAAAAATCCTTCATCACAAGACTGTGTACAACTGGAGTAGATGGCCCAGAAAGGTTGTGGCAATTCCATCCTGGAGAGTTTAAAAATTTGACTCAACAAGGTCCTGGAGTACCTGATCCCACTTTGAGCAGGAGTCTGAACCAGATGACATCCAGAGATCCCTTCCAGCCCTCATTTTGCTGGGATTCTTTATTCTCATGTGCGCTATTCTGCCTGGAAGGGAAGCTACCTCTACAGAAGGAGATGTGCCACAGCTAAAATCCAACAGGACTCTCACTCTTTTCAACCACTAAAAATTATTTCACTTCCAGTTGCATACAAGGAGAGCATACCATGAGCAGCATGAGAAGATACTTGGATTCCTAAAAGGCTCCTGATTCCAGTCCCAAATACAATATAGCATTGAAGCTGTTAAGTATAACAACTTCTGCAATTTGTTGAAAATCTGAGAGAGGAGCTTTGAAATGAAGTATTTCTAACTTCTCTCACAACAAAGAGGAAGTAATGACCAACTTGTTTTCTCTGATGTTCAGGAGGGGTGCAGAAGGTATTAATGGTCTGTTAGACTCAAGTGAGAGACATCTACTTCATATCTATTGGTGGTTTTTTACATTCAGTCATAGGACAGGGTTAAGTCTCCAGCCACGACATGACAGCAGGTCAGGTGTGATGCTCTTTTCTTGCAAGCACTGCTATCTTTTAACTAAACAAGTATTTTAAGTACTTCTGGTGTTTCTTCTCATTAGAGAGGTTCATGTCTGTGCTCTCCTGGAGGCTTCCTTTCCTCCCTCTTTTATATAATCATCCCATAAACTATGACACAATGTTGAATAATATTATGCAATGCTGAATTCACACAAATCAGCAGAAGAATGTATCATTTATGTGGGTCTTTATAATTTAGTAATTGTCAGGAGCCATTTTTTGTGCTGAAAGGAAGCATTGTAACCACTTTGAGGATTAAAAAACTTTGAAGCCACAACACTGAAAAAGTTTCTAAAGACAATCAATTTGATAAAGAGTAGAACTAATGAAACTTCCATGTGGGGTTTCTCTGTCTTTCCTCTGTGGAGTCTGATGTCTGATAAAGTGGGAACCTCTCAACCCTTCTATCTACACAGGGGCCTGTTCTCCTAAGTCTTGTAGGAATTTAAGAGCTAAGAGGTTTCCAAGGTTCTGTTAAACGGGGTTAAAATTGAGCAAGTTCAAAACTTGTTATAGGGAGTCTGATACAAGCACAAGCACACACAATAGGACTACACAGATCTTATTTCCTTTAGAAATCTAGGTATAAAAAAACAGGATATGAAAGTAAAACATACCTTTGGAGGAAAGGTGGGGAAATTATGAGGAAAAACTCAACATCATGATTCTGGGAAAAAAAAACATTACTTTGAAAGGGAAAAAAGCAAAACAAAACAAAAATAAAAACAAAACAGAAGAACCATTCTTGTCCCCAGAGTAACTTTGACCATGCCATTACAGTGTGGTAAAAGAGAGGTAACTAAATACATTGGAAGCTGATGTGTTTTAAACTACACTTTGTCTAAGAGCCTAATAAGCAAACTGGGAAGAAGGGAATGGGGAATTTACAGTACCCCTTGGGGTTTCCATTACCTGGAATGACTTTGTTGCATCCTATTTGTTTTTGCTTTGTTTCGAAAAAATGAAAGCTTTTGAAGGCTACTAAGAAATGTAGGCATCAGAGTATTTATTGTATGCCATGTATGCTATGGAGTATGTTTCAAGATAACAATAGCAAAAAGTATCTCTTATCATGACACACATTCAAGAAATGCAGAAATAAATAAGACAGCACACTACCAACAATTACAAATATACAAATGTGCCATGACCCACTGCGATGCAAAGGGTCAGGGATCGAGAGAGGTCATAAAAATTCTTGTTGATTTTGTCAATTTAGTGGTAGATGGTAAAGCAAATACAAAAACTAATTTGGGGTGAGGTAATAGATACTTATATATAATTGTGTATCTAGCATGTCACATCAAAACGTGACATTACGTCTGTTTTACTCTCCACAATAAATTAGAATTCACTTTCTGTAGGAAAGTTGTGTTTATTACAGAAATTAAATTGTGAGTGGCTCACATAAAAAAAAAATATGTTTATGTGATGAAATACAGTTTTAAGGAACGTGAATCAGGACAATAGCTCATTTTTCTTGCTATTGCTTTTACATATTAGTCACTGCCACTAAGTTTTCCTCCCTGCGAATTACATCCCCCCGAATCACTACACTGAATCACAGATCTTTCTGAATAGTTGCTTTTATGTAGCTGCCCCATAATCATTTGATTTTCTCCATTCAACTAAAAAACAGATCTGTGATCCATCTGTTAAGTTATAGACCATAAGCTCCCATCTGTCATCCATGGACCAGTGGTGGTCCCCGGAGCACTCTCTGCCTGTCTGCAGAGAGTTGGCTGCTCTTCTGGTGCTGCCTTCTCCTCATCTCCAGCTGTTAAATCACATTAAATGATGGGTTAAAAAAATGCAGAAGTAAAAAAAGTGAATAGCATTACTTTTCCCTGTAAACAACTGCTTTAGCTGCAAAAGGGATGTTATTCAATTGTGAATGCACGAGACATCTGCCTTTCTCAGGGGCAGCTTTGTGCACCCCTACCCCCGCCAGCAGCTGCAGCAAGGGCTGTGAGGTGCTCCTCCAGAAACTCAGGGCCCACATTCAAGGGTCACACCATTAACTGGTTTACTGCTGATTGCTTCAACAGAAATATCTACCACTTTAGGGAAGAAAGAGCTGGTTTCCCTTGAATAGGCTGGATCAGTAACTTCCCCCTCAGCTGTTCATCTGGTCCTGCACCCGAAGCACCAGCTCAGACCACAGCTAAGCAGTCTTGTGACAACTCTCCCATTTCCACAGTTTACAGCCTGGGGTAGGAAAGAAAGTTTTTGTTTACTTCAATCTGTTAAACTGACGTAGTTCAGTAATTGCTGCAGATTACACTCCTGGAGATGAGGAATTCGTGGTGCATTTCAGTCATTCCAGTTCATTCTGACCCCACGCTCAAGGTGACATTGCCAAGTACCTGCTCCTCATTATGTCTGACAGCCCACGGTATGGCCACAGCAGCAGTAGTTTCATCCCCTAATCCCACCTTCCCAAAGCTCCCAATCCCACCCACACCACAGCTGAACATGCTCTCCAGCCCCCTCACTCACAGCCCAGCATGCAAACCACTGTGCCACCAGTTCTGGTTTGTTTTAAAATAGCTCAGGCCTTTGCATGCCCCATCCCCAACAGATGATCTGCCAGAGTAACTTCTTCAGCTATCACACTAAAATCTGAGATCCTGAAACCAATAATACAATCCCACTCTGTTTCACAGATACTTAAACCTATCCTGTCCTTCAGCCAGCACCCTCCAGGCTCTGCACACAATATTGACGTTACAGATCAGGCTGGAAACTGAGGATGCAAAAACATCTTAACCAATCAATATTTAATTTCACCTAAGAGTACCTGAAGGGGAGATGGGTGTGGCAGTGGATCTGTTATCAGATTTACTCATATTTAACTCAGTGACATTGCCCACTTTGATGTGTGCCAAAATACCTTAAAGAGTTCCTGTGCATCGTGCCAAAGAAATATGGGCAAGAGCCACTGGCAAAGGCAAGATTTCGGTGTTTGTGGAGTTGGTACATGATGTTTATTCTCTTCTGCACAAGAGACACTGACACACATGGGTAACCACCTGCAGCCCTCTGCCCACCTGAATTTATTTGGTACAGAAAATGTATTTCTGTGTCCAAGAGTAGTGTGGCTGACACCCATCATGAGTTCCAACAGCCCAGCACCAATTTAGTGCTGGGTCTGGTGGGAGCATCCTTACACAAACAGCTGGGATGGGGCTTCAGTTCATACATGTGAATTAACACAGAGCTCTGCTGCCACTCCTCACAGCAGCAACGTGTCTAAAAACAGGCTGATGTGGGAACACTCCGACACAAAGTAAAATATCCCTTACTTAACTACTCCCAAAAGTACTATTTCAAACCTGAACTTCTCATTCTTGGAGCACACATGCATCCACTGACTTACTGGCTAGTAAAACCAGATCTACTGACTGTATTTAAATTACTCCATGAGTGAAAATGAGTATGTTTGTAGACATCCACAGCAGTAACTTCTTGGGGTCCACTGTGTCAGGCTCGAGGTTCTTTGGCCACTTCACATTCAGCATGTGTTTAAGCACTTTATACAGCTTGATTCTGGATTCATAGGAAGCCAGAATATTCCACACAATAAATATGTTGAGCAATTGAAAGCCGGTGCCCTCAGTGACTCTCAGTTATTCACTTGGAACAAAAGGCTGTGCTTTTCCTGGGCTTTATGCTTTGCTAGCCTGGAATTAGCTTTTTGCCAGCCCCTAAAGCCCAAATCTGATCTCATCCAAACTTTGGGAAAGATGGATCTGGCTCCAAACCCTGTATTTCAAGGCCATCTTTAATCTAGAGGTAGCAAAGGGTTGGGAGTTTTTATGCTAACTGCCTGCTTTCTCATCAACTAATGGAACAAAAAGGAAAAACTATCTGGGTCCTAGGAATATTATCTTCCCTTTCCTTTGGAAACAGATGATGAACCAATCAGGCTGTGAATGATAAACAACTGCTTTAAATAGATAAGAAGCAAATAGGCAAAGAGACAATAAGGTTATTAAGGGATAATACTGGGAAACTGAGTGACAGATGATTATCTGAACTTCATTTAATTTCAAATTTAGCATTTCTTTTATGCTCACTCCTATAATTTTTCTTTTCCCTTTTGTTCACATTCACTTTCTGGAGGGAAAAAAAAAAAAAGAAAGTAGATTCAAAACACAGAATTTGTCATCATCCAAAGCAAAAATTAAATGACTCACAAAAAAACTTAGTACCTTGCCACAGGTCTCCAGGATTACATGAAGGGGCTTTCATGGAGAAGCCAGCAGTGGCTGATACAGAAACAGTTCAGTGCAGTTGGGAAGTCCTGCCCTGCGTGCCTACTTTTGAGGCTTGCTCTGGTTATGTTCTCTCCTGCCCTGGAGCATGGGCAGAGGTAACATGTGGCTTTCTATCCCAATGCAGGCTTCACTTCAGAAACTTTTGCTTGAAAACACAAATGTGAAGATAAAAAGTTGCACTTTGATTTTTTTTTGTTTAATTAATAAGATGAAACTTACTTGTGAGACATAGCAGTTCATTTTGCTGTTCATTTCCCCCAGAATAGACAGGAAATTTGATTAACTGAGATATAGCCTCATAGGCCTGATTAGTGAAGTCCTCTTTTATCCACATACACAGGAAGGGCTAAATGCTCTTCTGAATGATCCTGCTGTTTTCTGGGCACTGGGGAAGAAAGAAGGGAGGACAAATTGTGCACCAAAACCCATGGAAGGAGCAGCAATGCCCCTCTCATGTGGAAGTTGCCAATTTTAAAACTGCTGACCTGCAGCTCCATACGTATCGCACCAGCTGGGGTCGTCCCGGCCCCCGGAGCCCCGTCGGCCCCTGGGGCGGTCAGCCGCGCAACCAGTTCACAATCACGAGCCACGCGCCGCGTCCGCGTGTGCCGGCGTCGGAGCGTCAAAGCCGCCGCTTGCGGTCGGGGCACGCTCCCCTGGCAGGGAGGCGCTGGTGGCAGGACCAAATAGGCACCGAGGAGTAAAGAACTGCGAGGAGGCCAATCCGAGGACCACGCAAAAGGTTTATTAACAGGGACGGATCCCACCGGATCGACCCCGAAATCGGGGTGTGCAGAGGTTTTTAAGGGAGGGAAAAGAGGGGCGGTGCCCGGGGCAGTAGCAAATAGGGTAGAGGGTACAGGGTGGAACACAGAGACATGGGACCAATTATGGCACAACAAGGGAGGAGACGACCAACATGCACCAATCACTGAACATAGAAGGGATAGAAGGGTCTGGAATAAAGGAGTGGTTATTCCAGGGAGAGTGGTTTTTGAACTTGGGCTTCGCCCATGGGGCTGCTCTCGGACCCAGGCTCCTCCACCCATTGGATGGCTGCAGGTGGATGGACAGGGGGTGGTCCCCACAGAGACCAAGATGAGTTCTCAATAGAGGAAGCTCTCATAGAAGCAGTCCCAACAAGCTGACACCAAACCTTCACACAGTTCTCTCTCCTCTGCATTTGGAGACCCCAAAACCATCAAGCAGTTTCCATTCAAAAGTACAGAGCACCCTTTGCTCTAAATTTTATCACCCTAAGCAAAAAGAAATCCTCATCCTCTCATCTTCTCCGCTATCCTCACCTTACTCCATAATGTGTGTCTCTTCAGGGATGAGTAGCTTACAACCTCTTTCGATAAAGTATTCAGCAGTTTTCCTATGCATGGTTTCATTCACTTGGCAGTTTTATAGCTGCTAATGCTACTGTGGATACCACCCTTTTAAATAATGCCTGAAACTATTGTCATTTTACCCTCAGAAAGTAGCAATGTTACGTAGCTCTACTGGTTTGTACACGAACATGCCATATTTTAACCAAAAAAGGTCATTATATTGTTTCAAATAGTTTTTAATCCCAGCAACAAGGAAAGTATAAAAGAATCCTGCTTTTATACTAAATTAAGGCAAAAGACTCCTGCAATAGTATCTATGATTTTATGTGCATAGGGCATACGAAGTGATAAAATAAGCATAACTTTAGTGCTGATACTTTTCATCAAAAGAATAATTCAATATGGAATGACATCAGCATTCTAACTAAGACTTCTGCATCAGTTTTGGCAAAACATCAAAGAAATGCTGTGAACTGATTTTTCATTATATTTAGTGGAGGTACCCAAGAAATGTCTTACGACTTTTCAGATAAGACATTAGATAGTAGGAAATGTAGGACAGACAGAGATAAACTTAACAGGCATTGACCAACGCCGTGGAAAACAACTTTTTCTTTGTGGAAAATTCAGATTACTGATAATCCTTGAAAGGTTCAGCCAATCATATTGTAAAGGACATCAGCAGGGTTTTATTGAAATTAACCTAAAAACTCAGGACTTCTTCGTTTTTTGACAGGGCTGCTGTTTTTTACTCATTCAGCTGAGATATTTTGCTAAATGTTATTTGATTTTTTTACCTGCCTAACTGTTCTCAAATTCAGCTAAATTCTACATGACTCTAGGCAAGTAGTCCCAGTTGTAATGCAGAAGAATGCATAAAAGCAGGAGAGGAGGCCTTTAGGGAACACTACTGCAAATCAGGGGAAATACATGTAGCTTGCCATGAGTTAAGCTCTGCGAATTTATGTACTAAATGAATTCCAACACCATCACAACTCTGCAGATAAGAATATAATGTAGACCCTTTCTAGTTAAAAATTGCTTCCTGCTAGCGTATCTTGGGAGTAACACTTACAAGAAAGTCCCCTAGCATTGTTTCATTGGAACAGCTTTACACAGTTAGTTCATGGAAATACAAAGCAGACTAAATATAATTTCATTTGCCTTCTAGAAAATGTGGCAGTTGTGTTCTTTGGGGGACCTTTTACACTTACACCAAATTCTTTGGAGATTAGAGCAGAAGAGATCCCATGCCCTCAGATTGGAACTATAGGATAGAATTGAACCTGGATTTGAGCTTCCATCTTTCTACAGTGAGAAAAATAAATGGACAACCACCACGTCTTTCAGAACCCATCAAGTGGAATGGAGCACCAATGTCAAGCAGAACAGCTGCTGCTGACAAACAGCAGCAAAGAAATTCTGCTGTGAGGATAAAGTAAATCTAAGAAAAACCAAAAACAGCAAGCAAGCTGATGTGAACAGCCCACTGTTCATTATCCTCTTGAGAAATATGTTCAGAGCATCATACCGCCAGAGATATTGAAGAATCAGTAATGCTTTGACATGTCTCTACATTATCCTGCTTACAAAACAAGCACTGTTCTTACTGCCAGTGAAGCTTGGAATTACATTTCCAATTATTCACTTTGCCTACCAGACAACAATAAGGTAGCAGCTTATTACTGTGAAGCTTGTGCAGAACTAGTATCTAGTGTAAAACTAAATCATGAAACTACAATATTATTTGTGCTATGGAGCTACATTTTCTATCAAGTAGAGCTACAGGAATGCAAAGAAAACTAATCTATCTACTCTCTATACTTAATTAATATAGCAAAAAGTCCAATCTGCACATTTTGGTATGCATTTTACTTTTACCCTAGCACGTCTTTGTAAAAAAATCATATATCTGAGCTGATATGAAGAACAAATTTGAATTAATTTCTGTTTGATAGATGTGTTCCAAAGAACCAAGCCAATGTATGGAGCAGGAGCACCGTTCATACACCTCTCAACATGGCTGGAAGCAACGGGGGTGATGGTGATGGTAGTACAGAGCAGAGGGAATGTTACTGAGCCTGAGTGATCCTTTCTTGTTCACATACAATGTATGCAGCAGTCTTCAAAAATATCTCAGCCCAGAAGAAGGAAAAGATGTCTTCAGCTCCTAAGCATATAAGCAAGTAGTACAGAAAGTGGATAAACGGTTGCATGATTAAATGCTGTTGGACACGTGCACAATTTTCCCCCTGTACTACTAAAACAGATACTGTATATCCTCCCAACATTCACATCCATGATTTCTTAAGGCAAATAGGAAAGCCAAAACTAATGAAAACATCCCTATAAATTCTATAAGAGGAAAACTTTACTGTATAAATCCATGGTTCATCCACACCATGAACAAAACACAGTTCTGATCTTCTCATCTTTAAGAAATATACAGAACTGGAAAACTCTCAGAGCAGAGCAGGAAGGGGAATCAGGTTCAAGACCAGTTTCTCTGTGAGGAACTGTTTTGTAAACCAATGTGTTTCCATTTAGGAAATGAAATATTGACGGAGATACAAAAGAAAGCTGCAAAATCATTAGTGATCCAGAAAGGGTGTATAGGATTCAACTGTTCACTGCCTCTTCTCATACCAGAACTACAAATGAAGCTGCTAGGAATCATCTTAAAAAGGGCTTTGAATTAGGAGAAGCTGGTGGTCCCTCGCATATGGAGTAGCAGATCTGCAGAGCTCCTGAGAGATGACCCTGTGAACACTAAAAACTGATAAAGTTGCCAGGGAAGCTGCTCATGTCAGAGGAGTCCTTTGCTATGGGACATGCAGGAACCAATCCAGCTCGGGAGGCACCCACGCTGAAATAACTAAATGCTAAGAAAATATACGAGGGAAGTATTACAAATGGTTGGCCTGCTCTTGCACTTTCCTAGACAGTGATGTAACTGAGTGGACACAGTGGGATACTCAGTGTTGAACTAAATGGGTTGTTGGTGTAATCCAGAATGGCTCATTTTATTAGGATGAGAGAAGAAAATAGATTTTTTTTCAACAGGAAAAAAATATCAAAATTCAGCTTGATTTATGATAATGAATTCTTGTGCTTCGCTTTAACAAAGAGAAAATGCATCAGTATCTATCCAGAGTCCTCCTCTTTTTTTAATTTTTTTTCCTATCAAAACGTCACCAGTATTCAGGTTAAACACACTGCTAGTTCAGAAAACCAACATTTCACAACCACATCTTATCTTCAGCTCCTGTTGATTTCAAGGGCTCAACAGTCTTCAAATTCTGACTACAGTATTGCAGAGGTAGGGAGACAATCAAGTTATATTCTACAAATGTACTAGAAAAAGAATAATTTTCAAGACTGCCACAAAATAGGAGTTATTTCATCATGAATCTCTACAAACCTCAAGTGTTTTCTGGCCACATTCCTCCAAAGAATAGAATATAGATGCATAGAATATTCTTAGTTGGAAGGGACCCACAAGGATCATCAAGTCTGACTCAAGTGAATGGCCCATAGAGTACGTTGTGATCCTGCACTTTGAGAGCCTTTCTGAAAACCATTCTCCAGGATTGTTTCCTTCCTGTCAAAGGGGTAGCTAGGGAGCACACAGGACTCTGCATGTCCCAGGCTTTAAGACAGATACAGTTCTAAGATGAGTGAAGTTCATTTCCTGAGGGGGTTTTGTTCAATATAAAGAAGCATCTATAAGCTTTCTGCATTTTTCATCTCTCAATAAATGCTATAAACATTTTTTTTTTTTTTTAGTATTTAAGTAGCAAAAACTGTGCTTACAATCTTTCAATCTGACAACTGTGCAAAATGATTGTGTAGAATATTAACTACTTGGAATAAAATCATTAATCATCTTGGTAACAAGATAGCCATCAGCTACCTGGACACGGTGCCAGTGGATTGGCATAAAAGAGAGCTTTCAATGAGCTGGGGGGAAAGAAACAAGAGAAATAGTCAGGCTCTGTTCTAATTGCTTCAGTAGTAGAATAACTGCAAAGGGAGATGAGCATGAGTCATTTTCTTTGGGGCCAAATTTTTCTAATTTTGAGTCACGTTGAGCAATATCGTGCTGCATGTGTGGTTCTGCAGAAATCAATGCAATTCTCAGCAAGTATTATTCAGTGTTAATCAGAATATCTGCAATTGGCTTGTAGAGTTTGAGAGTGAATTTTGAAACTAGCTTGGGATGAAGAAATACATCACGGCATCGATAGCAACCTTTTCTCCTTTCAGTGCTGGCATCGGAGAGGGTTCATATCTCATTCCTATCTTTGCACTTGCTTTCTAAACTTGCAGATTATCTGCCAAGTTTTCGTATAATTTAGGTCATCTTTCACAACAAGCAATCCCTCCCCCTGCCCTGAGAAAGAGGCTTTGACACACTTGATTTTAAGACATTTTGGGAGAGGTGAAGTGTTGAAAGAGGAAACTAACCACTTTTTAAGGGAAACCTGGAATCTGTAGACTGTTAAGCACTTGCCGTTCCAAGAATGTTGGAGGGAAAAAAAAAAACATTGGTTATTTGATTTATCATAAATATTTGTTGGAGTTCCTGTTTATGCTAGAGACGGGGAGACTATTTATTGAGGTATGAGCCAAAGTAATTGCAGATTCAATAGAAAACTAAGTAGCATTGACCAATAAAAAAGTAGCTACACTTGTCAATGTCACAAAAGAATTATGTCAAAAAGGTCTTAATTCCTTCTTTAAGATAACAGCATTGATAAAGATCAGTGCTGGAATGATATGTCCACTTCTGGGATCAATGCTCTCTAAAGGCATTAGGAAAACAGAGAGACTACAAGACCTCTTTGAGAGCTGGACAAAATCCTCTACTGTGACAGACCAGACAAGACAGATCTTAATAACTCATTTGAAAAAGTACATTTAGAAAAGATGTGATTATAGTGCATAAATACTACCTTGGAAAGAAAACATCAGACAGGAAAGGCTGCGTAATATGCAGAAGGAAGATTACAAGGATCAAGAGCTGAACCCTAAGCAAAACGACCCTAAATTAAAAATTAGGCATCACTACTTAATTATGGGGAAAGAGGTTAATTACTGGAAAAAAACTTTGAAAATAATCTGAGAACTCTACCCCACTGGATACCATTACAACAATAGGCTGCTTCTAAAGCCAAGGTGTTGGCCATGCAACAGGGTAACTGGGTGAAGTCGACTGGCCTATGCTGACAAGAAGGTAGGATTAGCCTTAGTAGTCAATTTTGGTCTTAAAACCAGCAGAAAATAACAAGAATAAAAATTTAGAAAGCTGAAAAATGTGCTTAATAATTACTCTGCAGACTTGATGGAATCCCCACTCACCTGCACAAGTGCTGCTATTGAAATACCACAGTGCTTAGGAGCAAAGTCATAGCCTGAAGGGAAATCTGCTGTAGTAATGCAATGCAGAAAAAAGCAAACAAAAATGTTTTGGTTGCCTTTATGCTTGAAGAAAATGTAAACAAGTTCCCAGATATTTTGCAGAGCCCACCTTCAGAATAACAGAATAACAAATTTAAAAAGTTAAGTGACTTGCATCCTGAAGTCCTTTCAATGAATTGATGCATCCAACTGATGGTTCTTGATGGATGTACACAGGAATGGAAAGTACTTCAAATAGAATCTGAGTCCTTCTAAAACTCAGGGAATTGAAAGAGGAAATTTAAGTAGACAGTTTTGACTATATGTGAGAAGATGCTAAAAGAAATGACATGGAAAGCCATTTCACAAACCCCAGATTTAACACTTGAGGTTTTTAATGAAGTTGTGTCCAATTTCGTTTTAACAACACATATGCACTATTTTCATGGAATTTACTGGAGGGATGTGGTTCAAGAAGATACTTATTAGACCTTAGCATTAATTTATATGATGATTATCTGAAAATAAAAATTTCTATGCTTATGATAGCTTTAAATGTCATAAATGTGACCTTTTTATTATTGTTGAAATTAATCCTTCCTGATATCTATGATAAGAGGACATTGGGTGTTTTTTCTTCTTTTATTGCTATCATACCTCATTCTAAAAAAATATCACTCTTCATCATCTGACAACAAAATATAGGATGCCTTTGCTTTTCGGGGCAGAAGAATGAGGGTTGGACTTATATGAGAAGCTAACATTTCTATTTGGTATTTCATAATGAAAAGGACTTACTGAGCACGGCTTTAGCCCCATTTATTTAGCAGCTGCAAAGGCTTTGTCTCTTTAAAAGCCAGCTAGTATGAACTCATTCTTGGGTACATGGGATTCAAATAAAAATGCAAGAACTAATTCCTTGGTTTAAGACCTCTTTCATTAAAAAGTAATGTTAAATACCTTTATGTATATTGAATAAAGATAACGATGGCAAAAAGCATTAGCTGAACACGGGGATGTGTGCACTGCTTCTTCAGGGAGCAGTATACAACAGCCAGTTGCAGATTGTTCACACACAAGTGCACCACCTCACCCAGGGACTGCATTTCAGAGGGAGGAAGTAATTGCAGTGTCTGCACACTACACAACAGAACTGGATTGGAATTTCTGGCATATTTGACATAAACTACTAAAATCTATGAAAATTGAATAAAAGTTGGATTAAACCTAAATCCTTTATGAATTAGAGATGATAAAGATGCTCCTGAGCCACAGAACTCCACAAAAGCATAATAATGACCATTAAAAATGCTTCAATCTCTGGGTGTTTCTGCACTTCCTTTGTGCCTGCAAGCTGCCTTGTATAGATAAACATTGTTTGGCTACCATTTCCTTCTGAGCTTCCTACTAAGTTGTGTAGAGTATCCTCTGCCATTTCAGCACTCCAGCTCACAAGAAGGTTCCCTGGTGTTGGCTCAACAGTGGCTTGTTTCACTAAGCAGCCTGAGCAAGTTGTGGCTTTTCTAACTTTGTCAGTGGCCCATTTATTCCAGCACTTTTCCATGGCAGCAGGACTGAAGAGCTGTTTCCTTTCGCGCATCTGTAGATGAGACAGGCAATGCTATGTTGCAGACTTCCAGGACTGCATTTTGTTTAAAGACCCACACAAGATGAATAAAATAGATTCTTACCCCTTGAAAGTCATCTTTAAAATAAGAATAATCAACATATTTCTGTGACTGAGATTTTTATTGTTAGGCAAGATAATGTGCTGCCTAGATCTAGGTCACTTTCCAAAGGTGGTTTCCATATTGACCGATTTACTATACAAAAAATTGCTTTTCAGTTTAAGGAGCACATACAACAGGCTGCGATGTGCAGTCTGAAATGGAGGAAAGCTATCCCTTGTGAAACTAATCCTATCTTATCAAATCTGTCTTGCAATAAACCAAGATGCAGGGAGTGATGGATGAGAAATAATTTACCGCCAAGATAACCTTAGCCTGACTGAGCCTTGCAAACTGCAGCTCCAAATTATTTATCAGACTTTACAGAGTTTGTCTTGGATTTGACAAATGTAGACACGTTAGGCAAAGGTCTGATTGCTATAACTGAAATCTGTAATCACGTATATTTATTCTTTACTTCATCTGGTTTGCATCCTGCTGCCTCTCTGCTGCTTCTGCTAAAATGGAAAAGTTCAAAAATTGTGTTATGAAAAGGTTGTATTCTCTGTCTCCTGTCCCTGAGCAGTAAAAGACATCATTGTCTAATCAATGGAAATAAAATTTCATATCCATGATGCTACCAACGTTTTCTTAAACATAGCTCTCTTGTATTCATAAACAATTACAGTGACAGACAGTTAACATTTTCTGATCATTAACTGCCATTACCTACATTTTTCAGACTTGTTTACAGGATTGCTTTTGAAACTTCAAGAAATTGAAATAAGATTTTTCCCTATCAACACAAAGCATGAGGAGTCATCTGTAAGAGAAGCAGTACAGCTGGAGCATGACAGAGAAAAACTCAAGCAACAGGGGGCTATAGATGGCTTTAAAATAAACGTAAATACCTATTTCAATATGAAGAATTGCTTTGCTTGTTTAAGTATATTTATAATAAATATACCACTGCAAATTAGCTGAATTAAAATTCAGCAGAATCTGTAGCACATGTATTTTGTGTACAAGACAATGGAAGTCCTTGAAACCTATGCACATCAACACTTAAAAATGTGGCCACATAAACTGTGTTTTGTCAGCAAAGGAAATTGTTGTCTATTCCATAATGCTGTCTGAGATGCAGCAATGTAAATGTTAAATGGGAAATGTCATTCAAGAGGACACAGAAAAAGGAATCACAAAGTTCTGATCTTCTCACTTCTCATGAAGGTACAAACCTGAGATAACAAAGAAATGTCAAATTTTTGCAAATGTCACCCTTGAAAGGTTTAGTAATCTGTAGTCATTCTTCAGGTGAAGGCTTCACCTCCCCAGTATTTTTAAGGACATTAGAGAAAATTGACAAAGCAACATCAGAAAAGTTCAAAGCATATAGGAACACACAGAAGAAATTAATGCTATATGAAGAAAATCCTAAATAGTTGATTAGGAAGAAAGCAATTCAGGTGACTGGCATCAGTAGGAATTACATTCATTCCTAAACCACACAGAGAGTAATGCCATTGCAAGAATGAGATTGACTAAATCAAAGTCTTTGAGATTCTTGGATGGGAAGTGTAAAATTATTTGAGATTCTTGGATGGGAAGTAAAAAAATTATCAAAACTGTACTGAATTTAAAAAAAAAAACTTTTTTTGGTTATTTTAAGTTTGCCTTTGCCAATATTAACAGAATTAAGTTTTTCAAGGCTAATCTTCAATGTATAAATATTTATGTGTTTATAGGTACATTCTTCTTGAAACAAACTGCGCATCAAAGCATCAAAATAAGAATTGGAGTGACCTTTCCTAAACATCCTTATTGCACTGATATACTGTTCCCAACAGTATAATTAAATCAACTGTCTGAAACTACATCAAGCAGTAGGGGTGCCACCAGTTACCTCAGTGCAGTTTAATTTTGGGGAACAATCATTTTGTTTAAAGGTTTTCCTGAAAAGTACATCAGATGTTAGCTCGGTTTAATGTCAGTGCTCACCATCCTGCATCTCTCTTCTTCTTTTCTGGTGGTTTTTCTTTATAATAAAGCAGTTATAAATCATTGTCTGCAATGGAATTAAATCAAATGATGCATAGCAAGTAAAAAGATCAGTGCCATAAAAACTGGCAGACTGGAAAAATATTAACATGAGTACATGACATATAGACAAGAAAAAGGGGTTTTGAACTTCATCAAGAATACAAAATATGGCATCACTGTAGCTATATGAATTGGGACCAGCCAAGACTCTGGCAGTAATTTCTAAAGGATGACACTTTGTACTCCTCAGACATGAAAGATTCCTCATGGGACTGAGGCAACAGATCTTAATTGTTAGGTAGGGATTAAGTAAGATTAGGCAAGGAAGTTGCTCTGAACAGGCAGGGAAAGGTGGAGTACTGAATATTTCTTGTTGTTTCTTGGGTTATTTTATTAAAGAGTGAGTTAAATGCTGATATTTGGGGTCCACTCAAGATAGCCAGAAGATTATCTGTAACCCTTTCCTCACACTCAAAAAAAAGCAGAACAAAAGGGAGCATGCTGGAGAATAAATATTAGCGGGAGTACTAATGCCATGAGTTTTTTTTCTGTACTGTAATTGCTGTCTCTTTTAATATGATGCGTGAGAAGCGATGATCCATAAAAGTGGCAATTATTTAATACTTAGATCACTGCACTTCAGATACTATTCCCCCACAACTTCCATATGTTCTGATTTGTGGCTCAGGTAACTGTACAATAGACATTAATCACAACTCAAACAAAGCAAAGAGTTTCTTTTCACAAGATCAAGGAGGGAGTACATGTTTAAAACCAAACCTCTGTTTACATGCATGCAAGTTCACATTGGGCAACCCATCTGCAACTCTGTTCTGAGTTCATATATGGTCTTAACAGAAGAACCAGAAGCTCAGCTGCCGAGTGCTCCATCATCCTCCTAACAAAAGCAGAAATGTACCATGGAGAAAACAAATTGACATCTCAGATATATTTAGAAGGCAACTGGCCTGCATATTCTGTCAGTGATAAAATCTGTTCCCCTGACAGGAACCCCTCCACTTTCAGGTAATCCTATATGTTTCTGCACTGCCTAAACAGGGGTAAAATCAATGGGCTGAGGCTCAAAACAACAGCCAGCTCTTATGTATTGGATTTACTATATACATTGCATCTCCAAAGGGAAGCAAAGCACCTGTGAGACAATACACAGCTCTATCCCCAAGGGCTGAAGCCAGGAGCTGCACAGCCAGATTGGTGACAACGGTCAGCCTTGCCTAGAAGCTTCCAGACCTCTTTGAAAGCCTTCCACCTCCTCCTGCTGGTTTGCAGTGGTGTTTTCAATCAGTTGACAAGCAGTATGCCACTGCATTTTTGGAGAGTAGTCCTCATTTCAGTAAATGCTTTATGTCAAGTCACAGTGTGCCATGATGAAACCCCATCCCACCCTGAAGATGAGGGTGAGGTGGAAAGGCAGTTACCAGGATGCTCTCAGAACCAGGTGGAGTGTCTGCCTCAGGCACTGATCAGCACCGCTGCCTGCAGAGAAGTGGCAAATGCACAGCAGGCAACAGCAGAAATGACAGAGGATGATAATCAGCCTGAGGAATGATCAATGACAGAAACTAGCCTAATCCCATAAAAACTTCACAACTGTGACTTTCCCCATTCTACCTCAACCTAGACTCCAATTTTCTCTGAATTTCTGCTTGCAGTAGTCGTTACCTACACGTAAGGTGCTGCTGCACTTGAGCATACTGAAGTACAACTTGTTACTGCTTAAAATACATTAGTATTTTAACACTGTGAGAGTTGTATTCTTTTATATTCTGTCTTTTTTTTCTGAGATCTTAGCACACACCATTCTCTTTACCTGAACACATCAGCTGATTAAATCCTGGGGTACCACTGTAGACAAGGGATGCTCCAAAGGAAGTTCAAATCCCTAAGATAAAAGTCTGAAATACCTGATTTTTTTAGTCCTGTCTCAGAGGTATAAATACTATACCTCATACTTTGAATTAACTCAGTCAAAAGCTATGAAATGGCATCAATTGCTTTGTCTAGCAAAATGCTGCCAAGCTAGTTATCATCAGGTCCTAACTGGTAGCAGTTACTTTACATTAGAGGGAAGTGGTGAATTCACCACTCTGAGGTGGCACAGAAAGCTTTTGCCAAGACAGACAGTGCTGGTTAGCTGTGTGACAATGTTATTGTGAGCATTTTTATATTAAAAATATCCTTATATTGTACCTCCACTTTAGCAGTGATTGCCACCCTAATTTTTCAAACTTTCAAGCTGACATAGGAAAAGCTAGATATCATAGTAACAAGGACATATAACGACCAAAATGCAAGATGTCCCTTTGCAAGTTGGGAAAGGAGTCAACCACAAGGCAATCTTCTCCAATACATATATGTCATCTCAAAATAATCAAAATGTCTTATCACATCTGTCATTTTCCTTTCTTGTGCACTGTCACTGCACCTACATTTTCACTCAATGTGGTAACTCTTCTGTTTCCAAAGCCATCTTCCCCATTTCTCTTAACTTCAGTCTTCAACCTTCAGATTAAACCTAGACCCCAGTCAAATTCACTGCTTCAACCTTCATGAAATATTTTTACCAGTTCGCTACAGCAAAAGCAATAGGGGCTCAGCTGGCTGAGGTTGCTTTTTAGTTTTTGAAGTGTTCAATTATGCAGGAGGAGAAATGAAATGACTTTCAAGTATGAAGCAAGCAGCTTGGAAGAAAAGGAAAATAATCTGAGGAGGGGAAGGTCAGAGTTCAGTTTCCAGGTTTTTTAATAGAAATGCAAAGCACAAAGAGGTACAAACAATGGCTAGCAGAACAGGTCAAATATGTGTAAAATAAGGGAATGTGATGATAATGCTTATTTCATTTTTAAATGTTCTTAGGATTCTCTTTATGTCAGCATCTTCTTCCCCTTCCTAGCTGGATAACTCAATAAATTGAACCTTTCCTTCCCTATGGAAAACAGTTTCTGGAACATAACTGGGGGCCCAATTTGAGTAAAACAGCTGAAAATCATTTACCTTGAAGGAAAAATTATGGACATTTGATATGGTGCTTGTGAGAACCCTGTGTTTTATGTACCCTTCCCACTCCATTTTTTGCACAAATATCATCTGCTGAGTATTTGCAATTCCATGGGGATTACAGCTGTGACAGTAGCTAATCCAGAGTGGACTCTACCTTAAATGAGCATAAAGTTGCTTTTGTAGCTGAGGAATTTAGCTCACTGTTAGACCAAGGTATGTTGTAAGAGCACAAGAAGCTTGAAGCTGCTTGCACAGCCATGACAGGCTCTGAGGCAGATCCCCAGCATGGACAAGGGAATTTCCAGCAGAGGTATAACAAAATGAAGTACGACCCTCATTGCTATCCCAATCACCTCTGAGGGATCCCTCCTGCAGAAGAGGGAGAGCACACACTGCCCTTTTGCTGCTCCCTTCATGGCCCGGAGAAAGCCCAAGAGAGTTCGTGCTCAGGCCCTGGTGGGAGTGGAAAGGAGAGCTCAGTGCTCAGCAGAAAAACACTCCGTGTTGTGCTGCTGGAAATGGCAGCAACCACCAGCACTGTTTTAAGCTACACTTCTGAAGCACCCAAAACACAGGAGTTTCAAGTCACCTCTGCCTGCCCTGCAGCACCAAGCTGTGCCCCACGAGGAGAAACACAGCCAGCTTTTACCCTGTCTGCGTGTAATGCATCAGGCTCTCCTTACAGCTTCAGTCTGCAAAAACAACTTGTTTTGGATATTGTGCTAAAGTGTGAACACAGCACTCCCCAACTGGGCACTAAAATACTAGCAATGAAAATGTAAGGCTGGAACTGGAGAAAAAGCTCCAAAATTCTGCTGCCTCAATGTGAATAATGAGAAAATAACTGAAACTTGTGCTCCAGATATGTTATTCAGACTCTGTTTGTTTGCTTTTCTTAATATGACTGAAGTGATCAAAATCTCTCATTTACAATTTTCAGCTAATCCTTCCACATATGCAGTAGACACTGCAATCCTTTTCATAGATGGAGTCTAATACTTCCTTTGTAATTCATGGACGAGTTTTCTTAATTGAAAATATCAGGATAAATCGCTCCACTTATGTGGAGTAGTTACTGTCTTAAATAATAATCACTGTGTCTGGATTCCATCACAATTTATTCTGCTACCAAGCACCCTGTTTTCTTGTTATTTTATTGGAAATACCTCTCCCATGGCCTCTGTGGAAATGAGAAAAACAATGCTTTTATAACAAATACATTTAGAGGGGGGTTTCAACAGTTTGTTCTACTCACTCTGCAGCACATTCTACTTACTGCAGTTCAGGCCTGATCTCAGAAATCTTGAAGTGCACATATCCGTGTGTCTCTGAGAAACAGAGAAGCATGTAATAAAGTGAATCTTCATGTATTTCCATGGACCAGTATAAAATTATTTACTTCATTCTTGCCTTGTCTGATACAATCACAGGTAAAAAAATGCACTAAAAATTGCATTTGCTGCATGCTTATACTGAATGCACATCACATTCTTTATTTCACTCAGATAAAGTAGCATGAAGCCTCCTCCCCCCTTACAAAGCTGCATGGCATTAACCACTAGACAGGGACTGTCAGTGCTCTTTCAGTGAAAATATCACCTTATTGCCACTAGATCTGTTCATGGTTTTGCCTTCTAAAAAAGGTGTAAATTGTTCAAAGGCAAAAATATTATTAATAAGAGCCAGCTTCACCTGAGACGCAAAGTTTAGCATTCCAGTTCTTCATACAAGATAGCCTTCACCAGCTCTGACCAGGAATGTCTGCACCACTGAGATCTTTCTTATTTCTTCAAATCTTCAGGGATACACCTAGACATTTACTAAGGAATATACAAATATCTGGGAAGCACTGGAACATCTCTGTCCTGTAAAGGTACATTTTAGGCAACGCCATACCAGCTGTAATTGACTATCTCTCTGTATTACAGTTCCTCTCTGGTTACATTGGACATAATTTAATAAAGATATTTTTAAAGTAGCAACACATGTCTTGTATATACAGATTAATAACTCATGCCCTTTAATGACTTTGATTATATTTGGTATAGAAGAGTTGACCTGCAATGTCTTTCTTGGCTGTGATACCAGTTATATATTTTCCCATTAAAAATTAAGCCCATTTAAGCTGAGGTAAATGAACCTGACTGTTTGATCTTAAGAAATACTGTGACCTTTTACACTGAGCTGAAGAAAATAATCAATGTGCTGCTCTACATTCCCTGTTCTTCAATTCTATCAAAAAGGCTTTGTGTTGTGAGAAGGATTGGATGAGGTGCTAAAAGCATGTTTATTTCATGTTTATAATAATTAATCTTCATTTAATGACTCTGTAGCAGCTTGATTAGCATGATGAGTATAGTTTGGAAAGGAAAGCTGGTCCTGCAGAAAAGATACTGATGTGAATTCTAAGAAAGACTTCATTTCTAACTCAGGTGCTCATTTTTTGCTATGCCTCAGAAATTCCTTCACACTGTGTTCTCAATCAGTAAAATGAAGATGATTTCATCTTTGCTTCACCTCATTCTACCTTAAGTCTGGGTGTTTGACAAACCATAGGGCAACGGGGCCCTTGGCACTGCAAGCACTACTGTTGTAAAAACAGTTTTCTTTTGGCTGGTATATTCTGATGACAGATAAAAAGCAGTTGGTGTCTTGTGGTAATTCTGGATTATACAAATGCCAAAGTTTTTATCAATACCAGGACATTTTTATTATAACATTAGTAGCAAACAACAAGCTATTGTCTTTACTGCTGTGAAAAGTGTTCTTTTTCTGCCTCCCTATTTCTTTGTTTCACCATTGCTGAGGAAATATTGCCCTCCATGCCTACAGTGAGTAATTTTCCTCATGTAGTTTTTTTCTCTGTAGTATTTTGGCAAAAAATTTCTAAATTCTCTCCTGGTTTCATCTTCTCTCTGCAAAGAATACTTTCCCTTTACAAAACTGAACTCAGACTGGGAATTACAGAGCTTTCATCTGCTGACACTGGAAAAAATGAGCTCCTCAAGAAATATCATCTACATTATTCCTTTCTTGTATCACATCCTCTGTGAATACTAGCATGTTTCAGGAGGAAGGAAAGGATTCTGTGTAGCAGGCACTGGGGGAAAGGGTAAAAGAAGAGTCCAGCTGGGACCTTCTTCCCACTCTCCACCCTGCCAGGCCCTGGGGACCCCTTTACAACCTCCATAAGGATGTAGGATGAAGACCAGTGATAGAGAGGAACCAGCTAAAGATGCAAACAGATGGCGAGAAGCAGATGAACCAAAGAGTCAGGGATATCTGTAGTACTTGCAACAGCCACAGCTGGATTTCTTCTGCCCAGTCCTGGCTGTACACAGATACCTCTGCTCTCTGTCTCACTTGCTGCAAGTGTCCTTGCAGCTGTTCATTTCACACTAGATCTCTTCCCATCTTTTCCTCTTCCCTGTTTCCCACTATCAGACAAAAGGCTTATGCACAGTAAAATAACCCTCTTCACTAGTTCACTTCTACACAGAATTTATAAGCCCTTTATTTGGTCCTTTTATATGCTTTGCTCTTACTTCATCCTTTATCTTTTCCTGTTATAATCTGTACTTTACCCACAGGGATTATCTGCTCCTCTGTACACAGGGAGATCCTAGCACTGGCTGGTTTTCATCATGAACAGATTAAGCACGATGGGTGACATTAAACAGAGTACTGAAGGATATGGCAGGCTGAGGAGCTGAGTGAGCCGGCTGAGCACAGATGCTCGTGTGCAGAATGATGAAACAGCAGCCTCTCAACCCAGGGACACGGGATGTACGCTGCCGGAGGAACAGTCAGGACACCACTGGGCTGTCTGTCCCGTCACACCATGCCCACTGAGAGCAAGCCAACAAATGATGGCAGGGCTGAGAGTCAGCAAGTGACCCAGAGGATTAATCTGGTCATGTCCATAACAAAAAGCTCTGCTTGTACTGAGCAACTTTACAGCAAAAGAGACACCAAATGTGTCACTTCTGGAGTTAGTCAGTGCTTCCCTAACCAACTCAGGAACAAACTTGATAGCAATCCTGCTGATTCAGTGGCAGAGCAACTTGCTCATTGTTCCAAATGCAGATCCCTCACATGCTAACATAAATATACCCACTGAGATGATTTTTAAAATGTCTACCTCTCTTGAGGGTTCACTTAAAAAGTTGGCTGATACTACTGCATAAACAGAGAGCCTGATTATCTTCTCACATACACTGATTACAGGCAAGAGCGATGCCTTTGGCTTAAATGGATGTATTTCTGAAAACCCAGGCACTCATTTGAGCATCCTTAAGATGAGTCTGATAGCTGATGTAAAGACAGGGTGGCAAAAAGCACGGTTTCCATACAGTAATAGTACTGGATTTCATCTTCTAAAGGATAAAGATCCGGCTGTATCTCAGTGAGTGTGTGACATCAATGTACTGCAGCATCAGGAAAGGCAAATGAGACCTGGGGAGGTATAAAGTGAGGTGTCTTCTTCCTCCAGGGAACATAATTACGCATTATTGTCCTAATGAAATTTCAACTGACATACTGTGTTCTGTTCCTATCACTCATGCACAGAAATTATGAACTCCAACCACAGCAAATGCAGAGCAGAACATTCACATGGCATCTTAGGACAGACTGCTGAAGAGCACAGCTTGTTCACTTCACCAAAATGAGGACTAAAGAGAATAATCTCACCCCAGAAACACACCAGGATGAGGGAAAATGCTCTTTTAACTGAAGAACAATGCTGGAAGAAAATCGAGTTAATATAGACCAGCTAGAAATAATTTGGGGCTGGAAGTAGAAGTTGGCATCTGACAGTCAAAGAAATGCAGCTGAGCATGGCTGGAGCAGAGCCCCCTACAAACAAGAGGTGTCAGGGATCCGTGTCATTGCTCTATGCCTGTTCCCCAAGATATCAATCGGAGCACAACAGTGAGCACCCCTGGCTGCTGTGCTTGAGGACCTTGTAGAAGTGCTTAGAGGTTTGCTTCCATCTGGTTCTTTCCTATTTGTGTTTTCCTGGGCATCAAAACTGTGACAAAAATGCAAATCTACCCTTACTTGTAAATTCCAATACTTCCAAATGAAAACCCTTAACTTCTTCCTTGGTTTAATAAAATCTGCTTCCCCCAAACTGTTTTACACCTGAGGCTCAGGGAGGGAGGCAGAAGGCGTGCAGCAAGGACCCTCAGCACCAGCAGCTTGGGGGTTTGGCAGGGTAGCAGAGAGGGAAGAAAAAAAAGAAGGAAAAAATAATTAAATAAACAAAAAACCCAAAGAAACAAAACAAAAAAAAAAACCAACAAAAAAAAATTTCCCAAACCCAGTTCCACTCCTCGCGTTGTGCGAGGCTCTNGGCCCCGGCAGCGGGCTCGGCTCGGCGCCCCCCGAGCCGCCCTCGCTGGAGCTGCCAGCAGCCCCCGGCTGTGCCCGCCTCCCCCGGGGCTTCCGCAGAGGCTGCTCGGTCTCGCTATAAATAATAGGGGCTCCGACGCCGAGGCTTCAGCAAGGCTCAGCATCTTCCTCGGCAACTCCTGGGAGCCCCGAGGGCAGCGTGTGTGTGAGTGAGCTGCTCTGCCCGCGGTCGGGACCGAGGGAGGGCCGGGGCGGCTCTGCCGGGGCTGGTGCCGGCGTCGGGGCGGTTGCTCGGGGCGTCCCGGTGGGAAACGCTTCCCGGGAGGGACCAGGATCCTGTCCGTGCCGCTTCGCGGTGCGTCTCTTCCTCCCCCTGTGGTGCCGGCTTTTGCAGGCAGGGAGGGATAAAGTGTTTGAGGACGAACACTTTGACCAGACGGGATCTTCTGGGCGCTTCATCCTCCGGATCCGCTCCTGTTCCGAACGCAGGTCTGTTGTCTTGCAGCTGCCAAGCGCCTGCTTAGTTCAAGCTCCCGCTTACCTCGCAAGCGCAGTCACCCCGACTCCAAAAAACGTGAGTTTCGCGGAGCTGGTTTGAGCCCTTTCACGCCGCCTTTTCCTGCCCCGAGGCTGCGGGAGGCAGTGCCGGGGGTGGGAGCGGGAGGAGGCGGCTGCCGGCTGACCTCTCCTTTTTGCAGCCCCATGGCGTTGCTCCTGAGACTCGGCTGCTCGCTGCTGGCCCTCAGCACCTGCCTGCTCCCGAGGGCGCGGGCTGACTGCGGCCGCGACTGCGCCGCCTGCGCCTACCGCCTGGGACCCCGCGCCGGCATCCACCCCCTGGTAAGCGGCACCGGGGCCGGGCCCGCCTCAGCGCCCCGGGATCCCCGCGGCCGGCCCGCTTCCCGCTGCCTGTGACGGGAGGAAAGGGGGAGCGGGGAAAAGCAGAGAAATAAGAAAAATAAATAGTGGGGGAAGTGACCGGGGTCGCTTGGAAGACCTTTTTCTGAAGGGGGGAGAGAGCGAGGAGCGGGCTTCGGGGCGCTGGGGAGAGGGCGAGGTGGGAGCGGGGGGCGCCGATGCAAACCCAGAGCGGCCCGAGGAGCCCCCTCGGCCCGTCCGTCCGTCCGTCCCGCTGCCCGACGGCGAGCGGCGGCTCTCGGGGACGGGGACAAGCGACACCGCGCGCCGAGCAGCCCCGCGGGGAGCAAGGAGGAGGCCGAACGAAAACGTAAGGAGGAAGGGAAGTCCGACTGGAGAGGGTATCTCTGCAGGGGAAGGAGGGGTCGCTGCCGGGCATTCCAGCACTGGCAGGACGGAGGGGAGCCGAGCAGAACAGGAGGGAGGGTCCCGACCCTCGTCCGCTGGCTCCATGGTAAGATGAGCTCTCCTCGGGCAGGATAGCTCTCAAGCTGAAAAGATTTGCCTGAAATCTCACCCCCAAAAAAGTGGGTTTGAAGCCTGTTTGAGTAGCAGTACCTTCGCTGCTTCTGCTCTCTGCACGGTGCTGCACAGCTTTAGGAATATGCCTGTGAAAGACATTGGCTTCTAAGACAAATCATGCTAAGTCCAGAATGAGGGGGACTGGAGGGCGAGGGTTATCTGTAATTTTTATGATGCTGAAATTACTTAAAAGAATAGTCACAGCAGCAACTCAACTTGAAATTTAAAGATCGGGGTCAGTGAAAGTCTGGGGTCCTCCAGCCCTCCCTGAAGAAGGTGGGAACTCTGGCTGCCAAGTACTTTGCCAGTGGCATTGGTTGTTCCTGACCTCAAAAATAGGCACATTGAGGCATCATGGTCTTGGCACATCTAAATGATCTGAAAAGTTTTGTTCCTATCATGCCACTGGTTACTTGGGAGCATGCAAAAGGAAGGACTTGGCTCTTTACTCTTACAGAGAATTAGGAACCACTGAGTACTTCTGCTTACTCCAAAAGCTCAAGAACTCTTAAGCATAGCAGGCTCAGAAGGGCAATATTCTTTGGACAGCTGACAAAATAGTTTCCTCTACTTTTTTTGGTTTTTTGTTTACATTAGCTTTCAATCAAACCTTAGCTTTAATGTCAACTAGGGTAAAAAAAAAATGGTAGTTTGTCCTTATGGAGGACTCCTTTTGGAGTATATGTTCTGCATGTTTGTATTGATAATCTCTCTTGCACACCTTCAGTAGTCATTAAAGAAAGAATCAAAGTCCTATTCTGTAGCAATGTTTATTAGCTAAATAGGTAAAGAAGCAATGTAGCATATCTTGTATTTGTTAAACACGTATGAACAGTTCTTGGAAGCTATTGTTTCTAGATTAGTGTCTAGTAACATGATAACTGAATTTATCACATTGTATTTGTAAGATATAAGACTTTTCACATTGTACCTGGTCATTCACACCTATGGAGTATGTTCATCTGACAATAGGAGGTTATTAAAACTAACTGAGAAAGGTGGAGACCTATTCTTGCTTTGATTTAGAGCAATTCCAGAGTCAGACTGAAGCTGAAATCTTATTCTCTTTACAGCATGACTATAATGTATTGTAATAAGTATGTGATGCCAGTTAAATTATTGTGTTGCAAAATATATCTCTACCTCTAATTTTCTTGTGATCATGCAAAAAAAAAATCATATTTAAATTTCTCAGACTAAAGTGAGGCTCAAGAGACAGGTAATGCAGTGGGCAATGAGCTAGAACACATCATCTATAGTCAGAATGAGTGTTTCTCTTATTGAAAATATTGATGAGTTTTTCTTTACTTATTGTGGTATGAAAACCATGGACAAGAAGAAAAAACACTGGATTACCTTTTTTTTACAACTGAAGGGGATGGCTTCACAAGAAGTAAATTCTCCTGACACAAGAGAGATAATAGTAGCTAATATGTGTGTTATTATCATCACAAGAGAGGTTATCAGATATGCATAAGGTACTGAAAGGTTTTTTTTTTTTTAGCCTGAAAATTTTTCAGTACAGTCAGAAACAACACAGCTTAGGATTTTTTCCTTCTCTTTGATGATCACTGCTTTCCAGCTAGCAAAAGCAGAACTTTAATCCTGCCCTAAGGGAGCCTATTCTTCTACATTTCTATTGGTACCTGTTGGAGTGATCTGTTCCATGAAGAGAAACTAATGGCAACACACAGCCTTTAAAGCTATGCAGTGCATTGAAACACTGAACACTACAGTACAGCTGGCTTCTTTGCAATGACCATGCTGCTCAACTTCTTTTCTAAAATTTCTGAATGATACTTTTAATTATGAAGATTGAACACACTTCTACACTTGCATTATGAAGCAAACCACAATTGGTTTTTAGCTTCCCAGTGGTAAATAAAATAAAAATAAATCATAACTCACATGAGTGCAAGGGAGATACAGGAACTGTACTCGTGGCTTCATTTGAAACAGAAACATAGGGGCAGCCTTGACATAGAGGATCCACAATTCATATTATCTGGTAGTCTGTCTCTTAGAGTGGAGACTACCTTGTCCTTCAGAAAAGGATGTGAAGAACTTCAAAAAAGGCAGGTACCAAATCAGCTATTCACAAAGAGCAGTTCTTCCAAGCCACTCACAAAGAGAGGTTCGCTCATGCTCTTTTATAAACAAGTAAACCTAAGATGAGGTGGTAGTGAGGTGTTTGTTACTATCAAATCATTCTCAGTAAACCACATCCATTTTTCAGGCATGTACATTAGAATGTGAAGGAAAACTGCCTTCTGCCAAAGCCTGGGAGACCTGCAAGGAGCTCTTGCAACTGACAAAGCTGGATCTTTCTGAGGATGGCAACATTGCTCCAGGAGACAAGAAAGAGCTGGATGAGAACCATTTGCTTGCGAAGAAGTACGGAGGCTTCATGAAAAGATATGGGGGGTTCATGAAGAAAATGGATGAGCTCTATCGGGCAGAACCAGAGGATGAAGCTAATGGAGGAGAAATCCTGGCTAAGAGGTATGGAGGGTTTATGAAGAAAGATTCGGATGACGATGCCCTTGCCAACTCCTCTGATCTGCTGAAGGAGCTTCTAGGAACGGGGGATAACCCTGAAGCGGCGCACTATCGAGAGATAAATGAAAACGACGGCGATGTCAGCAAAAGATATGGAGGCTTCATGAGAAGCATAAAGCGCAGCCCTGAGTTGGAAGATGAGGCCAAAGAGCTGCAAAAGAGATACGGTGGCTTCATGAGAAGAGTGGGCAGACCAGAGTGGTGGCTGGATTACCAGAAACGATATGGTGGGTTTCTTAAGCGCTTTGCCGACTCCATTCTCCCTTCAGAAGAAGATGGGGAAACTTATTCCAAAGAAGTCCCAGAAATGGAAAAGAGATATGGTGGTTTTATGAGATTTTAATACCTTTCCCTTTATCCCTTTTGTCCTAAATGAGAAAGACTGCCTTATTTGTCATAACTTATTGTAACGTGTTGCTTGTACTGTACAGTTTTTTACTGTCCTTGGTTAACGATGCGAACTGCAATTTGTTGTTTCAGGTTCTGTGTTCTTTCAAGTCAAATGACTGATTTCTGGTTTAGTCAAGTTTCAGTCTGTATTGTAGTTTCCATGCTAGAACTATTTTGATTACTGTATTCGTTTTCTTTAAAGAGGTACTACATCTACAGTAGAGTTGCTTAACTGTACATACAATAAATTCTTCATCCTAACAGCAAAAATTCTGAAATGCTATTTTTTCTCTTTCATTTAATCAAATACCATCTCAATTTTTCTTTAACCCACCAAAGCAATGCCAACCTTTTTTTCTGTAATTACAGAATTTGTAATGCACGCACAATAGCTGAAATATACTTTTGTCTTTAGTTTTCTCAGTTTCTTAGAACACCAGAATAATAAATAATTTTAATCAGTTAACAGAATAAATATTTAAAGCCTAAATTTATAATTCATAGTGTTCAACAATTGACATAAAAAAAGAAAAATCACAAGTGTTTGACTTTAAGCACTAAAATAATTTCTCCAGTGTACAACACTGTCTGATTAGTTACATCTTTTATATACATCCAATATAGGATTGTACACTTGGCCCTAAAATAACAAACACTAATTTAAAAAGTGTTAAGATAGTTTGTGCAAAATAAACATGACCCAAAACTGCATAAAAATACCTGATTTTGCAGGGCACCTGACAAATGGTTTTCCATGGAATGGCTTTGTGTTTGATTCCTCAGCTGCTATAAATCACTTTGGCACAGCTGAAACACAGGAAACTGCTGGTCGGACTTCTCTGTTTGAAACAAAGGCAGTATAAGTAAATCTGAGAACAAACAGAAAAGCCAACACTAACACTGTAGATCCCTTGGCATTTACATAGGTGGCACTTACATCAAAGGCCAGATCCCATCCCAGTGTACAATTCCTTTCATAATTCTGACTGTCCCCCTCTATTCCTAGTCTGTGAGCACTTTTCCCCCACCTACTACTACTAGTTATTGGTCACTTCCCATCTAAATTAACATGATGAAAATTGCCTTGACCACGGCACTGCCTAAAACCATCCGTGACTCTGCATTCAGTAGCTGTATTTCAGTTTTGCCCAGTGCTACCTACTTACAAAAGGGCAAATTAATGGTCTGACTTCTTTGATTTCAAGGCAATGGGATTGTCTAGGTACTCGTGACTTGTAAAAATTAAGATGTATTTCAAAATGGACTTGAAAGCCTCATCACATACAATTAGTTATGATGATTTTCGGCTTGGCCCATAGAGGATGATACAGGTCGTCTGAAGTGGTCAAAATCCTGCTGAAGGCTTGCTAAAGTGTAAGGCATTCCTTTTCCTTCAGTAAAAAACAGGGCATCTATTCTCCTCTTCCTGCTGTACAGAATTGATAATACGAGATTTTAAAATCCAGAAAATACAGGTGCCTGTAGAAGCTCCATGGCCTCTTCAGGATTCAGTTGTGTTCCCTATCACCTTTCTACAGAGTTCTTCAAGATGCCACCAGCCACAGGAAAAGTCTTCCCATTCTTTCTTCCATTGCACCTGCCCATAGTGGCTGGAGAACAACACATCACCTGAGTGGTTTCATTCACAAGAACCTTGGGTTGTGCACACTGAGCCTGTTCTGGAACACAAACCCATGCATGGGATGCAGGCATCAGCAACAGGTTTGCTTTAAATGTACACTCCAGGAAGAACTAAAATTACATCCTTAATCTTTCATTTCAACATTTATTCACTTCTTTTCCTGAAAAAGTTACTTACCTGTAATTTAGCCAAAGAGGGACCCTTGCAGACCTTCAGACTAAAGCAAGCATTGGTGTACTTGATGTTACAGTTTACCAGTTTTTACCCATCCTTCACAATTAACAAAAACTTGGTAATTTAACAAGGAATAAAACTCCCAGATCTCGAGAGATCTAGTATGTATATTGAAGAATGAAGTGTTTTGATCAACTAAACCTTTAAATTTATATCAATATGACACCTTTGACACCATCTTTGCTACCTTTTGAGCCCTAAAATCAAGAGCCAAGCAAGGTTAGGTGATAAAGTGCGGTTACCATTTTATGAACGTCCCTCAGGTGCTCAACATGCCAAAAATGTGCCAAAGATGCACATGTGATATAGGGCACATACAGTTTTATAAGTTTAGCGAGTTAGAGTAACTGACAAGAATCCCCAATTAGAAACACAGGTAATTAAGTAATTCCCCCTCTTGGTTTGACCCCTTCTGAAGCCCCCCTTCCTTGCTAGTTGTTTACAGCAAAGTGTCTTGGGAAGGTGACTTGACCTTGATTCCCATAAGAAGTGAGATTTGAACAGGCCCTCAGGAATGTTTGTCTAATAGGAAAAGAACTGAAGTTAGGAAACTGTATAACTATATAAAAACAGTCTACAGAGCTATGAATACATATGAAGAATATTTAAAAGCAAAAATCATTTTGGCATCTTCTTCCATAGCATACACCTGGAAAAGCTGTCAGCCCACATCTTGGACAGGTGCACTCTTTGCTGGGTTAAGAACTGGCTGGATGGCCAGGCCCAGAGAGTGGTGGTGAACAATGCATCCAGTTGGCAGCCAGTCACTAGTGGTGTCCCCCAGGGATCAGTGCTGGGGCCAGTCCTGTTTAATATCTTCACTGATGATCTGGATAAGGGGATTGAGTCCACCATTAGCAAATTCACAGACAGCACCAAGTTGGGTGTGAGTATTGATCTGTTGGAGGGTAGGAGTGCTCTGCAGAGGGATCTGGACGGGCTGGATAGATGGCAGAATCCAATGATAGAGGTTTAACAAGTCCAAGGGCCAGGTCCTGCACTTTGGCCACAATAACACCCTGCAGTGCTACAGGCTGGGGACAGTCGCTGGACAGCAGCCTGGCGGAAAAGGACCTGGAGGCTCTGGTTGACAGCTGCTGAACATGAGCCAGTGTGTGCCCATGTGGCCAATGTCATCCTGGCCTGTATCGGGAATAGTGTGGCCAGCAGGGCCAGGGAAGTCATTCTTCCCCCGTACTTGGCACTGGTGAGGCCGCACCTTGAGTACTGTCCCATTCTGAGTCTTTCAATTCAGGCAGGACATTGAGGTGCTGGAGTGTGTCCAGAGGAGTACAATGAAGCTGGTGAAGGGTCTGGAGTACAAGCCTGATGAACATCTGAGGGTGTTTAGCCTGATAAAAAGGAGTCCCAAGGAAAACTTTATTGCATATACATACTAGATCTCTCGAGATCTGGGAGTTTTATTCCTTGTTAAATTACCAAGTTTCTGTTAACTGTGAAGGATGGGTAAAAACAACTGGTAAGCTGTTTGCGTCATCAAGTAGACCAATGCTTGCTTTAGGTTGGATGTTGGGAAGAATTTCTTCACAGAAAAGGTAATTATACATTAGAATGGGCTGCCCAGGGAGGTGGGGAGTCACCGTCCCTGGAGGCGCGTAAGGAAACACTGGATGTGGAACTCTGTGCCTTGGTCTCGTTGAACATGGTGGTGTTGGGTCATAGGTTGGACTCAATGATCTCAGAGGTCTTTTCCAATCTAATTGATTCTGTAATTCTGTGAATTCATATAGAAAAACAAAAGTACTTGGTACAAACATCTAACTGGGATATATGCATATACTCAAAACTGGAGTAAGGTCATCCAAAGTGGAACAAGTCTCTTCCAAGGCTGAACAGGCAGGAGGTAATGTACATAGAAGGGGGATGTGTCTTTGATTCTCAAAATGAAAGAGTAAAGCTGAATAGTCCCCATTCCTTCCACAATAATTGAAAATATCTCCAGTCAGACACTTTTTTGCTTTAATAATTACAATTTAAAAGATGTGAAATTAGAATAAGATTCTAATTTCTTCTGTTGCTGTGGAATTTCTTATTTTATGACTTTCAGTTATGCCATCATTCAGGCGCTCTTTAATGCTAAAGTGTTCTAACATTTCCAATAATTAACATTTCCAATTAAATCAGCTCAAAATGTGCCCGTGAATCAATCAAGGTTTCCTGAATCACAAATCAAAAATAAGGTTGAAGATATGATCTACTGGGCTGGGAGATGAAAAAAGGCACCTCCCTCTTGGTCCAAGTTCTGAAAGGCTCCACTAATTTTCTTCCCCTTACCATACATTCCTAGAACTATCACTTCATCAGAAGGTTATTGAAATAGCTGTATTGCTTTATATAAATAAAAGCAGAAAGGAGGAAAGCCTGATGTCTAGAAAGAAAATTAATTGCAAGAGTATTCAGAAGAAAGAAATGTCATTCTGAGACCAAAAAAAGGATTCTACATTTCCTTTTCCTGGCTTTTATCATTGTTCCAGAATAGCACCATTGGTCTGAATACCAAGTAAGTATAAAAAATAAATTAATATGAACAATGTATGCTGGAAGGGTCCAGACCAGTCAAAGAGATTAATGCCTCTGCATTAGGAACAAAAGGAAAAAAAAGATAGTCTAATTGAGGCTAGGCAAGGATGAGTTGGGCTTTTTAATAGGAACTAATTACAGGAAGGAACAACAAAAAAAAAGTATTTCCTGAACTAAATGGAGTTGACATACAGTAGAGAGCCAGAAGCTGATGAATACAATGATTTCTGAATACCAAACTGCTTGCAGCTGAAGCTCTGCCTGAAAACCTAATCTTAAATCTTGGGATAATGAGCAAAGGCCATAAATCTATTCCCACATTTCAGCTGAACTTGGCATATTCTGTGAGCTGAAATACGCAGAGCATAATTTTGGATTTCCTGTTTGCTTTTTTCTGGTAAATTAAAATGTAGTATGATATATAATAAATATAAATAACTACAAGGTTATTATTACAATCATTATTTTGTAATTATTCCTAAATAGTTACAATAATTTACTTTATAATTGTTTATAACTATATCATAAATACAAGTAATTATAACATCTAATGTTGTTAGCTGTTTCAGATAATGTTTCCCAAGATAGAATCTTTATAACAGAAACATGTTCTAATTTAATATACTGAAATAAGTATTATTATACTGTGTTCAACAGAGACTTTAAATACGCACTGGCTCGTTTTAATTCTGAAGGGAACTAATTAGGAAGAACATAAATTTTCGGTTTATGGTGTATAAGGGTCTCTTTGTCTTTAAGGGGGGTTTTGGAGGCCTACATATAAGGCAAAATGACAAATTCATAGCACAGCTCTATAATTTATGTATACATCTCAGTGCCTCAGAAAGTTTTCCTTATAGCTTTCTTCCTGAACCACTACAGAGATCAGCTGGACACCAAAAAAACCAAAATTCCTTTTTATACCAACAGGACCATGCTAGAATTTTCAATTCAAAAGGCAAATGAATGGTGAAGTTCTCTGACTCCAGGTTGCTGTGAGAATGAAGAAATTCCTGGTACAGGTTAGCTGGCCCCGAAACCCATGACACCCCAAGGAGAATACTGTATTTTTGGTCTTTTAAAGCACAGAAGAGGGACCTAAAAAGTCACACAGAGAACAGTGTAACCACTTCCCTATCAGAGTCATAAAGCTTCCATCCTTCTCGTCAGTTCCCAACGAGATGAGAGATTCAGGCATCATCAATGAGACTGCTCTACATGACTCAACTTTGCAGTCTGGTCTCTTTCTCCAACAGCAGACGCTTTGGCAGTGCACAGATCTGATCTCTTCCACTCTCTTTGAAATCCTACTACCTCTTGCAGAAATCCCTTTGTCAGCCTCCACTCACAGCCTTGGATTTAATTTTACCACCCACCCCACTGGGGTTTGCTTTCTGACTCAAACAATAAAAGACAGCTTTAATTGGAGAGTGACTGAGACCTTCAGTTCCAGCTCCTAGCTGCGGAGGTCAGGTGACTCTTCTTAGAGTTTTTGCTTTTAACATTTTGATCATAATTCTTTGCTTCCCCGCAGTATTAAAAATAGTTCTATGTGTCAACAGGAATACGCTGGCTACATCAAACCTGTTTCTTACCTCTATTTCATACTATCATAACTATATTGCAGTTATAGACCACTATTCCGTGTGGCAGTCGGTGAACGTACATTACAAGGGACAGAGAGTTTTCAGTAAGACAAGTCCCTAGCACCACAAGAACCACTTTATGCTAGGAAGGGAAATGCTCCCCCCACCTGAAATTGCAAAATTTTAAACTCTGTTTGAAACCCCAGCAGAAGCAACTGCCAGAGCCTGTGCCTGCATTCACCGCCAGGATGCCCAGCACCCAACACCTTCCTTCACCTGCCTTCCTCTGGATGCTCCTGGTACCACCAGCAGTGAATGCTTGGACTTTGCCGCATCTCAAAGGGAACTGTGCTGCTTCAACCTCACTTCCGCCTGTCAGAGCATCCATTCCAGCATCCAGAGAGAAAATCCTCTGAAAGATTTGAGGACTTATCGGGACATTGGGTTGTGGGTGCTTCTGTTCATTTTTGTTGTTTTGTGTATGTTTGGTTGGTTGGGATGTTGGGTTTTGGGACCCCTGGAGGAGGCTCTTTTTGTTTAATACAGAAAGGAAGAACTGTGGTGGCCGGTGAACGTACACTACAAGGGACAGAGTTTTCAGTAAGACAAGTCCCTAGCACCAGAAGAACCACTAATGTTAGGGTGACCAGAAAGGCTTCTCCCAGGATGCATTGTTCTGTTATGTTAATCTATCCCAGTTTGAATTCCCCGGTCGGCTGTTGGCCTCTACCCCTTGTCACTCTCCCAGAGCTTCCCCATTGGTCCCTGTTCCCTAATCCTGTCTTTTCCCCGGCCCCGGGAAAAACCCTGAGCTGGCCATGGTTCTGGTATTTGCCATCCAACCTTCGACATTGTAGAAGCAATAGATGCTCCTGCCGGAATGCACACAAATCTCCTTCTCGACTCTTTGCTACCGACTGTAACACTGAACCCACCCGTGCGTCTGCGGAGGCACGCGGGACCCCACGGAGCCGGGCAGGGATGGTGTTATTCCATCCACCTGAGAAGGATAGTGAGCTATCATGAACATAGATGTAAGCAAGGAACAGGGCAGCAAAGCCAGCTGTAAATCATTAATCCCAGCATTCAATTACTAATGCCATCAGCCTCATTTAAAGCATTTAAACTGACAGTTGCATATCCAATTAACTGTTGCTATAGAAAATGAAAACGCTTAGAGGTATTTGACAGACAAATCTTTACTGGCCCAGCAGGGATTTAGACTGAATTTGTTTAATTAGATTGTGACTTTTCCTAAATTGATCATTTACTGTAATCCTTGCTGAAACCATGGAATGAAATTTCTCAAGGTTAAACAGTTGTCACAAAAGCACATCACTCTGCTAAAAGATTAGTTAAAAGCTCTGTGCTGTACTGCTTCCTCAAGGAGAAGGATGGCATTTCCTTCTAGACAGATCATGAGTGCTAAACTTTTTCATAGTTGTCCATGTCTGACACGACTTTTGCCTCTTGCCTCTCTGGCATTACTCTGTTTCTCAGCACAATCTTTCCCAGCCCACGTGACTGCTTACAAGAGACCCTGTATTTTCCTACTTTTTAGATGTTTGCACTGTTTAAATGTATGCACTGACTTGCACTCCAATTGCAGTGAGATCTGTGTGCGTATGTCTGATCTGAGCTCATCACAATTCCAATCCATATAAAATTACAGGATACCAAGTTAGGAAAACCACTCCTACAGTCCTATGAGAATCTGCATCTTAACTTTCGGACTTAATGCCCTGGAAAATATTCTAAAGCACTTACTCAGGCAACACCTTTTTTTTGAGCAGGAGACAATGGCAGCAACAACACAAATTATAGGCAATTTTCTCGCAGTTGAAGCAGATAAACCACATAAGCCTCTCTTAGTACATATAAACCAGCGTTTTCCAATCATGACCTGCAGTATAAAAGGGTTTTAGACTGGGACCTTCACATTTCTCTACATTTTTGTCTCTGCAAATACCTAGCTGACAAGGGCTGAAATTTCAACTGCACCACATTTCTCTATCCAGAAAAATATTATGTGGAAGTATACCTTTTTCTTTTAAATTTTTGTTAATACGGCATAGCTGTCATGCTATGACATTGAATGACACAGTTAATGTGACAAAGTCATTCTCAGAACAAGATTAACTGATTCTTTGCCCATCAGCCAGAAAAAAAAAAAGCTGTCAGCTTCCCTCTGAACAGAAACAGTGGAAATTATTCAAAGCAGAGAACTTCTATGAGAGTCAGTGCATGCTTAAACTTTGCTAACCAAGCTGTTGATCAGCAGACTGAAGACAGGAGATGTGCTTCACTCCCAGGTATCCATCATACTGAATTCCTCTGTAGTAACTGTGACAAAAAGTCTGAAACGAGGTTCTCAGGCTAGACGAGGTTCAGAAGCAGTATCTTCTCCCTCTGCATTCTTCAGCGACCCTTTAGACTCCAGGAGTTTCACTATCATTGCATAAAACGAATCTGTTCACAGCATCATGACCATTCTGAACATGTGGTGCCTGCAAATGCCTTTTAAACTTACCAACCTCGCTGTCCCAGCACCAAACCTTGCAGGCCCTCGAAAGGCTAAGGTCACTGGTGGAGCATGACTGAAAGGGTGACAGCATGACAACAAATGTGCTCTGCCCTCTTTGTGGAAATGGGAATACCATTGTCATGCAGTTTCTCAGTATCTTAAAGAGCAATTAAATTAATAAACTACCCTAACCTGAGGCAAAATAAATAGGCATAGCAGTAGGTAAAGGAAAATTCTTAGAGGAAATCCTTTTCCAAATGATATCCCTCAATGCTGAAGACATATTCCCCTCCAATTCTTGCACTGCTTTGAGATCTTTTGTGGTTTTCTGGCACTGTTAGAGTACTCCAGCTGTTCTGGTCTCCTGGTTGCTCTTCTTCCTGGCACAATTATTCTCTGGTTTGTGATTTTCAGACTATTTGATTATTCAAGTTCAGCAGGTGCATTGAGTCACACCTTGAGGAAGCTTCAGCTATTTTAAAACAGCATGTTGTCAGCCTGAGTGCCCAGACATCCATCAGCACATTCCCTTTGCCTTCTGCTCTATACTGTTGGAGTTCAAAATCCTTAATCCAGCCCAGTCCCTGATCTCAGAAAGTGGTCTCAGGAAAGGGATACTTTCCTTCCCCTTACTATTAGGCTCCCCATCACTATTATTATTGCCCCATCACTACCTCTGCATATACAGCTGCACAGTGCCACTGATTACTGTTTATTCAGGCTAAAAGAGATCAGGTAACCCAGTTCTGTAGTCCTCGGAACTACCATCACTGAAATAAGAACTCATTTTCTTCAGTATACAAGAAAAAATGTAAATTATTTGAGTACATTCAAATAATGTAAACAAACAACCCACCCTAGTAAAATAGTCTAAATACTTGTCATTCAAGTTGAAAAGAGTTCAAGAGGGTATTTCAGCCTTTCAATTAATTGGGACGAAGGGAATACCATTTGACAGGAAGAACTGGTCAGACTACATACAAAACAACTTTGTATGTCTGACTAACAGAAGACACTATTCTCCTCCCTGGCCTCTTTTGGGGAATATGATATTTCAGCCTGGGAAGCAAAGCCAGTTTTCTGAATATGACAGAAAACTTCATCGCTTTGTCCTCTGCTCATTTGCCTAAAACTGTCCCCAAGACACCTGTTTTTTCCCTTGTGAAGAGCACAGTCAACAACAGCTTTTGCCAAATGCTTCACATTTCCAGGGATGTGAGGCTCTGCAGATTAAATTCTTAAGTGTCTTTAGACACAGTAATGACAGGCTCTGTGCCCTCTTCCTAAGGAATGTAGTATCAGCTGTGTGTTTTCATCAGAACGAAGCAGCAGACAAGCCCTGGTGCCCTTACACCAGCTATGACTGTGCCCTCACAGATACCACACCTGGATACCGCCAGGTCACAGACCTGGAGCTGGCGAGGCACATACTCCAAGCACCTTCTCAGTCACGGGGTGGAGTTGCCCTTTGACTGACATTGTAATTACCAATTGGCAGAACATTAAGCACCTGCAGGGTTAGATGTGGTTGCAGATAAGAAACGTCTTTGAAGATGAATGTGGTGTGCACAGGCCTGCAGAGGGATCTCCGCACATCTATGCAGCTCTAGATGTCTCTGTAGGCTCACTGTAGGATGGCTTAAATTCATTAGCTAAGGATTTTCTTTACAGTATTGAAAGTTTTTCTTACATGCCTGAAAGTACAAACCCTCCCATTGCTGCAGTAGCCTATAGTTATCCCCTGGATCATGCCCCAGCAGTATTACAACACCTGTCTGATACAGCAACTACTAATTTCTAGTTCAATGGAGATTAAATTAGTTTGGCTGACTGTGTGATGAAGTATATTGAACAAATTAGAAGGAAAAAAAAATAGGAAAGGAGCTTCTGTGCTCCCTACTATTCCTCGGAAAGCAAGCAACTCATGCTATGATTCAGAATACAAGATCCAAGTTTCGTGAGCTGGAACTACTTTTCTTCTTCATTTATAGGGTGTACAGCCACTTCCTGCATACCACTGATCAACTTCATCTTGAGGTAGTGTGACAGGTTCACTGAGATTCACTGCAGAGTGCATTGCCTTCTGCGTGCTCCATTGCAGCCCTGAGTTTTGGCCAAAGCTATAAAGAATATGCACAGATCCAAGAGACACATTAAATTTGTGCTGAGGATTTTGTTTCATTCTGATGAATTAATAAAACTACTATTTTGATTTCATTTAATGTAAGACACAGCTATCTGGTGAGATTTCAGGCTGGTGCCTTTGACCTCTATGGATTAGAAGCATGTTTTGACACTGTTAGGAAACAACTGGAGCTTTCCCTGCCCTTCTGAAAGTGAAAATTATTAAAACTGAAAAGTTAAGGTTGTCACATAGACTGTGTAGTAAGGGATTCCCACTTGTCATCTCGTATTCAATACTGGATTACTCTTAAAAGTCAATTACATGACTTAATTCAGGAAGGACATTGAGATGCTCCAACATATCCAGAGGAGGGCAACAAGGCTGGTGAGGGGCTTGGAACATAAGCCCTATGAGGAACGACTGAGGGAGCTGGGGTTGTTTAGCCTGGAGAAAAGGAGACTCAGGGTGACCTTATCACTCTCTACAACTGCCTGAAAGGAGTTTGTAGTCAGGTGGGGGTTGGTCTCTTTCTCCAGGCAGTAACTGACAGAACAAGAGGACACAGTCTTAAGCTGCACCAAGGGAAATATAGGCTGGATATTAGGAAAAAGTTTTTCACTGAAAGAGTGGTGAAGTACTGGAATTGTCTGCCCAGGGAGGTGGTGGAATCGCCATCCCTGGATGTGTTTAAAAAAAGATGGGATGTGGCACTCAGTGCCATGGTTTAGTTGAGGTGTTAGGACATGGGTTGGACTCGATGATCTTAGAGGTCTCTTCCAACCTGGTGAGTCTGTGATTCTGTGATTCTGTGTGAATTCACTATCACAGACAGACACTATGTACTTCTTTCTGGGTCCTCACAAACCTGGACATTCTGTTTTAATTATATCAATTCACTAACTTCAACAAATACTAGTGACCTACAGAGAGCTTCTTTTCCTCACCAGTCTTTACCAGTGCTAAACAGTTCACCTTTTGAGGAATTATGTATATTTGGGAGTTTTTTTGTTCCTCCAAATATATGAATGCAAATTGCCACATGATCTGAAGAACTACATTAATTGTTAGCACTGATACGATATCAAACCATTTTGAATGTCAAATAAAATTCTTCCACAAATTCAGCAGAGACTATTAGAGCCTTCAGAAATGAGTTTTGTCAGAAAATGTTAAAATATCACTTAATTTGTCTGTATTTATCAAAGCATTTGTTGTTACATCTGTTTGGAGCATGTGAATGGCTTCTATCTTTTAAAAAGACAAACACAAGTCATTCAGCTGCCCAGTAAGATAATTATTCAACAAGCACTTGTATAAAGTAATCCTATTCTACTAAACCCATATTTTTCTTTTTGGCAGTAGAGTTTTAAGTTTTACATACTGATAATACACATCTTATTAATATATTGATAAATACTTAATAACCATTTATAAAAATTGTTATTAAATATTAACAATATTAATATATTGATAAATACTTAATAACCATTTATTAAAAGCTGTTGGTTATAATAATTACTAGTAATTAATAACATATATTTAAAGCACCTATTGCAGCTCAGCGGTGAAGATACTTTTCAATACCATTCATCTCAGCACCTTGCAAGTAAGCATCTTCACATTTTAAGTAACAAGAAGTATTGGTCAATGTGTAATCCACCAGAAATATTCAAAAGGTCCAGCTGGCTTGAGGACAAGAGTAATTCTCTAACCCTAATCTTTATTACTAATGAAAAGGCCAATAAAATGAATTATATTTTCATTTACTATGCATGGCCATTAGCAGTTGTGACAATTTCATGCATCACAACAAGCCTATACTCACTGAAATACTGTCAACTTTATCACCTTGACAATTGCAAGTATGCCAGATGATTTACACCATGAGAAAATCTCAGCCAGATCCTTCACTACATGGGTAGAGTTTAGCATATGTGTTTGACTGGTGCTTATGCACATAAAAAAAGGATAGTGAATTATTTTAATAGACTTGCTTGATAGACTTGATAGGCTTAATTTGAAATGCCTCTGTGCTGATTTTGGCTGGAGTAATTTTCTTCACAGTAGCTGATGTGGGGCTGTGTTTTGGATTTGTGCTGAACACAGGCTGATAATGTGGAGATGCTTTTGTTGCTGCTGAGCAGGGCTTACACAGAGCCAAGGGCTTCTCTGCTTTTCCTGCTGCCATGTTGGCATATGGGATATGGGATATCCATGTTGGGATATGGGATATGGGAGTGCATGGGAGGGTGGGAGGAGACACAGCCAGGACAGGTGAGCCCAACTGACCAAGGGGAAATTCCAGACCATATGGCATCGTGTCCACTATATAATGTGGGGAGAAGAAGGAGGAAGGAAACATTTGGAGTGATGGTGTTTGTCTTCCCAAGTAACACGTGCTGGGGCCCTGCTCTCCTAGGGATGCTGAACACCTGCCTGCCCATGGGAAGCAGTGAATTAATTCCTTGTTTTGCTTTGCTGGTGTGCATAGCTTTTGCTTTCTGTATTAAACTGCCTTTATCTCATGAGTTTTGTAGTTTTTGCACTCCCAGTTCTCCCCCTGATCCCACTGGTGGGGAGTGAGCAAGCAGCTGCGTGGGGCTTGGTTGATGTCTGGAGTTAAACCACAACAGCCTCTTATGACATCTCAACTTCTCATGACATGGAGTATTTACAAAGTGTACAGAGGTGAAGGAAGATGCTGGGGAACTGCCATTATTAGGCATTCTTGGTTGTGTGGCTACCCCTGCTCTTGATATTGTTAGTGATGTACTTTTAACTTTTAGATTGATCTATTTGTGCTTTTGCCCTGTTTCCTATGTTTAATAGATTTGTTATGATTAAAAAAAATGCCAGACATGTGAAGATTGGTTACTGGAAGGTCAATAATAAAAATACCACTCACAGAACTGTTTCTGTGGCTTCTCTAGCTGCAGCAGTTTTTTTAATTTTTTTTTTCAGTCCAGTCAAATGTTGTGGACAATTTCATTCCTGTGTTTTTACTATCACTTAGGAAATTCAAAGTTAATTGCAAAGAAAGGTAAGTTTGGGGCTAGAGACTAGTTGCAGTGCATACATTAATCAGGAGAGTAAGTTTTCTGTTTGACAATAAAATTCAATGTTTTGAAACACTGGGACAAACCTGAGATAAAAAGCCACGCAAATACTTAATTTCAAAATGCTAAACAATTCTCTAAAGGAATCATCAAATCTAGCTGGCAGTGAGTGGAATGCAAGCTATCCTAAATCACTCTGCGTTCCCCAAGACCCTTGTCACTTACCATGTCCACTCTTTACCTAAAGATAGCAATGAGCTGTAACATTCCACTACCACATAGAAGCGTCTAATTTAGGTATATAAATTATTAATCATCATTGTCATTTTCATCACCTATAGAATGGTAGCTGGCTGCTCCTTAGGTCAGTCCAGCATAAGAGCAGGGAAGTCATGTGTTTTCATACACGCAGAAACATGTGCTTTGGAAACAGGCTCCTCCTGTTAACTTACAGCTTACAAAGCTCTGGTTGCAACACCATTCCTCACCAATGTTGTTCACCTTGAAATGTCATCATAATAAACAAGCATCTTCTCTGGTTTGTTTCATAAGCAGGAATTCATTGCTGAATCATTTCAGCTTCCCCTCACCGTAATCTGCTGCTTTTGCTGTGTAATTACCTGTTACAACATGGGACACTTGGAGTTAGGATACCCACCTATTTCGCATTTCTTGGCACCTTGTTTGGAACCACAGCTCACTGAGGCTTTGAGATCTGCCTTCATCCTCAGCTTCAGCTTCCCCTTTTGCTGGCACCTAAACAGAATATTCAACCATTAACTGTGCATGGAAACATATCCCTTCCATACAACTGTTCACACTGACAGCATACAGTTTTCCACCGTATTTCTTGGTGTAAATTACATCAAATTTTGTGAACTATCATTTTATCTCAGCTTAACAGAAAAATATCTCATGAATCCCCATAAACTGTAGTCTGAATGGTGTATACAACACAGATGTGTGCATCAGAGCACACTGTGAATTTATTCAATGTTTTTCCTTTTATGAATTGCCAATAAACAAGACCTCTAGTTGCTTATTTGAAACTCAAAGTACAGCAAATAAGTAGCGTTCTCTTCATTGCCTTTTTACATAAACGGTGTGTGGAAGATGTCATGGTGATTGCGACAAGCTGGTGTCACAGGAGAAGCACATTCTTGCGGACCTAAGTATGTGTGTGGCTTTCTATTCACACTTGGGGAAAAAATATGGAGGATACGGTGGTGTGGGACTGTAGTTTTAGAGCTGGATAACACACGTATGGGAAACTGAGGACCCACAAATGCTATTTTAAAGGTGTGAAACAATAATCGGGGTATTCACTGTTTTAGGGGGCACATTTATTATCATCATCTGCCTTTTTGCTCCCACCCCGGCAAGCTGGAGAGCAGTAATTTATTATATAAATTAAGAAGTGTTTCACTTTGTACCTTCAGCGAGGCAGCCGCAGAGGGAGGAGAGAGCAGTGTCTGTCCGAGCCCTCGGCCGGGTGGGAAGGAGCGGCCAGGCGGGATGGAGCGGGCCGGCCGGGCGCGGATGGCCACCGGTGTGGCAGCTGCAGCAGCAGCAACAACGGGATATCCCGACGCGGAAGAGGGCTCGGCCGCCCAACAGGTGCCCTCGGGAAGCCGCCCAGGCTTCGTACTCTGTGCCGCAGAGNGAGTCCGCCCAGCCCGGGTCAGTGTGGGCGCTTCTTCTCCTGTCCCGTCCCAAGCACTGTAAAGGGAGTGGTGCTGCCTACAGCAGGTTGAAAACCAAGGCTCGTAAGTGCCAGGGCCGGGGTTTCCCCTGTGGCTGGTCAGTTGCCGGCAAATGGGAATACGTGGTGTGATTTCGGCCGCACGGTACTGGAAAATACACACGGTGTGGGAACGTTCCGATTGCCTGCCTTCCGAAACAGGTCACGTTTCCTGCTAAGGAGGACATCTTCTTTCCTAAGGTTAGATATTGCACCAGTGTGTTCAGTACTTTTTTGTTCAGCTAGCATCACCTTGCTGTGACAACAAAGTGTTCTACAGCTATTGCCGCAACATACCTGCCTAAAATGTATGTTTCTAAACCTTTTTAAAAACAGAGCTGGAAGCTGAGGAACCCGGGATGAAACAGTCCATAGGATCTAAAGGAAGACACTTGCTTTACTCTAACTAGTAAGGCAGCTTTCACAAAACAAGTCTTTAATAATATATTTTGTACCCGCACAGAAGAACACTGCGTAAGAACTTGCTGTTTGAACCTCTTCTTTTTTTCAGTCAATATCCCACTGTTGTAAGGTATTGTGTTTCTGGGTTTGCACAACAGAAGAGTGGTGCTTGTACCTGAGAAATCATGTTTAACTTCAGAAGCATCCGGAAGTTACTACAGTACCTGAAATTTTTAATTTTTTTGCTCATTGAGAACATGTTCTGTATATTTCCTCTACGCAAAAAAAGTTTTGCTGGTGAAATAGTACTTATTACTGGGTCTGCAAATGGGATTGGAAGGCAGGTTGCCTTAAAATTTGCTCCTTTGGGGGTAACCTTGGTTCTTTGGGACATTGATGATGAAGGTAACCAAGAAACAAGCAGATTAGCCCAACAAAATGGAGCCAGCCGGGTGTTTGTCTACCATTGTGACTGCGGCAATAGAGAGAACGTCTATGAACAGGCAGACAAGGTAAGATCTGCATTTTTGCTTCTTTTTAATATTATAAATATATATATATTAAATATATAAACTATCCTATTGAATTTATTGGTTTTTTAGAAAACGTACTATTCCCTAGAGGGGAGCAATCCTGTAGGACAATGTCTTTCTCCTTTTGAAAAGTAGTTTCTAGATGGAACTTAAACTATGGTTGCAACAAAGTAACTGGGTTTAATCAGTTGCATTGAGATTTATCCATTTCTAGTCTTCATTGTGAGATGGTAATATTTAGATTAAGAGTATGGTAAAACACGCAGCAGAGATTATCTCCATATATTAGTTTATGTAGGCTTTAAAGGTCCTTTACGATATCAATAAATAATTTAAAAAGAAAAGAAAAATCAGTGGATATTGTAAAAGGGAGATTCTTTCCTTTGCCTATTTGTTTAGGAAACTGTATTTCTTTGATACAGATGTGGGATGTAATGTTTTCAGAAATGACATTAGGATGTGGCTGGTCTCCAGTCAAATTGATGATTCCGCTTAAGTTCATTTTTTGATCAATACAGCTGGAAAATAAGGTAGAGAAGAGCTCCATTTTCAATGAAACTCTTCCGCTGTCTGACCTGCACTTTGTAAACTATTACTTTATTATTGTTATTATTGTCAGAGTTCAGAAATTGGACACTGAATTAATATTATTAATTTTTACTTTTCCTTAAGCTGCCTGAAAATGCTTCTGAGTGTAACTTCACTTATAATCCAGTTAGCCACTCTGCCACTTTATCCAAGTGTAAACTTTTGTTAAATTCTCAGTGTACACACTTATATACATGACTCACAAGGCACATCTTTGACATTCTGTGTCCAAAGGCATACATCAGAGAAATTAGCTAAATTATTTTATGATGAGAATGTTGATAAATTGTTTCAGAATAGACTTGAAATGTAACATTAACTCTCCATGAGTTGTGAGTGGAAAGGTGGGGACGTGGTGGAACTTGGCTCTTTACTTTGTGGTTGGTGCTTTTAGTTTTAACCAAATCAGATTAAGTCTTTCTGAGCGAGGTTATGAAAGTTTGGAACACTTTTTTCCTCAAGAAATGTTCTTGAGGAAAAATACTTCTAAAAGGTAGGCTGGATTCAGGATCTGTAAGTATCTGGAACTGCAATTCTCATGCTTGTAATCAGCAAGGGATTCTTTTACCCACACTGGTAAGTAGCATGTGGGGCACAGCTCAATAACACTGTAGAGAAAAAAATTCCACTTGGGGCCATTAGTGCTAGATGTTAAGAACCACAGGTGGTATCTTGGTAATAGTTGGGCAGTAATGAGGATATATTTATTGTACCATAATAGTACGTCTGCGGAGATGAGCAAGATGTTGAGTGTTCTGTGCTGTGCTGGCACAGTACACATTGCTCAAGGAGGATGATCTTTGCCAGGGACTTGGTCAGTACAGATGATGTGGTCCCACCACCTGTGTGAGACATTGATAATGACTGCAAAAATTTTGGAGCAGCAATCTTCATATCTATTATTCCTTTACAGTGAGATGAAATTTCTGTCTGAGCAACTTGTGGGCAGTACTTCAAATATGACATTTGATCTTTATTTGGAATGATACTATAAATCAAACAGTAATTTTTCTTGACATTTCCTTTTGCAAGTACAAAAAACCCCACTTATCTTAGAATTTACCAAGATCAAATATCTTTTAAAAAAATACCGTTTTAAATTGGCATTAAATCCCTATTCCCATAAATGCTATCTGTTTCTGGCAAAGACATGCACCAAAATGACTAATTTAAGCTTATGTAGTTAAAATTTCTTTGTTGGACTTCATTGTCCATACTGAACATTTTGAAATTATTTGTTTGCTCGTATTTTAGCAGAGTCTCAAAAGGTTTGTTTTGTGCCCTAAGGTAATTTTCAGTCTCTAAACACATTAACCAAATCAGCCACAGAACTCCAGCCTGCAGAATTTGCTGTGCCCACATCAGCAAACATTGTTCTGAAGTGCACAGACTGACCTGCCAACAGAAACTTAAAGAACAGTTTAAAATTTTAAAATTGCTGTTACGGTGTCAAATAACTGTTAACAACACCAACATATTCACAGATATTTGCATGTATTGTTCAGTCATGGAGGAGACAGAAATTTTCTTAGATGGAGAGTTTTTCAACTATGGGCCTCCTCTACTCTTGGAAATTAATCTGCAAATTTTTGATTGGTAATAAGAAAAGTCTTGAGCTTGGACACAAAAGAGAAAGCAATAGCAAGAAAATTTAATTAGTTGTTTTTATTTGGTATACTCACTGCACAAAAACCTCAGTATTTTCCCATAATATAAGTTTTGTTTCTAGTAAACAAAAGAGACCATTGAAGTCCCTAAAGAAGAGGTTTTAGAACAAACTGGTCAAGTGAACAGCAACTAATTTTCAGGAGCAAGCAGTGTCCATCTGGGAATTCTGAAGGCAATCAGACATGGATCTGAAGGGCTATAAATGCAGGATGTGTGTTTTACTGTAACAGATGATCAAGGAGCAAAGCATAGTAAATATGCCAGTCTTAAAGGGCACTTGGGAGCACACAAACAAACTATGAACCTGACTTACAGAAAACTGGTAGAAATTACATTAACACAAGAATTAACAGACACCTAAAAAAAATTTGAGACCCCAGATAACCATCCACTTCTACCTGATTCTTCATACTATAAGTAAATCTTGGCCATCTGCTTTGATATAAATCCAAATCACAGCACAAAATATTTTGAAAACAAATGCAAATGGAGCTAATGATAATTTTATCTATCTATTTCATGGTAGATGCTTTTGTACTCAGAGCATTGGTATCCCCCAGTTCTCTGAGCTGAATTCTTTCCAGTTTAGTAGAAATTATATGGAAAGGGGGTTGAGCAGGTTTGGCAGAGGAATGCAGGTTCTCACAATACCAAAAACAGGGGACTAGAAATGTTCTGATTGCAGTTAAAGCATGCTCACAGTACACACTAAATCTTTGTAAACTTTTACCTTAGGTTTTTGTGGAAGCCAAAAGTATTCTGCAGTTCAGGGAGCAATTAGACAAATCTGGGGAGTGAGGCAGGGTGGAGAATCACTGGGATATATTAAACACATGATATATCATACAGATACCTTATACCTCTCAAAAGATCCTAAGTTGTAGCATGGGAAAATTGAGTACATTGGACACCTTAGAGCCCAGGTCCTTTATTCATTGCTTTCCAACATGAGACAAAGGCTAGAGGGCTTAGATGGATTTTTGATCTGATGCATTACAACAGTTCTTACATACTTATGTTTTCATACACACCAGTTATTGCAAATATTACTAAATGTTCCCATAAATAAAGCACGAGTGGCAGTGATACTTTCTAAAGCTTTCTCTTTGTCCTTTTTCTTTTTATTCAGGTTAGAAAAGAAGTTGGGGATGTTACTATTCTAATCAATAACGCTGGCATACTGCTTGTGAAAAAGTTCTGTGAGCTTACAGATGAAGATTTTGAAAAGACCTTGAGAATCAACTTCTTTTCTCAAGTCTGGGTAAAGTTTTTGTGGCTTTTTTACTACTGAGAAACCAAAAGGTACAGACAAGTATTTTGGTGTGAAAATCACAATGGTGGCATCTACCTTAAAAACTCAACTCGGAACAGGGATGTGAAGGACCTTGGTTGGGGGAATATATGTTGTCATAATCATCCTGTAATTGGAGACACACCACATTGACAATCTCCTCAGGATGTCTCAGTAACGTTAATACAAACCTGCCTGGGCACGCTGGTAAATCAAAGCTTGTGCAACTGTATCATGAAACATGCCCTGCCGGTGACATCTGTGGATGAAGGTAGTGCTGACATGGTGGCACGTGACTTCCCTGCTCCTGATGTTTCCTGGCATCAGAAGGCTTTGCCTAAGAGACTTGCAGCATTCAGGGAGACTCAGCCATGGTTTGCTGGCAAGTGTTTAATGATTAGCGTTCGACTCCATGATCTTAAAGGTCTTTTCCAGCCTAAATGATTCCATGATTTTATGCTGCACGTGTTGGTGTCAGTCTTCAGGCTGTGCTTTCATTCCTAGTCACCATCTGATTAAAGAACATATCTAGCTAGTAAGAATTTGTTCTGTTTTCTTACCTCTGAATGAATTTGCAGTTATTTGGGGTCTCAGCACACTTTAGGAGGAGGGTTTTTTTGTGAGAGAGTGTTACTATTCCCCCTCTTGCACTTTTTGTTTACATGCCTGAGTGAACAGCCTGCATCAGGGAAAAATATAGCATTGCAACTCCTTTGTCAAAAGGCAGCTCTCAATGGAAAATCACTGCAGATAGAAGTCCTCTAAGTATTCCCCAGCCACACTGCATCATTCTTCCAAATACTCGAGGAAAATTGACTGGGAGAGGTGTTCTCCCTGACAGGTCTGAAGAAACACAGGGCAGGAGGATAGTGAGGTACTAGGCACTCCCATCTGGAGTCTAATAGGATTCCTCAGCTATTGAAAAAAAATTGTTACTGCTCTTGTCTCTTTTTCTTATCTCCCCCTTCGTCAAACAGCAGCATTCTTCCCAGTTAGTTTCACCCACAGTGGTGTCCTGGAGTGCTGGAATTGTCAGGCAGTTCAACTTGTAACAAAAAGCACCCACAGACAGCTGAACTCTCCTTAATGTGTTGACTTCTAGCTCCCTCTTGTGTACCAAACCTTTGGCAATAGTCTCAAATAGACAAATCGTGAGGAGCCAGGAAGCAGAGAAAATACAAACTTTGCTGCTTGTAATAAGGTATTTTAGTGCTGTTAGATCTTCGGACAGAGGGCAGTCATTCAAGGAAATTCTGTCTCTCATTTAAAAATTGTTACAGAGATAAAAGGTCAGTTGGGCTTCTTGTATATTGAAGGCCCAGAAAGCAAGTCAGATTGTATAGCCTAATTTTGGAATGAAACATTTTTGTTATGCCTATTTATAAAGGGGATTTTAAAATAAATATATTTATGTTCTTTTAGACTTGCAAGGCCTTTCTTCCAGCCATGGTGGCCTGTAACCGTGGGCACCTGGTTAGCATAGCCAGTGGAGCTGGATTACAGGGACTCTACAGGGCATCAGGTAAGTTTTGTCAACTGCCATTACAAATTAGATCTACACACTAATCACTTTTCTTGCACACCTGTTATCCAGGACTCATATTTGGTATTGATAATAAAAGTCACGTTCAGCTTTGAACAGTTACCATATAACTGTAAGGCTTATGGGACTGGGCCTGCCCATCCATGCATTATAACCTTTTACACCTTAGATATGTGTTTTTAGGCTGTGTGGTTCCATCATTCACTGTGGGTGAATTCCTGAAGAAAAGCAAACTACCTCTTAGGCCCATCTTTGAAGTTAGTCTTTTATCAAAATTGGATTTCATTGTATGTAACAACTATTTTCACACACATTTGAAAAAGTTTTAGGAAATTATATGTAAGGCAGTATATTAAAATAGTTTCTAATAATTGGAAAATTGTAGAATCATTTGTGTTGGAAGCAACCTCTGAAGGTCACTTGGTCCATATTCCCCCCCCCCAAAAAACAGGCCCATCTTAAATCAGGTTGCACAGGGCTGTGTGAGGGCAAGTTTTGATCATCACCAAGGATGGAGTCCCATACATTCATCAAACAATAAAAATCAGACAAGATTCAGTCCTCCTGGACAAACAAAACTGTAGTTGTAGTTGCAGGGCAAATCAGAAGTAATAGGCCGAAGCAGCATTTATAAGTAGGGTATTTATATTCTACCACTAGAAATAGTTCTTTCTGAAATGTAACCTATGATATTAAAAGTTGAAGAGATTCTGAACTGAAAGAATGCCTGGTTTGTATAGGAGTATCTAGAAATGTACAGCAAATGCTGAATAAGCTCATCTTCCTATATCTCTCCATAGTGCACTAAAAAAAAAAACCTCCTCTGGAAAGGATTAATTTTACCCTTAGGCAGTTGTGTATCATTCATGGGAAGAGCCAATAATCTCCAGTTAGCATAACCAATATGCTTAAAACACTAGTTACAAGACTGCTAATGGCAGAACTAAATAATATTGTGGCTTAAATAATATTACCAAGAATTTGATTCTGTTTATATCTTTTACTGTGGTGCTTCTGACATTTTGGATATTTCTTCTTTCTTCACTTTTTAGATTATTGTGCAAGTAAGAGTGCAGTCATTGGAATGATGGAAGCCATAAATTCAGAATTGTATCATGGAGGAAAGCATGGCATTAAAACCACAATCATTTGCCCTTATTTTATTAGTACTAGGTTAAGTAAAGGCTTCAAAAGCAAGTAAGTAAAACTTAGATTTGTACTATTTCATATGTAAAAAATAATCGCCACTCACTGGGTATATCATATTCAGTTTTCGGTTGGTTTATTTGATTTTCAGTTCAGTATTTTTGCCCTATTGGCACAAACAACTACGTCTTTTGACATAAAGAAATGCAAGTCTTGCATACAGTTAATAACAAGGACTGTGTAGTAACCTCACAGTCAAGGAACAGTTAGGGATGCACAGCAGTATTTAAGGGTTAATGGAACCTTATTTGTCAGGAGAGTGGGCACTGAGGATGTTCTCTGCCCCAAGTAATTTTGGCAGTGTAATTACAGTTATGGCTGTTGGGATACCCATGACCTGTCCTTATTAACTGTGCCCCACTGTCTGTGCTGGCAGCTACTGAGCTTCTGAGTGAGAATGGCTGTGGTGGTGGTATCTGGTGCGTGATGGCTCTGTGGCTGCAGTGATGGGAGAGGCTGCAAGCACTGAATGAGCCATTGCAGGAGTGCAGGACCAGGGATCTTGGTTTTTCAGTGCTCTGCTCCTGCTTGCACCATTCATCATCGTGCAGCAGCGTATGTGTGCAGAGCAGAGCCCTTCTCCTGGCTGGTGACAAGCCTGGTCCTGGTCTATTTATCTGTCACCTCAGCATCTACAGCAGAAAAAGACTGCTGGAGAGCAATGATGCGAGGAACAGCATATACTATGGCTAAGCTTGGAAGTTTCCAAAGCTGCAATCACTGTGGGCATCAACTTCATTGTGGTCATCTTAGAAAAAAGTCATTAAATTCACAACATCATCAAAATGCTTTCAATTTATTTCAATGGTAGCAGAAGCAAAAAGGTTTGGAGATTCCTTTCCAAGAATAATTGAGGGGAAGGGGGAAAATGCATAAATTATTTAATTATGTATGTGTGTGTATTTATCTCAAAAGCAAAGTTTCATCATTTCATAACCCTTTTTTCTTGTTTTACAGAAAACCCTGTTTGTTTCCTGTTTATGATCCAGAGTATACAGCCAGCAGGATCGTGGATGCAATTAAAAAGGAAAAATTTTATCTAATCATGCCTCCAGCTGTACACTTACTTGGTCTGAAAATGTAAGCATGTGACTTGTCTTCTAGCATTACCTTCTTTCCTTTGCCATATGCCTGTAAAATCAGTTTAGTCAAAACAGTCCTCTAGTTAATATTCCTGCAGTTAATCCAGTTATATTTACCCAATTTTAAAGAAACAGTGGGTTTGATTCTTTAATAATCTAGGTGAATAACATTCCTCCGGCCCCTTCTGTGTCTAATAAATGGCTTAAACTGCAGTTCAGTATAGAGATTTCAAAACTTTTCCTGAGACAGTACCCTGGGAGCAATGCCTGGTCTAGCACTGTCTGCTTCCAGTCCCTGCCACCCCTGCAGGCTGGGCTTTCACAAAATGTCTTGGTCTGTCATTTGTTTTCCCCATTTATAACATTGAAGGGCCAAACGTGTTATTGCCAGACATGAGAAGTATTGAGCACATATAATGTATTTGTGATGTCTTTATTTATAGAATACTTTTTTCTTTAAAAAAAAAAAATTAAGCTAACTTGTAGTTCGTCTCATCAGTCTCTTTCCTAGAAAAGCGGTGCTATTCCTCGAGTCTTACATTAAGTTCCCTGAGAGCATGGAAGAAACCTTCAGTCAGAAGAAAAAGGATTGAAAGCAAAAGTATTCTGAAGACCTCAAGTGCCATCTAATTTAACATTTTCCATAAAAAATCATTTTAAATCATGTTTATTCCTCGACAAAAAATTTACTTCTTGTATGTTATTTTACATTGGTCAGCATGCCATTTAATTCTTCACAATTGTCTTTTATGTCTTTATGTTTGGCAATTTTCTGAATATCTTTTGAAAAATCACTAAAATTTAAAATTACATAGGTATTATGTTGAGTGACCAAGCAACAACTTTGCATGGACTGTACTGTTTTCAGACTGAAACTTCAGTGAGGTAGCCTAAAATCCCTGATTTTTAGTCACAACCCAGTCTCTTTATTTCATGATGTCTTGCTGCTTTTGTCTGAGGTCTCAGTAAAAGTCAGTAAGTCCAGGCACAGATGTTTGACTTCATGTCATACTGTCAAATTTACACAGACTGTCTTGCTTTCAGAATGAAACTTCAATGAGGTATCCTGTCTGTTAGTATGGAACACAATTCTGTAGTAAATCATGGGAGAAGGAATACAGACAGGAGGAATACTTCATGTATTCTTGGAAAATTATGGGTGAAATCTCTCCTTATATTTGGACAGGAGTAACACCCATGTTCTTCAACTGTTTTTAAATGAAATCACAACCTAAAGGTCCTAAAGAACAAAAACACTTCCCTATAGCAGAAGTTCAGAGATTTGTTACACGAAAGATGTGCTGGTACTTAATTGATAGAAATCAATCCTCATGTAAATTTTCAGAAAATGCTAACTTAAAATGTTCATAATTCACTTAATTTAAAAACAAATAAATAAACTGCATAGCAGAATAGTGAATCTACAAAGCCTAGTTTATTAAGCTCTAAGGAATTACAGAGAACATTTAACAGTCATCTATTGACCACGTTTGCCATCATAACTCAACTGTACTTAACTAAACCCACACTTATGAGCACCCAGATACAAATGCCTATAAGAGTGCACACTACTGAAATCCCAGCATTTCCAAAGTATGCATGCATTCAACAAACTCATTCATGTACCTGTAGATAATACAGGGAAAATTTTAGCTGACAGGAGGAGAAAGCTATCTGAAGTTTGGCTCTTTGGAAAGCAAGGTTTATTGATTTATATTTTTTTAAAACTCTCTAGCTGACAAGTAATTAAATATTATTTTCTTCCTATTAATGGACAGCAAAGTCTAAATTGCTTCCTGCAAATACCAATCATTTTCTCATTGCAGGCAAATACGTTGAGCATTTGGATTCCCTTATTCAACATGAATGTTACAATTTGGCTCAAGATCTATGATCATTTTTATGCATGATTACAGGAGTCAATGCAAATTGATGTGACATATTTTGTGAATGTATTGTGGGCCTGAATATCTTAGTGCATAATTTCATTGCTGGTGCTGCAGAGCTTAAAAACAGAGCTCATGACACAAGAAAAATATATTTTAAAATGATTTGTGAAATGAGACTCCCACTTGAAGTAGTGTCACCTGCTAGTGACATTAATACATGGTGGACTATCCATCATTTAAATGTTAAAGGTTTCAGGATGAAATATTTGCAGGCAAGGAGCTCATTGTAACGGCTCTCTTTTCAGGATCCTTTTCTTATTTTCAGTTTCTTTAACTAAAGCATATCAACCTTACCACCTACACCTGCAGTTGTAAGTTCACTAACTATATAGGCAGGACATGAGTAGATTAAGAATAATGTAAAAGAAATAAGACCCTATTTTCTAAGCTATATTTCACCTATTCTGCGCAGCCACCCTGCAAAACCTTATTCCATATTGCTGCAACATCAGCCAAGGGCACTTTTGGCTCCATATTTATTCTTTTCAGGCTAGTCTGCTTGTCTCAAGAAGGAATTTGTAAAGCTTATTCTTTCTAAGTCTCACAGTGATCTGTTAGATCTTCTTATCAGTCCTAGAAATCGGTAACTCATTCTTTTCCATGAAAATACCAGGAAAATAGTTTCAGGGTTTGGGGTTGGTTGGTGGTGGTGGTGGTGTTTGGGGGGGAGTAGTTTCTCTTTTTTGTACAGAAAAGAGGTATGATAGATCCAGTAATACAATTCTAAAACTGTAAGCCAAAACCTTCCTATTAAAGCTCAGAAGATGCATTTGGATGGTGTTCTTGTTTTTTAACAGAAAATTATCTTCATATTTTGAAATGTAGTGTGCCACTTAAGAAGCATCTCAGAGTTATCAACAACTCCTGAGAAATGTGTCCTTTCTTTCTTTGAAGCTTTCATCTTATTGTAACTCCTCCATGACAAAAACATTTTTACAGAAGAAATTCTGTTGCTACAGAATCTGCAAATGAGACTGGAATACAGTTTATCTTAATTTTTTCTCATTTTTTCTTGCTCCTTGTTCTCTGCAAAACTGATGAAGAAAGACCTGTGTTGCTGCACCAATAGTGAGATAATTTGTGATGTCGGTTTCTTGCTTTTGTTTTATGCCCATTGGTACAGTTTACCTCTTCAGAGCACATTTTTCTTATAAAGGAAGTTGTAGTACTGGGTATCTTATGAAGAACATTAATGATACACAAATTATAAGCATTTTGAGAAAGAAACATTTGAATGATTCTTGATCACTTTGTAATCTAAATCTTTGAATAAACCTTAGAGGCAACGATATGCAACTTTGATTTCTCATGAATTTCATTCTCTGGCAATACTTAGTTCCTTTTCCTTCAGAGGTCGATGTTTCCACCCAAATTCATTAGGTGTTCCCTGTAAGTCATTATTACAGTTTCTCATATATGCTCAAGTTCTTCATCTATATACTTATGCATGTAACAAAAGCCTCAAGACACTGAGATGCAACTTGCAGAAAATCATAGAAACAACTGAATTTCCCAGAAATTCTGATAGCCTTTTCTGCTCTATCATGTGAGGCATTGCCCCATTAAATTTTAAAACCTTCCCAGAAAAACCTCAGTCTTTCTAAAGGCCTGATCCCTCTATTGAAGGACAGCTTTTATAGAACACACTCTAAGAATACTCAAAGCTAATTTGAGGCTAGGTTTATATACTAAAATGAAAAACATAATTCTAAATCCTGCTATATTTGAAGTCTTTTTCATGAGTAACTTGTATTTTCTTAGCCTCTGACTGGAAAGATGTTTAGTTCACAGTTCCCACAGGTAATGGGACAATTGTGGAGGGACAGATTTGGCACTGGAAGTCAGGAAATTCCCTGTTTCTCTGTCACTACCTTTGTCTTTGAGCTTATTTATACCCTAAGAAACACAAAAAACAGTGAAAGCTGCATAAACTATGTATAAACATACTGTCCCTGTTTTTCATAATTACCAGTCCTGGGAAAAGGAGACTTCATGCTTTTACAATTTTTCATGGTAACTAGAAAAATAATTTTCATCTCTTTACTTTTATACCTAGAGAAATGATATTACTTTCTATATTCCCTGATGATTTTTAATATTTCATATAATTTAATGAGGAAGAAAGGCCTGAATCAATGCAAAGAGCCCAGTTATTAACAGATCAAAATTATACATTGATTACTATTATGGATTTTTCCCATTTCTTTCTGCAGTCAATACAATGCCTCTGTTCAATACTTTAGATTCTTTAGGATGCTACAGACGGCTAATAAAGAGTGACTGTTTAATTTTAAAAATAACTAATACAGCTGTAATTGCCTTCTACCATTGCACAGAACTGTTGCTGAAGCCAAATCAATGGTCAGGTGGCCTTCCACTTCATTAACTAATCTCAGCTGGCAGCGCTGCCTGAGGTAGCAGTGATTTAAAGAGTCACGAGGCGTTGCTCAATGCTTGCACAAACTCCACATGTCCCGGGTGATCATTGATCAAGTGCACTGTGCTGGTGGAAGGGGCGTTCTAGCAGTTGCTCGGTTGCTTCCGCCATTGCTTCTTTCTCAGGAATGTAGCTAACACATGGAACATTAATAGTTCCAATACGCATTTTGACTGCATTTACACACGTAAAGATACTTTCTTTTCTGAAACAGAATGGGCTGAGTAGAGCTGGCTCAAGGGTCCATCGTGTTGTCAGTCTGCCTGGGATGATATGCTAGGAGGTAACAGGAAATAAGGAATTATTTCTTACAGAACAGGAAAAGAAGCCAGAGAGTGTGATAGTCCTGAAAAGATCTTTGAAAGCTACTTAGGGTCTGACAGCACATAAATTAAAAGTAGGAAATCAGGCTAGACCTGATGTCTACTTTGTTATCTAAACCCCTCATTATCTATAGCTTGTATTTCCCTGGAAGCTGAAGGAATTTCAGTGCCTTGACTGCTAAACTGGCAAATTTGAGAGTCCCCACATAAATTAAGAGAAGACACATGATTCTAACCATGCCTGCAAAAGCAAGAGATGAGAGACCACACTGTGGGACCATGCAGGAATGGAAATTAGAAGGAAATTGTTCCTCTTCAATATTTAAGCCATGTTACATAAGACTCTGCTTGTCTTACACACATCTGTTTACCACCTGGTAAACTGGTGGTGTTTATTTAATATATATAATTCTTTAACATATTAGTTCATGGCAGCTGATTTCCTGTTTTGCAAAGATTTTACAATGACTTTCTAATCAATTATTTCCTCCAATTTGCATTTTTACAATCTTCTTTCCAAAGAAGGAACATATTTCTACACAAAAGTTAGAAGCCACTGCAATAACTAAAGTAAGAACCAGAAAAATAAATACCACTTGTTTATGTAAGGAGCAAGAGGGGGCAGAGAGAATTCCTACATAAGGAACAACCCCCATAATTTGAGAATCATGCTACACATGTCACAGTGGAAAACCTAAATTACTTCAACCACACATAATGGCAACCGGTGCATTGTTGGGATAAATTCTCATCGCATATGCTTTGGAAATCAAAGGCATTTCCATCTTGGAGATAGCACCATATCTAGTGATGTTAATGATAACAATTAGTTTCAGTGATTTGTATTACCCATGCAAAACACCTTTAAAATAGCTCCTTCAACACTATTGCAACACAGATGCATTCAGATGCTTCTTAACATAACCTGATAAAATATCTAAAAGGCAAGTGCAGAAGGCTGCTATTAGAAGACTTTGATAATGCTACACTTGCAGCATTGTGTTGCTCTTGTGCTATTAATAGGAAATGTCCCCTTTCTGGGGAAATACAAAAAAAGAAGCATTTAACATTAGCTGGTACTGCATGCAAGAGAGAGGTTGTACATCTTTAATTCTTAAGTGCACAAGCCTTCTTTTTTTCCTAGTATTTTTACGTTTCCAGATTTTTGCTTCTGGTTTCTTTGCTTTCTTATTAGAAAATTATCCTTAGTATTTTTCATAAGCAACTTTAAAATTGTCTCAGAGACAGTAGTTCAGTCACTGGGAATCTTCCTTGAAGCTTTTGTATCATCCTTGTTTCCCTCAAAAAATAAAATCAGAACTTCAGATTGATTGAAAGGCAGTTTGCCTTAAACTGAGTCACAGTTGGAACTACCCTAGTGATCTAGGTCACTGACAGAGAAAGGAAAAAGAGGAACTTAGGTTATCTGGAGAAAATGATGTGTAAGGAATGCTTGCCTACCAACAGGGCTGCAGGAGTAAGGAGGAAGGCCACAAAGGAAGGACAGGATTTCTTGCTTATGTGTTGTTATTCATTAAAGGACGAAATCTTCCAAAATCATGTTTATTAAATTGTGACATTTGGGAAAGGGGATTAAACAAACAGGTCTGTGATCTTTTTCTAATTCAACCAGGAAATTGTAAAAAACACTTAAACTGTGTCTGTAATAAATAGCCTCGGAACCTACTTCGCTTTAAGCTTTCCCATAAAACATACTAGTTGCTTTGGTCAAAGATCCATATTAGCTGTAAAAATTAAAGTTTTTCCTTTTGTCTGGCTGAGACTCAGAGCTTCCAAAGGGTACCTAGAAAGAAAAAGGAGCAGGAAACTTCTGGTGTTTGTCCTTTATGTTTAGTCAAAAGTGTATGAGCAGCAGCGCCTGGTATACTGTGGTTTCAGGGTGTGTCTAGGAAGCAGGACAGTGTTGGGTTCTCACAGACTTTCAGCCTTGCTGCTGCCTTCTGCCTGGGTGGCACAGCAAGGGTAAAGCTCTTCTGGTGGTGCTCGCCAGAGCTACAGCACAAAGACCCAGCACACTCTGCCTTCTCTTGGCTCTTCTACCACACTTCCCATCAGCTTTGCTGTCTGGCACCTAAATGTTGCTAAAATCTAACAGCACAACAATATTCCACTGATTGCAAAAATGAAAAAATCCATTTTCAAACTCTCGTGGCTTATAAATGATGCCCATTTAGAAGAGACAAAGACTTCAAAGACTCTTCCTTATAAGGAATACTTGTCTCCAGATATATTTATTTCAGCCTGTCACAGTCAGAAAGAACTAACCACTTGGCCTAAAACCATAACTCACAACAAGAGCAATGAAAAGCAATTAAATAGAAAGCTAAATGGAAAAATATTTTTAGCACCTTTGCCAAATCAGTGCAAACTCTGAGGTATGGGAGAGCATTTTTGTTTGCTTCCCTGGAATATGCTTTTAAGCAAAGTACAGCAAGGAATTACTGACATGAGTCACAGCTTTGGTAGAAAGAGCCAACAACTTGGGAGAAAGGGGCTTTATCCTGAGTAGATATTGGCAGAATAAATTACATCTGTGATACCATCAACCTCCTGATTCCACACAAATGTGGGGGGAAAAACCCAGAAGTCTGCAGTCCTTTTGATAAACATATATCAGAAAGGTATTGGATAACAATGTATCTCCAAACAATGTAATGCTTAGCAGAAATATTCTGTTAAAAAATGGCTATTTCACTTGTAATACACATTTCCATTTAAGTAAAAACTGTTCCTACAAGTCTGACAAATGCCTAGCTTATTGCTGGTCCACTCTTTTCCCATCCTGAAAAAAAGGAACCAAAGAAAGAGTAGGTGACTCAGAAAAAGGAAAAGTGTGTTCGAAGTTGGTTGCCACCATTCTTAGCACAAACGGGACAGGCTAGTGCTTGGAAGCAATGACAATTCCTTGGAGAAATACTGCTTCACAATACTGAGAAAGGCAGCAAAGCTATCCTCCCTGTCAGTAGAATTCTCTGACTGAACCAAAAGTGGGCAAAATACAGAGGGAGTTGGTCTTTTATTTTTTTTTACCAATCATTGTGAAACAGATCTAATGAATAAATTTTAAATGTGTTTACAGCATTTTTCTAGATGTCCTATTTCTCCTTACAAAAACCCCCACAGAATAAACAATGCTAATTAAATATATTTTAATCTTTCCTAATTTTCGCTTCTTAATAACATGATGTTGTTTGCTTTGCTTGCATATGAACATCTTCCTTTTCATCACCAACTATCATGTAAGGGCCCCCCAGAGCCTAAACAGCAGAAGGAATATTCCTGATGGTGCTTGTTTAAATTCAAAGTACATTACACAGAATTGCAGCACACTTCAAACTGAAGATCGAACTGTGCAGCACTTCCTTATTTAAGCTAAAATGTATTCGCTCACCTGAATGATCCTGCAGCAGTAAGTAAGTGATCCATCACATTTAATTTTAGTTATCTGGAGGTGAGGTGGCAGACCCAAACTACTCATTTCATTACCTGATTGCTTTCTGAGAGCAGCAATTTATTTCCACCAGCAGATGAGGAAGTTTGGATGGATTTCCTATCCTGACATGTCCATTTAATTGTTTAAAAATGGGGTAAAGGAATACCAACCTGCATTCTTAGTGATATCGGCTCAGATATTTGGACATATAATATGCATCAAAAAAACCGACGGGAAGGATATAGCAAATTTATATCCAAGTTTAAACTGATATTAGAAATTATGTATATACTATAACTATACATCATGCCAAAACATCACATTGCTGTTGATATGTTGAATTTTTCTTTCTTTCTTTCTTTCCTTCATAGATTAGCAATTACGTTTAACTAATAAATTTGTACTGATTGGGCAAGCTGGAAACAATGGATTCTGAGCTGAGTGCAGAAGGCAATTGAAACACCAGATATCTTCCCTACAATTATTGAATTAGCAATAGGTGTTCAAATAAGTGTTTTAGGTAAAAACCTTCTTCTGGTAAAATCTACTTCACATCACTCACTCCCCATGGAGATCGATGTGGAGTGAAAGGTTTTTATGCTTTGGAGGATATTATCCTCCAAAATGCTACTGAGGTTAGGAATGAGTACCTCCCATTTCTAAAGCAGCTTTAGTGAATGTGGTCTTGGCTAAAAGGTTTGCCTCCCCTTTCTTATTCACAGCTTCAGAAAGGAAACCATGTTGTGAATTGCACTGATGTAGACATGAAGTTTGAGTTCAAATTCTGATTTTTTTAATCTCTTTATTATCATGCAAATTTCCAGGGCATCTCATCAAATTTTATGTTAATTAGAAATGCTGGGTTTCACGTGTGAAAACTAAGCGGCTATATAACAGAACATTAAGGCCCTTGTACAGGTAAACAAGGTAGACTTAAAAGGGAGGGACAACTAGGAAGAGTGAAGAGTTGATTTCCAGAGTGAAGGTGGGCTGTTTGGGAAACCCCAGAGAAACCTGTGCTGCGGGCTGTGCTCATTTCATGCATTTGTTACTGATCTGGAATAGAGGATGAAGTAAGAAAATCATCTGACGATATTAAGGGTATTAAGGACACTTTAATTATTTATTTCACCCCCTTCTTCATTTGGTCCCTTTGTGTCCCAGGCATCCCCAGAGCAGATGTACTAGTTAGCTACCAGCTAAACTATGCAAACCTCAGTTTTGTTTTTTCCTCCAAATGGAGACCGGTCAACAATTTCAGGTTAATTCACAGAAGGCATAACCCTGTGGGGATGGTGAACTGCACTATGGCCAGAATATAGGAGAAAAGAGGAACCCAGTGACCCATTACAACTCTGAAAGAGAGGTACATAGGCAAGGGGGAAAGGCGTCATAGTCCCTGTGAGCCTGGCAGTTGGACACAGACATAACTCAGTTTTAAAGACCAACAGGTACACTAATCTTCAGAGCACACCCTGGCACGATGGCATTGGCAGTAACTCCCATCACACACACGTAGATTATTTCATGTTGGAAAATACCTATAAGATCACTGAGTCCAACTGTTAACCCAGCACTGCCAAGCCCACCACAAAGCCATGTCCCCAAGTGCCACATGTACACGTCTTTTAAATACCTCCAGGGAGATGGTGATTCCACCACTTCCCTGGGAAGCCTGATCCAATGCTTGACTACTTACTCAGAGAAGAATTTTTTTCTAATCTACAGTCTAAACCTCTCCTGGCACAACTTGCGGCCGTTTCCTCATGTCCCTGGTTTCCCCCCATACAGTACAGTTCTCGCTGTATTTTCCTTTAGCTCATCAGCTGCTCCCGAAATTACAGAGGGCAGGAGAGACGACAGCTCTACACAAAATTAAACCTGCCCTAAACCTGCTCCCTCCTCCCGTTCCTAGCGGGGCCGGGACGCCGNCCGGCATCCCCCTCTCCCCGCCTGCTACTGGGGTGACCTGCCCTGTGCGCCTCCAGCCCGCCCTGCCTTCAGCACCGGGGGTCGCTTTGTACTACCGACCCACGCACGCATCGTATATTCATGGCTATTTAACTCTGTTAAACTGGCATCATCCGCACCAGGAACTTCACCTATTGCTGAAACACCATCCCAGCACTTCATCTTTTTTTTTCCCCTAACATATAATTCTTAATACTCATCAACTGTTCGGAAAGAAGAAGAAAAACCTTAGAAGCTTGCCAAACCATAAGTGCACAGCCCTCGGCGGCAGCACTGATTCCCTGGAGGAAGAAGAGGGCTAGTCCCGGGAGAGCAGAGGGCGGCAGGTGGGACAAAGGCTCCGCTGCCGGGGGCGGCCGCAGTCGCCGCCCCGATGGGAACCCGCCGGCGAGGGCAGAGCATCGGCTTCTCCGTCCTGCAGCTCTAAGAGGCAATTTCACAGACTCTTCACTTACTCCTCGAATCCTGTCGGCAAAACTTGAAAGGCAGAAGGGTGCTTGTGCTTAATCTTTTACATTTTTCCAGATGGTGGCGATTTATATTTCCCGCTCACACTGGGGTGTGTGTTTTTACGGCGAGAGCATTCACCACTGGAGAAGACTGAGGGTTCAGTCCCTCTTTTCACTCCCTTCTTCTATCCCCGGCCTTCACAAGCCCCCAGAATGAGAAATTCGCCTTTCAGTGATACAATAGAATTGTACATCAAGAAAGAAACATGAAGGAAACAGACTCACATAACACTGTTATAAAAGCGGAAAATCCTAAATCCAGATGATCTTGCCTGACTGTACTGTGCCATACAAGCTTTGTGCACACAGGAGTGCCCTCTACTGAATAACAATATCTGTATATTGAAAGCAATATTTTGCCATGAACATTTTGAAGTTAAGACACGTTGTCAAGGTTTTGAACTGAAAGTATTTTTTTTTTCTTTTTCTCTAGAAAATTGTTCTATGTATGGGAAAATCCATACAGACCTTCTAAAACATCTTGTAGTCATTCATATGCCAGGAGAACTTCTTTATGGTTTTTGACAAGAGCATTTATAATACCTTAATAATTGAAAGCCTGGCAACTGGAAAAGACAGGGCACAAGAGTGAAATTCTTGCAAAAATTTTTTATGGAAGTACAGCAAGCTATTTTAAAAGAGATGTGCAGAATACTGCTGGATCCAAAAGACTAGACATGAGACATTTGGAAACCCTCGGTAACATGAAATAACAGAAGCCAATGATGTTGCCCAGTGTTTATGGAGAAAGAGAAGGATGAACACTGAAAAATGCCAGAGTTGGGGATGGAGAGCCACAGCTCCCCACACATTGGCTATGCTAAGAATAGCGAAGATGCAGTTATGAGCATGTAGTAGAAATTGTGTCCTCCAGGCCATGACAAAGAGGCAAATAAATCACTGGTCTAATTTACAATGAGAAGTCATGTATTTGCAGGTTACTGCAGGAGAGAGTTGCCCTCATTCACACTCCAGTTAAGGTTTCCTTCGGCATTACATGGCTGAGATGTCCTTAATGGAGGTTTTTCACTTGCTGTAAACACAAGGACATCCAGGATGAAGAGCAGTGTAAAAAAAAAGAGTGATGTCCCTGTCATCCAGGTCTGGCACTCAGGAGGCTTAGCTCCTCCTTCTCATGAAGTAGATGAAGCTCCCCGTGGAGAACAGGTACTCAGCAAATATCTTCAGAAACATGAAAAAGTTTTTTCTAGTGCAGACAAACAATGTAATAACTGTAAAACCCACAGGCTCTCTCACTTGCTGGCTCTGCAAAGCCTGCATATCATGTGGGTATGTTTTACTGGCATATCCAAACCAGAGTGACCCTGCAGATAGTCTGTAGGTCTCTGAGGCACAGACACACACTGCATGGCTACACACATTTGTGATAAAATCTTTGTATGCTCCCTATATCCTTCAGTTTTGAAGAATAAATGCTTTCTCCCCATCAAGTTTAGATTCAGTTTGAACACCCCATTAAATCACATTGCAATTCTTCATGCTTTTACTTCAGTTTCCATTGGAAAGCACAGGTAATTCATAGTATGTTATAGCTTCTGAAGTGTAACATAGCACAAGAACGAAAAAAATTACTTTCCCAGAAACACTGGCACCCTTTTTAGTTACCTAGACAGATGATATCCCAAGAAATGTTGATAAGGTTTGTCCTAGCAGTACAGCTCATCAGCCATGAGGTTCAGATTTTAACACATTGTATTTAATGAATTTGCTGAGAACTGTAACCAGAATTGCTGGTATGTATTCCCCTTGCAGCCAGTGAAAAGACCAAGAAAAAGAGACTGAAGGCAGGTAAGCAGTCTGAAGCACCACTGAGATTTTGAGCCCTCTTTGTGCATGTGAGTGTGTGAATTAGGTCTGCCTTCCCAGGAAAGTGTCCATATCGTTGCAGGAAACTGCAGTTGCCTTCAGCTGGCCCCGATTAGGTACGCATTTACAGGCACAGAACCCTGAATATTTATACATAGCATGAGTTAGTAAACATTTGAAAAAGTCAGTTACTGTGGGAAAAAGTCCTATAAATTTCACCAGGCTCTGAAAGAAGTGTTATTTATTCATTGTTAAAATCTCACAATGTCTGCAGCTGTTCTTACAGATTTTATTAAGAGGTAACTCTGTGAGACTGGAGAATCGATACTGAAATAATTTGCCTTAAAATAAGGAAAGCCGAAAGTGAAACTTTACACTTTTTTTAAATTCCTATTTCTTATTTTATCAGGTGCACATTTTCATTTTCTACTTTAGACATAGGGTACACCATCAGAAAGATCAGGCTTGAAGTTCAAGTGGAAAAATTCATGCACATTCTTCCTTAAGCACTTAAGGATGTGTCTTTCCTCTTTATGGTCTCTTTCTTCTCTTTGCCAAATGTCAATTAGCAAATATCCATTACTACAAACTTGGTAAAACCGTGCAATAAAATAGACTGTCATGTTCATGGTCATTTTCAACCTGAGTTACAAAGAAAAAGTGTCTTCAAATTTTATGCTTTAGATGAATTGTATTCCTATAGAGACACATGCTTCAGATACATTTTTCCAGTCCTATGCACGCATATATTTAGTCCAAGAATTTCCATTAGTCTAAAGCAGAATGCTCTGGCAAAATGCCCTCTGCAGGAGGAATCAACAATTCCCAGTCTCTGAAGCCTCTCTTACCAACTGTTCTCTCAACTACAGAAGACAATTGAAGTGTGAGTCCTTCTTCATCTGCAGCCTGAGAGGGTCAGCCAGGTCATGAAGAACAGTGTCGGAGATGTAAATGCAAGATGGTATTACAGTAATAGTTAAACTATTGCAATAACTATTATACATAAACATAGAAGTTGTGAATTTAATGGGGGGGGCATGGGTGTAGATATAATGAGGGGTTTTCAGATATCATTAGTGGGAGGCAACATACAATATTTTCAGGCGTAACTCAAAACGTCTCCTCGGTTTGGCACATCCAAAACTGGTGCTAACATTGTTCATTTACCTCACAATCTTTCATTGAATGAAAATGCTCGGTTTGTTGAAGGCTCACGTGATGAAAGAGAAATGATGAAAGAAAATGGCTCTGAAGATCTTAAATGCCAGAAAATTAGCAATTTCTATTATTGCATTTACCCAGTGTTCTTGGCCATATAGATTCTTCTACTTTTGCTGCCTCTTGAGCAACTTTGCAAATATGAAATTAATAAAAAAACCCTAGAGACTTAAAGAAATACCGTGGACCATGACTTAACCACATTCATTTCAGATTGGTTTACTGGGGATGAGGAAGAAGAAGGTGACTTCTACAGTTTCTTGGGCTAAGACGAAGTCTGTATTTGCCACCTCACATTTGCACCAAGGAAAACAATAATATTTATTTTGAATTGCTTTGAGATTTTCGACTGCCTAAATAACAACATTGTTCAGGAAAGGAAAGACTGAAACTAGACAGCTTTAAAACATTGCTACTAGTGGCTAAAACTCCTTCTTTACTCACTTGCAGAATTAATAAAATACTTATGTTTAATCTCTCTTTAGGTCATATTTTCTGTATGACACTGAAGATTTTTCAGGATGTTTTTCTTAATATCGGTTTAAACAAAAGGATGCTGTGAAAATTGCTCTTTATTCTTTCACACATACGGTTCTGTTCATTATTTTTTAAAAAGCACATAACACATTGAGTTTCACAATAAATCTGGCTGGACAATCATCTCTTTCCTATAAAGTGGTAAAAGAAAAGTTATTTTAGTATATATTTACACATTGCATGTAAAACAGGAAAGGAAGTACTTTCACACAAGATTATTTTTCATTAATATCTGTTGTAAACTCTGTAAACTATGCTTTATTTGTCAGTAAATAGTCAGGAATTTGTTGTTTGTAATTTCTAACCTTCTATTTGATGATACATGGGACTGTGGAGAGTGTTAGAAAACTGCCATCAAACAATAGGCCATGAAAATATTTGAATCCAAACAAGACTATAATTAAATGATGAATTAATTTTTTTTTTTAAAAGGGATATGCTATTATGGAGCAGGTCTAATTTCTTTCCTCTCCAGAAACTATTTTTCTCAATGGATTTAAGTGTAAAACAAATTTAAAAAAAAACCAAAACACATCTTCAAAAATAAATTATTGCCTTGAAGTTTCCTGGCTTTAGTCATATGTTTCTTATTTTGAATGAGTATTCTAAAAATTTCTTTTTTTTTTTTCTAATTACTTGTACTGTCTTAAATTACAGTGTGGTACAAGTAAATCACAAAAATAATTCCTTGCATTTTGGCATTCAGCTGCAAATTCTCTATCACTATGTACAGATATGTACAAGTTTATGCACACGGTCAAATAACACACACACTGAATTCACATTTAAATACAGAGAATGATAATTCCTCTAACAGGGTATTCTAGATGCATAAAAGTAACTGAACACAATCCCAGTGCAATGTACAGTTCACCCCAGAATAAAGAACCAGTATCCCAGATAACTTATGAAATACATTTTCAGTTTCTTGGTATTTTATTGCTCTCTGAAAACTGTAGCAGTGGATGTTTGGAGAAAATGGTCCTTGCAAAAGCAAAATCTCGCCTCTGTGAAGGGCAACAGGAGTCTTTTCAGATGTACCTGCCTTTTGGTAACACACAGCTTCTCCATCCCAAAATTAGTCCCACACCTGAAGAGGCTGAGAAGCCAAGATGGCATGCAAACACTGTTGATTGGGTCAGTATGGGATAGTAGCTCCAAGCACATCAGGCAACTGCAGGCTTCATAATGAAACCTGCTGGGAAAGGGCAAGAACATACGAAGTATAAAAAATTGTGAGGAAAGATTCAATGGTGACTCTGGAACTAACGAGGAGTCTACATAATACAAAATAAGCTTCAATTAACAGTGACTAGACTTAAATATATTTTTTTAGAGAAAATGTGGTGTCAATTATAATTGGTGTTTGCATGGCACTGTCTGCAGTGGTGAAAATTACCTATGACCTCTAAAAAAAGTTCATACTTAAATATATATATTATGGAAAATGAGACATGGAAATTAATTTACTCTTATGTCTTCCATGAAACTTTGACAGGAATCTCTTTCACAGGGTTTCCAAGATGCTGGTTCCACTGCAAGTATTTCTTTTGAGTGCATATAATTCTATTTGTCACTAAAATGTCTTACAATTGAAGTGTTAAGTATTTTCAGGTTTCTGCTGAATTTTAAAGAGGTAGAAGATGAAGGAAGATGAATCCTCATAAAGGCAGAACACAAATACATGGGCACTACCTTCATTTAGTTTTATTGTTCTATTAGTATTTGGTTTTGCACTTTCCTATCAGTATGATAATCACTTTTTAAGTTTGTGTGTTTATGTGTTTGTTAAGTCTGCCTAAGAGCTCTCATCATGGATAGGAAAGCTGTAAGCTTAACAGAAAATTTGGCAGCTGGTAGAGGGAGTAAAAGCTGGAGTTCAGGGGGTTACGAGTCTGGGCTAAGAACAGAGAACTTGGGGGGTTTTTGCAAGGTCCCACAGACCTTGGGCCACATCAATCACAAAAACTTCAATAAGAGAAAAATGCCAACTTTGCATGTTGCATCCCATGACAGTATTGCAAATGTTCAAGTAGCAGAACTAAATGCATTTGAAGAAAAGGGTGTGTTTACTTCCTCAATGCCATTTACATGTTCCCCAAAGAAGCAGGAATCAAGGTTGCACCAAAAAAAGCTTACAGTATGGGAACTAGGCTGTGAGCAACTTTCTGTTCAGTTCTGCAGGAGTTCATAATACCTCACTAGCATGGCATTGGAAAGTCATTCCAAAATACATTAAGCAGCATGACTTCCTGCTCGCTGCATGCTGTTTGTTCTCTCCTCTTCTTCCCAAGGGAAGATGCTTGGGCAGTGAAGTCTCGTCTGTTCGGTAGAGTTGGTTTGATTATAAACAATTATGTTGCCTCAGTGTTTTTGCTAGAAGACAAATAAATGTGCCTTGAACTTTGAATGGAAGGTTGGGTTTGTGACTGTCCTTATATCCCAGGATATTCATTTCACTATCTTAGAGTGGTCTCCAAGAACATTCTGTTTCCTAGACAGACGACTTTTATGACAGCATTTACCCCTACTGAGGTGGAGCTAGGGAGAAAAGGGAATGGTCTGCATGGACAGATGAGTGCAGTTGTCAACACTAAGCTCTGTACACTTTTTGGCCATTGTGGAAAATCCCCACTGCAATGAGAAGAACCATCTTCTTATGGGGAGAGATTGTAGACAGCTGAGGACAGGTCTGATGATACACTCAAAGTAAACAGAATGACTGAGGGCTTTTTATTGTAGGTGAATTGTTCTAAGTGCTGAAAGCCTGGTGACCAAACACATCAGACTCTTGTAGCCCTGCCAGGAAGCAAGTGAAGCATGAATAACTGAGTAACGTGTCATCGTCTGCCAGCATGGGATGGGGTCTTCTAGCCAATCAAAGCTTATAGAAAGCATTACTCATGAGTAATGCTATGTCCAAACTTAGCACAATCAAGGAATGCAAAAGGACTTCTAAATTATAGATTCAGCTGATCAATTACAGATGTGCAATGACTAGCTCCAAAGTAGACTGTACTCTTCAGAACGGCTTTCCTCACATCATGATTCTTGCATGGGTTCAGTTTCACACAGATGTTTTTCATCCTTGGGCTGACTTTGTCCAAGTACAGAGCCGACAAGGCAGAAACAGCAGCATGGTTGTATGGAGTAAGTAACAGAGCAGTGTCTCATTTACCTTCTTCTAGTACTTGAGTTTATGCTACCTGATGAGTTTCACTTGATAATAAAAAAGACCCGAGGCATCTTTCTTGAACACCACATGTGAGTAGCCCGATAGTATCTAGCAATTATTCATCAGTGCAAGCCTGCAGAAAGGACTCAAAGCAACTTAATACATTCTCAAGCATCCTTCCCTTTTAGAGGAAACAACTCATTTCCATGGCTGACCATATCAAGTGCCTTGAATATGGAAAGGATGTGGGAGGGTGTGAACATGCTAGTTCTCTCTAAGTAATCCTTTCTCTTCATGTTAGTGACATCCAGCCACTCAAGCTCAATGGCTCTGAAGGTCAGTGTCCAGACCTGAGATCAAGTGACCCTATTTCTTCTGCAGAATACGTACTTGCTTGTGGGAACTCAGTGGGGGCTGAGATGTCATCCATGCCTGAGCTCTGTAATGCCTGACATTTCATTTTCTTAAGTTAACTGATCATAATGAAGACTGAAGGTTTCGCACTTAAATACGAGTCTGACAGTATTTTGTTTTTCTAATTCTTTTCCAGCAATGCCAGTCCTTTACTTTCTTATTCACAGCACAGAACAAACTAGTGCTTGGCCAAAACAGATTTTCTGTAGTATTGCTTTATATGTTGCACATCTTCATTGCAATGGAATAGGAAAAAGTAGTAACATCTCTTTATTAATGGGTAGTTGCCTCCGCATAAGTACTCGGGAAATTTTTGATGGTAAAATATGACTTCCATTCGCAATATTTCTTGACTGAGGAAATTGTGAATGGTAGATGTGCAATGTCTACATTGTTGCAATTCTGTCAGAAGATCATTTAAGCAGTGCAAACAAACCAAATAAATTATATATTCCAGAAATATCTTTTTCTTCTGCATGGTTTCAGGTGTCCATTTCCATTCATATTATTCAATGTATCTCTATCTTTACTTAGCAGAGGCAATAATCTGTTTTCTGCAAACGATTGACACCAGAAATACAGAATAAAGGTAGAATTTTATATACTTTAGGAAAGCTACTACTATTGCCTCACAGATCTATCTCTGAAGTAATCAAGAAGCCTACAGACAAGGGGAAAAAAAATTAACATAGATTCAACATAAATTAACATACAGATTCAAAAAGACATTTGACAAGATTTAAAAAATTACACTGAAAAGGGCTAGCAGGAAAACCCCTTGTGCTATTACAGTTGTTCCAAAAAAAAAAAGAGTAAATGTCAACTGCCACAAACTACATGGTGTTCTGATCCAAAGTGTTCATCATATCCGAAATGACCACAAAAAGGTGTGACTCAGAAGGAGACATGTTGTGCTCCTGATGCAGTTATTCAGCATCATGAGGCCTGAAAATGAACCACAGAAAAGCCTCAGGAGATTGAGTGACTAAGTATGAAAATACCAGAGGAAATCACTTTTATGTAAACAAATGTAAAATGACACACAAAAACACAATCCTAACTTTGCAAACAAATCTAATTATGAGCCCAACTTGGCTATTACTACTAGAGTGTGAGATTTTATAGATACAAAACGTGGTTATGTAAAAATACCAACACAAACATCAGATACCACTGTTGAATAAAGAGTTTTTAATAAAAACTCAGGAAAATGCTATGAATTATTAGGAAATTAATACTGAAAAAGACAAAAAATATCATTATGCCACTGGGTAAAATCAATTATGTGTATTATGAATACCAAGACCATGTCTGAAAGGGTGCAGCAGAAATGAAAAGGTAGAGAGAAACCTAGCAAGGTGGCCTTCCTATAAGGAAGAGGTAAAATAGATTAGGGTTAATAAACCTGGTGAGTAGACAGCTGAGAATATAAGAGGTCAAGAAATCAAGGGTGGCATGAAAACAGTGAATAGAGAATCTGTACTAAAACATCTGGGAAACATCAAATGATACTAGCAACAAAATCCACTGTAGATACAAATGTGTAAATCATTACAGTTTCTTTTCATCAGAAGAACAGCTGCAAGCTCTTAAATAATTTTAGACACTAGATGAGCAGTTTTTATGGTACTTGAATCTACTAGCAACCCTTCGATGTTTGCCACTGACTGAATCTTCTTTATGTCTAGTGAGACACCTGAGAAACTTCATTCTCTTATTTGACTCCTTGCAGGTAGATAAAATCTTTGACATGTTTATGTTGCAAAAAATAATAAGTAGGATGTCTAGTCACTGAAATCTACAAACCTAAATTCTCTTCTCAAAAATGGGTTGGCCTCAGTGAATGATCCCTGGCATATACTCTCCTCAAAACCATGACCGTGCACTGTTTAGGGGAGGGCTGACTGATAAGGACAAAACCCACTGATAATGCCACAGTATAGATAAATACGGGACAGTGGTCAGGCTCTGATGCTGTTTTCTTTACTAATACAGATGACAGACACTGATGGATGAAGATGAAAACCAAGGATATGATGAATCTTCTCACAGTCCCAAGGGAGCCAGGGAAGCCTGTGGTGACTGATCACTTCCTTCTTGTGACTCATGGGCCACTTGCTGCAGAACTTTTTAAAAAACTCACAATACAAAGGTGCTTTCAATTCTTATGGAGCACACATCCACAAATAACCTGGGATGAGGACTGTGGGGGTATCACAGATACTTTTGTTATAAATTTGTGCCATATAGACATATATCAACAGCCAAAGAATGATAGCAGAGATTCTGTGTAACCACTGTACAACCCAGAGCTGTGTGAATGATGTCACTGTGTTTGGAATAATTCCTAAATCACATGAAAAATACTCATGGGCTGTACTAAGCACAGCTGAACTTTGCCAGCTTTCATTTCAGGCAGGCAGAATTTTCTTTTTCACAAGACTTACCACAGAATCATAGGCACATCAACTGGAAGGAGTCTCTGGGGGTTTCTAACCCAACTTTCCACTCAGCACTACAGGGTCAACCAGGACTTCGTCTGTTTGAAAACTGGAAAGAGATTTCTCCATCTCCCTGGACTCACTCTCTAGTGCTGCACTATCAGCGTAATAAAGTAAGTTTTCTCTAGTGTCCATCCTGAACATCCCAGGCCACAGTCTTGTAGTTATTGCACCTTATTATTAGATGAGGAAAATAACTTCCCACAATTTGTTGGCAATGCTCCTCCCAGTGTAGATCACTATGCATTGGCTTTATTGTGCACCAGAACACAGTCTTGGTCCAAATTTTACTCCTGTTTGTCCCCTGTAACACCAAAGTAATTTGCAACAGGACTGCTACTCAGCATTTAAGTATCCCCTTGCTGATAGAGGAGCATGACTTTGTGTCCATAAAAATGGACAGGTTGCTTTTTCCACCACATATTCAAACAATGACTGGGATCCAGCAGTGTCTTCAATAGTGTCATTAAAACCAGAACCTATTAATTTTATTTTCTTGAGAAGATATGATCAGTCATGTGCTATTTTAGGCCACATATATATACACACCAGAGTGCATGGCAAGAATAACATCAGACATATTTAACAGCATTATTTCTATTCTAGTATTCCTGTAAGAATTTTAAGATGGTTAATCCAAAAATACACAGTATTATAATGTGTGTTATAAATCAACGAGAATTTACTTTTGCATGGGATTCTTCTTTAAATTAAGAAAACAATACTTCAACCTCAACATTCATCTTTTAAATGCATAACCTGTTTTGCAATGAGTTTCTGTGGTTTATGCATGAAAGTTGGCCTAATAAACACTAGTTTTATGAAAAAAATGTTTATGAGGGAAAAGGGTAATTCTAATTAAGTAAAAGTTTATTTTTGCTAATTACATTTTGGGAAGTTCATATCAGGAAAAAGCTTTTGATTCCATCAACACTTCATTTTTTTTGTAAAACTGACTGCATATCAGAGCCAACACATTACAGGTGAGATCAAAGTCTATTAGACAAAACAAAATATTATTTCATGAAAAGGCTTCATATTTGACATGCAAATGCTATATTTCAGTGCTGAAAATTATCTCTCAACTAAAACATGAATTATTTTGAGATACAATGAATCAAATACAAACACTAAAAGAAGAAAATTGCCATGATTGGAGTTTTTACCTACAATATTAATTTAAGATATTTTAGATGGTAAACCTTCCTGCGTAAGTGTCTGCACTACTTTCATTCAATACTACTTGCAGTTTCAAGGTGTAGTTCCCAAGTTTCTGAAGATTTTCCATGGAATATATTAATCCAGCTCTACTACTGTATTTTTAAACAAAGAATGAATTTACCACATAAGCTGTGTGAAGTGGGATATTCTCAAGCTGTACAAATGGCTAGTCTCCTTATGAGATATCAGACAGTTGTTCCCTGACATGACAGTGTGTGCTTCACCTAATTCAGAAAGACAAAAGCCACTCATTGATACTGTGGGTATATTTGATTATACTGTATGAGGCTGGGACAACGTTACCACACTGATAACTGGTTCCAGAAAATACCAAGTAACACATATGATGTAAGCTAGACTTGCTCTTTGCAGACCAGTCAAAGACATATTGTTTTCGGCAGGGAAGAAAACAGACAGACTTAAATCCACAACCCATTTACTAGGAACTGGAAACTTTTCTGAAGAAAAAATAGTGCACAAAAGATCAGCAACATACTGAAGCCAGGAAAAAAATTGAATACATCCCTGCAATTCAGAAGCCAAGTTTACTGACCATAAATCTGCAGTGAAATGCCTGGAAAACCACACAGCAGACTTTCAGCCTTGACAGTGCTTTTCCCTGATTCTGACATTTCAGCATCAGCAAGCACAGGACACTGCTCTGATACTCTGGGTGGAATATGGAGCCTCTCCCTTATCATTCGTCCAGATAGTATGTGTTTTATTCAGATTTCTCCCCATCAATACAGCCATGTCTGTAACATACCTGTGTTGTTCTATTTTAGTTGTGAAATAAGCTCTTGAGCTCTGTGTTCTTTATTTCTATTCAGCTACAAAACATCCGGAAGCAGAAATCACAACAAGTGGGGCCAAAATTGTCCAGATTTTTACTGGAAAGCCAGATAGCCTCTTGCCCTGTCCTACTGGATGGAAAGCCTTGCTGCTGAATTAAGTTTTTCATGTCTGACTGAGCTGTGCATACAGGCTGAAAGGAGGGGATGCACTGTGCTCCCTCCAGTGCCATGATCTGCAGCAATCTCACCAGGTAGGCCTCAGCCAACCCTGTCAGGAAGGCTGGAATTTCTTATCTTCCACAAAGTTCAGGTCTATTTCTTTTCTGAATTCCATCATCCACATTGTCTTGATGTATTCAGCAATGGGCCAGCCTGGAAGTTAACCTCCTTTTCATCCCACTCAAAACCATTTTTCTCAAAACCTACATAGCATTGCCTGCTTCTTCTTCACCCTCTGACACACTAAAGCCCATCTCTGACACTTCTGATTCCTTTAAAATCTGGCATTACCATAAGACATTTATGATAATTAATTGCTACAGATTGTATCGATACAGGTGGTAGAAGAAGTTTTCTGCTTAGATTATGTTGCACTGTGAATTTTGCACTAAAATCAGTGGCCAAATCTCTATACATTCTTTAGCCATTCACACTTTTCCATACCAACAGAAGGAAGCGCTGTGGAAAGGAAAAGGAATGAAGAAGTGCCTAAAAGATAAGTATCTTCTGACAGCATTCCATCTTCCAAAACCAGTTCACTTCTTAGACAGATTTTTACAAGTGAAGTGGCAGAAAAGATAAAATATCAAGAACCTTCAGCTTGCACAAATCTTTCAGTCTTACCACCAGGCCACGCTTATACAAAGTCCTGCTGAAGGCAGTGCTGAAAGTGTGTTACAGTTGTTCATACTCCCTTGACTGCACAGATATTTGTAAGGTGCAAAGACCCTCCTGGACTGATGAATTTGCTCACAAACAGTGGTATCTTAAAGCCAAAGAATAAATACTAAATTTGAGAAACAAACTTCATTTTAACAGATTTAGATAAGAGCAATGAGGGAAGG
>VXAD01008152.1:3578-14767 GCA_013399195.1 Dicrurus megarhynchus
ACCCCCCCAACTCACCCCGCCATGGGGTCCCTGACGTCCCCCCAGTTCCAGGGACCACGTCATCTCACAGCCCCTCCACGCCCAGCCCCAGAGGGACCCTGGGGACACATCCAGGACAGGGACAAGGCGTTGACATCCCCCTCGGTGCCCGCCCTGACCCAGTTTAGGATGGCGGGACAGGCTCCCGTGCCCTCGTCCTGCGACTGCTTCGTGGCCCTGCCACCGCACACGGCGTCCCCCGCCGTCATCTTCGGCAAGAACGCCGACCGTCCCCGCCACGAGGTCCAGGAGATCGTCTACGTCCCCGCTGCCACCCACCGTCCCGGGGACAAAGTCCAGGTGAGACCGTGCTGGGGCCAAAGGGGCTGCAGGGGTCGGTGCATCAGGTGTCTGTCGCTGTTCTCGCCGCGGAACGGAGAGACGACACAAGGGCTCAGGGTAAAAGGAGGCCGAAGCGATTTATTAGCTTCTTGGAGGGTTTTTATATGTTAGTTCGCAAAAAGTGTGTTAAATGGCATAAGGTAATTGGTTCTTTCGGCCATCCACCCCTTAGGGTGATTGGCCAAGTTCTAAGGCACCCATCTCTAAATATTTTTCCAGTTGTAGCCATAACAAATGTGGACAACAACCTTGCAGGTGCAGAAGTTTACAGAACTGTAACATTATTTTGAATGACTTGCATGGGAAAGACAGAGCTCTCACAAAATGCTGCTGAGAGCTGAAGAAATTCCTTGCTGAAGCTTTTTCAGCATCCATAGGTGTCCTCCGTGTTTCCCCACCCTGAGCCCCTCCCTGGGCCAGGGTGGCTGCGGGGGACAGACAGGGCATTGAGCATGCCGGGTGTCAGCCCTGAGCACATCCGTGNCACGGCGGGTGATGCTCTGACCCACGGGACCCTCCCCAGCTCACACCAGGGTCTCCCGTCCCTGCTCCGTGGGAGGAAAATTGGGAGCCCCGTCCCCGGGCTCCTTTGGGAACGCCCCCCGACCCACGCGGGTGTCGGTGCCGGTGTCGGTGTCAGTCCCCGGTGCCGGTCCCCGCCGCTGCCGCCGTGCGGCCTCCGNAGATCGTCTACGTCCCCGCTGCCACCCACCGTCCCGGGGACAAAGTCCAGGTGAGACCGTGCTGGGGCCAAAGGGGCTGCAGGGGTCGGTGCATCAGGTGTCTGTCGCTGTTCTCGCCGCGGAACGGAGAGACGACACAAGGGCTCAGGGTAAAAGGAGGCCGAAGCGATTTATTAGCTTCTTGGAGGGTTTTTATATGTTAGTTCGCAAAAAGTGTGTTAAATGGCATAAGGTAATTGGTTCTGTCGGCCATCCACCCCTTAGGGTGATTGGCCAAGTTCTAAGGCACCCATCTCTAAATATTTTTCCAGTTGTAGCCATAACAAATGTGGACAACAACCTTGCAGGTGCAGAAGTTTACAGAACTGTAACATTATTTTGAATGACTTGCATGGGAAAGACAGAGCTCTCACAAAATGCTGCTGAGAGCTGAAGAAATTCCTTGCTGAAGCTTTTTCAGCATCCATAGGTGTCCTCCGTGTGTCCCCACCCTGAGCACCTCCCTGGGCCAGGGTGGCTGCGGGGGACAGACAGGGCATTGAGCATGCCGGGTGTCAGCCCTGAGCACATCCGTGTGCCAGGGTGGCTGCGGGGGACACCCCTGAGCACATCCGTGTGCCCGGTTGTCACCTCTGAGCACATCCGTGTGCCAGGGCAGCTGCCGGGCACAGAGCGCTGAGCGTTCCGGGTGTCACCCGCCGTGTCCCCGCCGTGTCCCCGCAGTGCACGTACCTGGAGATCGAGCAGGCGGAGCGGACGCACGCCGTGGTGCTGAGCCGCCCCGCCTGGCTCTGGGGGGCCGAGATGGGCGCCAACGACTGCGGCGTCTGCGTGGGCAACGAGGGCGTGTGGACCCGCGAGCCCCTGGGCGAGGCCGAGGCGCTGCTGGGCATGGACCTGGTGAGGTGAGGANGGACACCCCTGAGCACATCCGTGTGCCCGGTTGTCACCTCTGAGCACATCCGTGTGCCCGGGTGGCTGCGGGTGTCACCTCTGAGCACATCCGTGTGCCCGGGTGGCTGCGGGTGTCACCTCTGAGCACATCCGTGTGCCCGGGTGGCTGCGGGTGTCACCTCTGAGCACATCCGTGTGCCCGGGTGGCTGCGGGTGTCACCTCTGAGCACATCCGTGTGCCCGGGTGGCTGCGGGTGTCACCTCTGAGCACATCCGTGTGCCAGGGCAGCTGCCGGGCACAGAGCGCTGAGCGTTCCGGGTGTCACCCGCCGTGTCCCCGCCGTGTCCCCGCAGTGCACGTACCTGGAGATCGAGCAGGCGGAGCGGACGCACGCCGTGGTGCTGAGCCGCCCCGCCTGGCTCTGGGGGGCCGAGATGGGCGCCAACGACTGCGGCGTCTGCGTGGGCAACGAGGGCGTGTGGACCCGCGAGCCCCTGGGCGAGGCCGAGGCGCTGCTGGGCATGGACCTGGTGAGGTGAGGATGGTGATGGTGAGGGTGGTGAGGATAATGAGGATGATGAGGATGGTGAGGATGGTGAGGATGGCACCGTGTCCCCCCCGTCCCGGCCCCCGGCGCTGTCTGACGGGCGCTGCCGGCGCAGGCTGGGTTTGGAGCGGGGCGGCTCGGCCCGGGAGGCCCTGGAGGTGATCACGGCGCTGCTGGAGCGCTACGGCCAAGGCGGGAGCTGCAAGGAGGAGCCGGTGCCCTTCGTGTACCACAACACCTTCCTGCTGGCCGACCGCACCGAGGCCTGGGTCCTGGAGACGGCCGGGCGCTACTGGGCGGCCCAGCGGATACGCGGTGAGCGGGGAGCGGGTGAACGGGGAGCACGGGGAGCCGCGGGGAGCGGGTGAACCGGGAGCACGGGGAGCCACGGGGACCGGGTGAACGGGGAGCCGCGGGGACCGGGTGAACCGGAAGCACGGGGAGCTGCGGGGACCGGGTGAACGGGGAGCCCGGGGAGCTGCGGGGATGGGGTGAATCGGAGCACGGGGAGCCGCGTGTCCCGAGTGACCCCTCCGCCCCGGCTGGCACAGAGGGCAGCCGCAACATCTCCAACCAGCTGAGCATCGGCAGCGACATCGCGGCGGAGCACCCGGGGCTGCGGGAGCGGGCGCGGAGCCGGGGCTGGTGGAGCAGGGACGGCGAGTTCAGCTTCGCCGAGGTTTTCTCCCTGGAGAAGCAGCCCCCGCGCATGGAGGCGGCCAAGGCGCGGTTCCAGGCTGGGAAGGAGCTGCTGCGGCAGCACGCAGGTGGGGACGGGGATGGGGGCGGGACGGGGATGGGGACGGGACAGGGATGGGGGCAGGACAGGGACAGGAATGGAGATGGGAACAGGACAGGGATGGGGATGGGAACTGGACAGGGAGAGGAATGGGGACAGGCATGGGGACAGGACAGGGACAGGCATGGGGACAGAAATGGGGATAGGACAGGGACAGGAATGGAGATAGGACAAGGATGGGGATGGGAACAGGACAGGGAGAGGAATGGGGACAGGAACAGGACAGGAAGAGGAAAGGGGGACAGGACAGGGATAGTTACGGGGGCAGGACAGGGACGTGGATGGGGACAGGACAGGGACGGGGACAGGACAAGGACAGTGATGGGGACAGGGATGGCCACCCATGGCTCACCAAGGGCTGCTTCTGTGCTGGCTCCTCACCGGTTCCTGGGGCCAGGGCCAGGATGGGGACGGCCGCCCACGCCTCGCCCCGGTGCGTCCCCGCTCCCCATGGCCGAGCTGGCGGTGCTGAGGCGGCTCTGCCCGTCCCTCCAGGGCGCATCACGGCGGAGACGCTGATGTCCATCCTGCGGGACAAGGACAGCGGGATCTGCGTGGACGCGGAGGGGTTCCGCACGGCCGGCAGCATGGTGTCCGTGCTGCCCCGCGACCCCGCCCTGCCCTGCGTCCACTTCTTCACCGCCACCCCCGACCCCTCCAGGTGAGGCCGACGGCAGGGACAGGGATGCGGCGTTCCCAGGAATTCTGCTCCCTCATCCCGGCTTCCCCTCCAGGTCTGTCTTCAAGCCCTTCGTGTTCGTGGCCGGCATCAAGCCGGTGCCGCAGGTGAGATCCCCGACCTTCCTGCAGGATCCCGCCAAGCAGATCCCGAGATTCCAGAGCTCCGTGGATCGGCGGCACGAGCTGTACCGCCGGCATCAGGCGGCGCTGGAGCTCATGGAGCAGGACCAGGTACCACAGACCCCACAGACCCCACAGATGCCACAGACCCCACAGACCCCTGCCCTGGGATGGGATCAAACTCCCTGAGCTCTCTGATCCCACCCTGGATCGGATTAGATTCCCTGAGCTGTCTGATCCCACCAGGAGCAGGGCCAGAAGCTCCTGGAGACGCTGCAGGAGCTGGAGAAGCAGGGCCTGGAGGCGATGAAGGAGCTGCTGGAGGGCACCGTGACCCCCTGCCCGGAGGAACTGGCCGACCTCTTCTTCGACTGCGTGGAGGCGGAGATGAAGTTTTACACATAAACCCCGCACAGGTGGGCGGGCTCGGCTTCCCCCACGGCATTTTTCACGGATTGGGAATGCCAAAACATTCCCAGAGTCTGACCCCGACTCTTCCTGACTCCCTCCGTGGGTCCCAGCCCCCAATTTACCCTGAGAGGTGGCCACGGCCCGGAATGAGGTGCGAGGGCAAGGGCAGGGATATGGAATGGGATTGGCAGCCCCGTGTGTTTTCTCCCCCAATTTCCAGCCCCTCGGGATGGCTGTAGGGTGGGAGCATCCAGCTGGATTGGGGTGGGAATAAAGCCTTTATTCCCGTCTGCGCGGCGCCGCGCTGCTGCTGCTGCGGGATATTTGGGATAACTGCCCATTCCCCGCTCCTTTGGCACGAGTCTCCTTCTCCAGAGCGTTGGCTGGGAGCTGGACGCCACCGGGAGCTCGCTGGGACCCGCTGGAAGCCGGCAGAGGCGACAGCCGCGTCCCTGCTTTCGCTCGGGGACGGGGCTGGCACCGCGGCGGGGTCGCGGTGCCGGCGGCTCCGCCCCGTTGCCGGCCCAGCAGCAGAGCCCGGCGTTCCGCCAGCTCCTCCAGCCGCTCCCGGTGCTCCTCCAGGGTGTTCCTCCGCCTCCGCCGCGCCCGCCCCGCCAGCTCCCGGTGCAGATCCGCGAAGAAATCTGCCAGGGAGGCGCGGAGGGAACGGGGATGACGGGAGACGTGGCACTGCCAGCGCTGAGCGCCGCGGGTCCTGTCCCCCGCCCGGGCACCTCTGTCCACGGTGAAGGGAATCCTCAGCTCGGGGAGCAGCTCCCCATCCTCCTCCTCGCTGCTGGAAGAGCCTCCTCCCGCCTCTTCCTCGGCTGTGGTTCCGTGGATGGGCTGGGAATCTAGCTGCAGGAGGCGGGGCAGGGCTGCCACCACCAGATCCCTGTGGAAAAAAACGAAGGAAAAGCCAAATTTTCTGCAGCCACGGGAGTGGGAGGGGGTGTCCCATCCTCCCTCAGCCTGGCCTGGGTGGAGAGCAGGGATTCACATCCCTGGGGTTTGGAGGGACAGGCTGTGTTTGGTATTTCATGGAATGGTTTGGGTGGGAAGGGACCTTAAATCCCATCCAGTTCCATCCAGGGACACTTCCCACTATCCCAGGCNCCTGCCGGGCGCACTCGTTCCCTGTCAGGTCGAGGATCTGCAGGCTGCGGGGCAGCTCCTCTGCCGGGATAAAGGGAAGCACAGAGGTGCTGAGGAGCCCCTCCAGCCAAAATTCCCGCTCCCCCCCAAACTCCCGCAGCTCCTCCCTCACTCCTGAGGCAATTCCCGAAGCAGCATTTCCCCTCCCCCGCCCCGCCGTCTCCCAACATCCAGGGAAACTGAGGCAGGGAGGGTGGGAATGTGCATCCCACACATCCTGGCAGCCCTCTGGAGCCCTTCCCGCTTCCCACCTGTGTCCAGCAGCCGGATCTGGTTGTGGGACAGGTCCAGGGCGCTCAGGTGGGGCAGGGCCTGCAGGTTTTCCACCCTCTGGATGCGGTTTCCAGCCAGGCAGAGGAACCTGGAGAGCGGGGGGGATGTCCCAGCTCCGTGTCCCAAGGGTTGGAATTTGAACCCCCCCCCCCTTTCCCCAGCCACAAGGGAATCCACGGAAAATCCTCAGGAGCAGGAGCTGCTCTACCTCAGGTTGGGGAAAGAGTCCAAATTCTCGATCTTCTCAATTTGGTTCTGGAGAATAAAATAGGAAAAAAAACCCAACGTTTTTGCCCGCTGCGTGAGAAATCACATTTTGGGAACGCGCTGGGATTGCTCCAGCTGATCCCAGGGGAAACAATGATGTCCCTCCCACAGGAGATTCTGGAGAGGGAACGGGGTGGGAGGGTGACACAGAGAGATCCCAAAATTCAGGAGGATCCCGAGGCTCCTCATGTTTGGAAACACCGGAATTCCATTGGATGGGAGGCAACGGGAGGCTCAGAGACCTCCAGGGTGGGGTGGGGAGGTCACTAGGACAAGACCCTCCGGGATGGAGGGAAACTGTTCCCTTCTGGACCTTGGGAAGGGAACTCAGGAGCAGAACTGGGGGTGTCTGTGGCTCCCCCCAGGAGCAGGGCTGGTCCCACAGCTCCCTACCTGCTGCAGGTACAGGCTGTGGATCTGTGCCAGCCTCCGGAGCTTCCCGATGGACGAGATGTTCTCCCGGTCCAGGCGGACGGCGGAGGTGGGCAGTGGCCCTGCGGGTCTAGAGGGGCATGGCGGGGGTTTTTGGGGTGCCCAGAGCCCCCTTCCCACCAGGCCGGGCTCTGTGGGATCCTCACTGGATCCGGGTGATGATGAGGCTGTCACTGAGGGTCACTCCTGGGGATCTCTCCTCAGGGGCTGTGGGAATTCAGAGTGAGGGTCCAGTGCAGCCCCCACCCCCGTCCCCTCCCCGCCTGGGAGGAGCCCCCCCAAAATGTCTCACTGACCTCCACAAAGGGCGTCCCCTTGCTCAGCCATGGCGGGGGTGGCCCGGGGGTCCTTGTCCCCTCCTCAGACCCTCGGGTGGGGGTTTGAGGGGGATGCTGGAAGGGGAAGGGTCTGAGGGAAAAGAGGGGCAGGAACCTGTGGAATGGCGGTGTCAGTGGGGACAGGGCTGCTGGGATGGGGGGGGTCAGTGCTGGGACCCCCAGGTGGGGCAGAGGGATTCTGTATCCAGGGGGATTATGGCACTGGAACTGGGGGGATCACTGGCACCAGGACCGCCGGTTTGGGGATCTCAGAGACCCCCGGGCTGGTGCTGGGGCGGTCAGTGGGACCAGGCCCCCTTGAATGGAGGGGCACCGACAGACCCCTGAGGTGGAACCACGGGAGCTCAGCGGGACCGGCAACCACAGGTTTGGGGCTCAGAGACCCCCGGAAAGGCCAAAGGGGCTCACCGGGACCGGCTTCCCGGATTTGGGGCTCAGACTCCCTCACTTTGGGGTGGAGCTCAACGACCCCCGGTCCGGGCTCAGAAGCGCCCAGGCCCCGCTCAGGCCGCGCCGCGCCGTTGCTATGGAGACGGGCGCGCCGGAAATGACGAGTCCTCCACCTTCCCACAAGCCCCTGCGCGGTCGCGGTCAAGATGGCGGCGCTGGGGGGCGGCGGGACGCGATGGCGGCGGGGTGAGGGAACGGGAATGGGAAGGGCAACGGGGACGGGGCTGGAACAGGAATGGGAACGGGAACGGGGCTGGGACAGGGGCCTGGAATGGGGACGGGACTGGGAGCGGCAGCGGGAACGGGACAGGGGCCTTGAATGGGAACGAGAGAGGGACTGGGACAAGGGCCTGAAATGGGAACGGGACTGGGACAGGAGCCTGGAATAGGAACGGGAGCCGGAACGGGACTGGGACTGGGACAGGAGCCTGGAATAGGAACGGGAGCGGGAACGGAACTGGGCCAGGGGCTTGGAATGGGAACGAGACAGGGAACGGGAGCGGGAACGGGGCAGGGAACGGGACTGGGACAGGGAACGCGAGTGGGGCAGAGGCCGGGAGTGGCACCGGCTCCGGGGCAGGGTCAGGAACCGGGGCAAGGACTGGGACCGGGAGCGAGGCAGGGCCGGAGCCCGGACTCCCGCAGCCCTGGGGCGGGCCCGGTGCCGGTAGCGGTGCCGGTAGCGGTGCCGGTAGCGGTGCTGAGCGCTGCCCCGCAGCCTGGCTGCCCGCCCTGCAGCTCCTCCGGCGCGGCTCCAAGGCAGTGACGCGGCACTGGAAGGCGATGCACTTCCAGCGGCAGAAGCTGCTGGCCGTGACCGAGTACCTGCCCCCGCGGCCGGCCGTGCCCCCGCGCTGCCTGCCCCGCCACGCGGCCGAGGGACACGAGGTGAGGCACGGGGCTCTGCAGGGACCGGGGGGTCCGGGATTGGACACGGGTGTGGGACAGAGCCTGGCTGGAGCCTGGGGGAGACGTTCCCGTGGGTTAGGATGTGGCGGGTGGCTGGGAGGTGCCCGGTCAGGGGCTGGAAACCGGGTGGGTGCCCATCTGTGGAACCTCGAGATCCATGGGGGCACCTTGAGATCCGTGGGAAGGCCTCGAGATCCGTGGGGGCATCTTGAGATCCGTGGGAGCACCTCAAGGTCCATGGGAAAACATCAAGATCCATGGGAATGCCTTGAGATCCATGGGATTGCCTTGAGATCCATGGGATTGCCTTGAGATCCATGGGAACACCTCAAGATCCATGGGATCACCCCATGGTCCATGAGAACACCTTGAGATCCATGGGAACACCTCAAAATCCACGGCATCACCTCATGATCCATGGCACCGCCTCACGATCCACGGGACCATCTCCTGCCAGCACCTCCAGCTGTGGGGTCACAGCGGGGGTTCCCCCACCCCCTTTCCCAAATCCCACCATCCCCTCCCTCCAGGAGGACGGCCACACTTGGGTGCTGGGGTTTCCCCCATCCCCTTTCCCATATCCCACCACTCCCTCTCTCCAGGAGGACAATTCCCCCCATCCCCTTTCCCACATCCCACCGTTCCCTCCCTCCAGGAGCACAATTCCCTCCATCCCATTTCCCATATCCCACCGTTCCCTCCCTCCAGGAGGACAATTCCCCCCATCCCCTTTCCCACATCCCACCGTTCCCTCCCTCCAGCAGGACAATTCCCCCCATCCCCTTTCCCACATCCCACCACTCCCTCTCTCCAGGAGGACAGCTACACATGGGTGCTGGGGTTCCCCCATCCCCTTTCCCATATCCCACCACTCCCTCCCTCCAGGAGCACAATTCCCCCCATCCCCTTTCCCACATCCCACCGTTCCCTCCCTCCAGGAGCACAATTCCCTCCATCCCATTTCCCATATCCCACCGTTCCCTCCCTCCAGGAGGACAATTCCCCCCCTCCTGTTTCCCATATCCCCCCACCTCGTCCCTCCAGGAGGACGCCCATGTGCAGTTCCTGCTGGGTTCCCCCCATCCCCTTCCCCATATCCCACCATCCCCTCCCTCCAGCAGGACAATTCCCCCCATCCCCTTTCCCACATCCCACCGTTCCCATCCCTCCAGGAGGACGCCCATGTGCAGTTCCTGCTGGGTTCCCCCCATCCCCTTTCCCACATCCCACCGTTCCCATCCCTCCAGGAGGACGCCCAGGCGCGGGTGCTGCGGCGCCAGGTGGAGGAGACGCTGCGCAGCAGCCGCATGGTGGCCGTGTGCCAGTACAACTCCATGCCCGACGAGGACCTGGTGACGCTGCGGCACTACCTGCGCAAGCACGGCATCCGCGTCCAGTTCGTCCTCAACGAGGTTGGGGCTGCCGCTCCCCGGGAAGGGTTCCCAGGGTGTCCTCCCGCCCGTTCCGTGCCTCATCCCGAGCCGTCTCCCAGGTGGTCCGGCCGGTGCTGGCGCAGTCCAAGTACCGGAACCTGCTGCCGCTGTTCGTGTGCCGGAACATCCTGCTGGTGAGCCCGGAGGCGCGGGCCAGGGAGATGCTGCGGGTGCTCAAGGGAGTGCCACAGGTCAACCTGCTGGGTGAGAGCCTTCCCTGCTCCCCACGGCCCTGAGCCGGGCTCGTCCGGGGCTGGGAGTGAGGGCCCAGGGCTGGGAGTGAGAGCCCAGGGCTGGGAGTGAGGGCCCAGGGCTGGGTGTGAGGGCCCAGGGCTGGGAGTGAGGGCCCAGGGCTGGGAGTGAGAGCCCAGGGCTGGGAATGAGGGCCCAGGGCTGGGTGTGAGGGCCCAGGGCTTGGGAGGCTCACCCAGGGCTGGGAGTGAGGGCCCAGGGCTGGGATTGTGGGCCCAGGGCTGGGAGTGAGGGCCCAGGGCTGGGAGTGAGGGCCCAGGGCTGGGTGTGAGGGCCCAGGGCTGGGAATGAGGCCCGCTGACGGAGCTGCATCCATGAAAACAAGGGGTGGGGAGCCTGCAGGAGCCAGCAGTCCCTTCCCCAAAGGCTCTGGTGTTCCATGCCCATCCCGGGCTCCCGTTTTCCAGGCGCCTGCATCGATGACACGATCCTGAGCCGGCAGGGAGTGGAGAACTTGGCCCAGCTGCCGCCCCTGGAGGTGTCCCAGGGACAGACGGTGGCAGCCCTGGCCCTGCTGTCCTCCCAAACCTCCTCCCTGCTCCAGCGGGGTCCCGCTCACCTCACGGCGCTCCTGGATGAGCACATCCGACGGCTCCGGGACGCGGAGGGGCCCACGGAGCCTCCCCCGGGCCGGAGCACTGGGAATCACTGATGCTGGAATCCGGGAAGCAGCTCATTCCCCGGCTGTGGGACACGGGGAGCCCCCAGGATAAGGGATTGGGGGATCACGGACACAATTCCCGTGGAATCAACTCCATCCCCGGCTCCAGAGAGGGGGGCAGGGACTGGTGGTTTGACACCGAGGGTCTTGCAGCCCCCACAGGGAGCCCTGGCCCTTCCCTTGTGCTCCCTTGGGAACATCCCAGCAGCGTTCCAGCTGCGATCTGGGATCTGTGGGATCAGCCAGAGGAGGAGGAGCACGGGATGGACCCTCCGGGAAGGGGGATTTTGGGCACTCCAAGCCTTCGGAATGGGGGTGCGCTGTAACGCTGATCCCGTCCGCGGGATCGCCGTCGCGTCCATTAAAGTCTCAGTGTGGACATGCCGAGGCCTCGTCTGCGATTTTGGGGGGTGGGTGGGGGCTGTTCCTGCCCCCCGAAGGTGGGGGGAGAGGCCAGGGCTGCTCCGGGGGTCCGATGGAGCAGCGGTGGGGGGGGGGGGGG
>VXAD01008165.1:0-10815 GCA_013399195.1 Dicrurus megarhynchus
TTGCTAGAATTCTTGGCAGTTCCCGCTAAAACTTGACAAGACTTGGCTCTGTTATTTATTTGAGGAGGGCTGTGGTGTCCCAGTTCATGTCTGCCTGCTCATCCAGGGAGCTGACAGTTGTGCTGTTCGGTTGTTTCTGTAGAGCTTTTGAAGTCTCCTGCAGGGCTCAGTCTCTGTAGCCCTGAAGCTGGAGCATGACTGGAGAAAGTGTGTTTTATGTCCCTGGTGCTTCTCACCTGCAGTACCTCAGACCACAGAACACTTAAAAGATTTCTTGTGTGTCCTAAAGGAATGTTTTATTTGGATAGGGCACACACTTTCAAAGTAACTCACAAACCTTTTTGAACAGCTTCGCATGGATTTCTCTTTTGATGCTTCCCATGAGCTGATACCAAATTCTTTTCTTTAGGTGTGCCTGTAGGGCAGTGCCTTTTGTCTTCATTCCTTCATGTTCCTACCCATACTTCTCTCTCAAAATAGAGAAGGTTCAATACCCCCACCACGTTTAAATAAGAGAAATATCCTGCAATGTTGACTTTCTGGAGCACTGTTCATCTTTTCTAGCTAATATTTGCTTCTCATTTAACTTGACTAACCCATCAGTAAATTTATCTTTTCTAAACTGGAGAAATTAAACCCTTGAATTGAAGATTTGAAAGTAGTGTAAGCCTCTTCCATCTTCTGCCTAAGGAGGTGACTTGAAGGTGATTAAAGATCCAGCCTCTTAGTGCAGAAATTCCTTTTTGGAATACACATTGTCAGAAATAAGGACAATTCTCAGTCCGGAATCCAATTAAAAACAAGTTTATTAACAAAAGAAAACAAGGCAAAAAACCCGAAACGGAGAGAATGAAAAACAAACAAAAACCCAGGTCTCACTGACAGGAGATCGATATGGCCGGCACGGCCCTGAGCCCAAGACAGGGACTTGCAGCACCAGGGAGAACTGCAGCTAGCCTGCAACCCTGAAATGTTTATAATTGTCTCGAAAATTGAGAGGAATAGGCCCTTCCTGATGCTGGACTTTCACCTGGCTAGTCCGAAGGGCAAAAAGCGCTGATTTCCTGGGGACGGGCTCTTTTATACTCTTCTTGCTCCGCCCAGAAACGCCCATCCCCGCCCCCTGGCTGGCCCCCATGGCTCCCTGTGATTGGTGTGTTTAAATGATGAGGTCACCCTTTCCCACCAATGGCTCGCTTGCTGTCAGGGGTTGGTGTTAAGGCGGGAAAGGGCCTCATTAAAATTGATGGTTGCCATGGTGCCAAGTTCCAGAGGAGCAGTGGTCAGCTAAATTTAGAAAGTGCCAGTTACGAAGGTGGCTTACTGGCAAACCTGGAAACCCATTTGAAATTTAAAACATCATTTTTAACACCCATTAAATACATTAAAACTAATAAAAATTTCCACATCATATCAGGGATAATACTGGAGACGGAGGTGTAATAACAGGTGCATGCATAAAGTTGAACATTTCTAGTTTTAAAGGTAGTTTAAAAAGTGGTAACTGTGGTCATAACTAGGGACATAAAACAACTTGGAGAATTCTCAACAACAATTAAGAACATTTTAAATTCCTTAAAGTTTAATAACAATGAACGAGAATAAATTAAACAAATTCTAATTAATTTAACTTGTTAAAGGGAAATCCAAATATGCAAAAAACAACTAACCAACTTCATATATAACACACATGCTGGAGAGTCCCACTGATTTCAAGGTCTCTGAGGAAACTTGGGTGACATTCAGCAGAAATAATTCTGATGCTGCAGCTCAACCAAGACAGTGTTGGTATTTGGATCTGATTCAGTAACACAATCCCTCTTCTCCAGCTGAGATTCCAGATACTAGTCAGCATCTCCACATTTAAAGAGAGATGCTGGCTCATTACCTACCATGAAAGGACATTGCTTAGCTCATGGTTTAAATATGAAGCCAGAAGGTTTCTGTATATTTTTCTNNAGGACGGAGTGTCGTTTGTGTTGTTGGTTCGTGGGGGGGGGGGGGGAGAATATAAGTTTATAGTGCAAAATAACAATTTCCCTAGAAACCTCAGTTTCCTTTGTCCTGACTTCACATCCCATGTTAGTTCTTCCTAACTGTTATTTTTGACTGTAGATGTAAACTGCATTTTGAATTATTTCTTCAAAGAGTAAGGCAAATGCCAGCACTCGTGTAGTCCACCTTGTACTGTGATTTTACAAAGAGACTCGTGGCTGAATTCCAAACTCTTGCCTAAAATGGTTTCCAGTTTTAATGTAAATCATCTGATAAATTGACCCGCTAGATTTTAGATATAAAATTACCTCAGAGTAAGGGGAAAACTGCATGCTCAGGAAGTAGTTGTGGCCCTTCCACTTTACCCTGAAAGAAAAAAAGATATCCAGAGTGCCCAAGTTTTCTTGCAGGTTTTCTTACACTGGATAAAAAAGATCAAGCAACATTTATATGGGTACCGAATGATGGTATGTCATACAGGGAGATAGCAAGTATGATCTAAACTTCCACATAGGAGGATCATTTCATGAGGACTTTAGAGCCTTTTACTGATGTCTAAAAAAGACAGAAATTCCTGAAATGAGCAGAGATCACAATCAGACAATGCCAGGACATTGTGGCAGTAAGCAGTCCCTATTTTCACTCCTTAACTGTGACTTTAAAGTCTCATGTGGCTAAGTTCTGCCATTCATCTTTAAATACCTTCTCTGAATACTTGTTCATGATAGTTCACAACTTGTCAACATTCTAATCCATCTGCATTTCTAGATGGAGAAGAATAAGAACGCTGCCCTTTTATACAACAAGATGTGTTGTCTGTCTTGTGTCTGCAGCCACATCCTACCTTGCTAGCAAGATTTTCTCTTAAAACATGAACTTTGCCACAGTGAAAGAAGTCTGAGAATGCTCTATGGGCTCTCATCTCCTGACCTTTTCCCCTCAGAATTTCCAAGCACACTGACAAACCCTGGAGTTTATTGGACCCAATCTGATTGCTCAGAAGACTGGAGAACTGAAGAATCATTTGTCTTGGTTGCAGCCTAGAAGGTTTGCTATGCAGTGTTTACATTAATTTTGTCTCCAGAAATCACCTTTATCTAACATTTAGCTGTTTATTATTGAAAAGCACATCTGAAATTATGCCAATACTTCTTCAAAGCCCCTAAATGATGTCCAGGTGTTAGAAAGATAAATTACTTGTTGGTAGAATTACTTTGTTAAGTCTAGGGCTTGACATGCTTCAATGATCTCAGACCTGGGAGAGGTTAGCAAAGCTTGGGAAGAAGGATGTGCTTCTGATAGTGGGCACTGAGAATGCAGAATTTACAGGCCACAAGGACACTTGGCAGAACTCCCAAGATAAGGAAGAAACTAACAAAGCCAACTCAGCAACCATGCTAAAATCAACTCCGACTGGGTAGAAGGTAATTCTGGCTGGGGAATTTTGCAACCACTAATTCACAGCCACTGACCCAAGAAACCCAGTGACTGAAAAAAGAAAGACTGAGCATGGGACTAGTTAGCATGGGAAGCCAGAGAATCATTTAACCAATAGAAGGTAGAATACCAATTAATCAGGTAGCTTTTAGCCAGTGAATACTGATGCCTGTGTTTGATAAAATAGTGTGAAGTTTTGATGGTCAGAAAGCCAGCCTTTTGTGAGTTACCCCCCAGCTCCCTACTTTGCACAAACTAGAGCAGTAAATAGAAATTGTGTGTGTGAATTGGCACCATGTAGTGGTCAGCAAGCCTGCACTGGGGTGAGAGAAGAAACAGAATGGCACAGTCAGTCCTTTTGTGTAGTTATAATGCTGTCAGCAAATGGTCCAATTTCAGACTACAATGCCTTTTTTCCCATTATCTTCCAGTGTGGTGAAATACCACTACAGATGGAATAAGTAAGTCATAGAATCACAGAATCATAGAATGGTTTGGGTTGGAAGAGGCTTTGAAGGTTACCTCATTCCAACCCCCTGCCATGGGCAGAGACATCTTCCCCTGGACCAAGCTGCTCTAAGCCCCATCCAACCGGGCCTTGGACACTTCCAGGGCTGGGGCAGCCACAGCTTCTCTGGGCAACCTGTGTCAGGACCTCACACTCACAGTGCAGGATATATTCCTAATATCTATCATAAACCTACTCTCTGTCAGTGTGAAGCAATTCCCCCTTGTCTTGTCACTCCACGCCCTTGTAAATAGTCTCTCTTCATCTTTGTTGCAGGCTGCTTCAGGTACTGGAAAGATTCAGTTAGATAGCCCTGAAGCTTCTCTTCTCCAGGCTGAACAATCCTAATTCTCTCAGCCTCCCAAAGTCATAAAACTAGAACCCTTATCCTAGTGTTATTACAAATATTTAGTGCTGTGCCATTATCAATTGCGTGATAAATAGATGCTATAATATTGGCTTTTTGCAAATGTTAAAATAAGTGATGTAACAGTGGCTCTGCCACAAATAGATGCTATATGTAAAATATGATATATAAGGTAGCGTTGTTGTGAAGATGTGTTTCCTTAAATACTGTTTCATTTAACAAAAAACTTAGAAATAGCTATGCTTATGAACTATTTGCCTGGATTCCATTCTGAATGGTTACTTGAAAAGGGTTTGAATATGATTCTGGGAACTGCTGGAAGCAAGATTCCATTCTGAGTGGTTACTCAAAAGAGTTTGAATGTGTAATCACCTGTGGGATCGATTCCGGGAACTACCAAAACAAGATTCCATTCTGAATTGTTACTGGAAAGGGTTTTGAATATGTATAATTGTTTATGAATATGCATAATTGTTGATAAATATGTAATACTTCAGGTGTATAAAAAGGGCATTTTAGAGGCCACAGGTGTGCTCTTGGCTGAGCGCCAAAAGCACCCAGCGCTGTGATTTTTGCTTTATTATCTTTGCCCCTTATTGTCCTTTATTAAACTTTTAAATCTTAACAGGAGAGTGAACTTCGTTTTTCACAATAGTATAAGCTTACCCAAAAAACTTCACTATTATGCTTAATTATAAAATAAAGAACTACTTCTCTAGGTGGATATGGCATTAAGATTTTTCAGGCCTGTTTCCTAATTTATGAGCTTACCTATTAAAATTAGTACATAAAGAAGACAGCTGTGGTTTCGGTTTTGCTGTGGCTTAACTCTGACAGTCAGATAAACCCCACAGAATTTCTCATCTCTCCCCAGCAGTGGAGTGGCGCAGAGAATCAGAAGGGCAACACTGAGAAAACTTGTGGGTTCAGATAAATACAGATTAGTAAGTGAGGCAAAGCTTTATGTGCAAGCAAAGCAAAATAAGGAACTTATTCCCTGCTCCCTAGGCAGGCAGATGTTCGGCCATTTCCAGGAAAGTAGGGCCTCAGCCATAACCACAAAGGTCCCCCTTTCCTCCTCCTTTCCACAGCAGTGCTTGCTCAGCAAGATGCTGTGTAGAATAGGATTCCCCTTCCATCTGTTGGGGTGTCCCAGCGGTGTCCCCTCCCAGCTCCCGATGCACCTCCTTGCTGCTGGGGTGGTGGGAGAAGCAGAAAAGGCCTTGACACTGTGTAAACACTGCTCAGCAGTAACAAAAACACTGGTGCGTTATCAGCACTGTTGAGGTCGTAAATCCAAACCATGGCATCACACCAGCCACTATGAAGAAAAAGAACTCCATTGCAGCAAAACAGAACACAGGTTCTGAACCTTGCCTGCAAACTCAAATGCATTTATTCAGTGAAAATCCCTGTTTCTACCAGCCCAAGTGAGATCCAACGTCGAGGCTGTGTAATGAACAGTTCCATTAGCATCTTAACAGTGCTCAGAGGAAACCAATCTCCTAATAAGCTGGTGTTTATGTTTGGTTTTTTGGGTAATTTTTTTTCCTCCATAGGGAGAGCAGAAAAGGATACAAGGGGAGTGGAAGAGAATACAGCAGCATGTTCAGCTGTTTATTAAAATCAATGAGTTAGAAAGCAGTAAGTAGCTGTGGAACTGAGGAAAAGAGAATATTAGTAGACCATGACAAAACACTCCACAGAAAACCCAATTATGCTAAAGAGTATCCTGTTCCTTTCTGCAAAAGGCCCATCACAGAGGGCACAACCAGGTTGGTACAGAAAGCTGCATCAAGAGCTTGTGGGGGGAGACAGTTCTTTGTATTGTAAAGCCTATGGAAATTCTGTGCAGTGACAGAGCTCTTGTAACAGCTTTAAATTAGTACAATGCCTTTGGGTTTAAATTCAAGCTAGAAGCATCCCTGCTCCCAGAGCAGCAGCCTTTATGTCACTGCTCTTGGACTGCAGCTTCAGAAACAGGCAAAACAGACCTCAGCTTAGAAAACCTAAAACCTCACTTTGGTTTCCTTGGGCAGATCCAAGAGCTACCTGTGTTATACATGTAAATACATCAGAAGAGAAAAACAAGAGCCTCAAAAAGGCAAAACAGCTTGGTAATTTATAGAAAGTAATTTTGATCAAAAATACAATGTGTTATTAGATCGATCTGAAGATGACATTCACAGAGCAGTGTTCCTGGTGATATTGTGCACTGTACTGTAACAGTGGATTACAATTGGACATAGCCAGTAGGATAACTGGATATGCTTTTCAAACTTGGATTATTCATTGAATTCTCATTCTTCTGTACACTTCAGCTCTGCTGTAAAGTTCAGAGACATTTTTTCACAAGCTTCTAATGAGTTACTCTGGATCCATAATTACTGAGACCAAATGTTAAAGTAGCAAAGGACTACAAAAGCTGAGCAGCCAACAGGATAAGTCATATTGGCATATATTGGCTTTGCCAAATCCTCTGTGAGCGCTTTAGTTTCTTTTCCTGTTTGGTTTGAAATGCAACAAATTTTCATTAGTTTTGATGATGCCAAGGAGCTGTAGACTGCATCTGCTGAAGGGAACTGTACAGTTTATTTTAGTGCCTATGATCAGAGAATTGCTTCATTGCTGCTGTGATTCACACATAGCTTCACCAGCAAGAGAAAGCCCCTGATTAAGATAAAATAAAATAATACAATTATCGTAATGTGAAATAACCTTAGGAAATAGAAGTCTCTTTTCTTTTTAAAAAGCCCAAACAAATAAATCTAGCATCCTGTACTCTTGGAGATTCCTTTGGAAGTATCTTTCTTAATACATTCTACACGGGGATACAGGTGGGAAAAGACACTAAAGCAATTTTCCTGGTGATAAGAGATGTTGTGGACTGTAGGGCATTAACAACAGCTGAAATAGGTGTTCTGAACAGTTTTTCAAAACATAATTTGTTTTGGATTTGTTTTCAGCACTAGACAGAATTCGGTGACAACAGACTGTAAAAACACCAATGTTTTGGAACTCAATGTATTAAAAACTGCCTTGATTATGCATTAAAACAGCCAGAACATACATCAATGTGATTTTCTAATTTAATTTATAACTATTAGAAAAATAAATAATTTAACCTAACAAAAATGGTTATAATACTTTATTCTAAAAACAGAACATGATTTATGCCCCAGAGAAAATTATTGAGATAAAAATTGCATTCTAACTGAGAATTTGTTTTTGCCATTTATGTGTTACTTCCTTTGAGTGAAGTGATTACCCCTTATTCAGGATCTTGTTCCTGTTGAGAAGGGAAACTGATACAATGAGATTGAGTCCTTCTTGAACACAAACCTCATTGTTCTTCCAAAAAGAAGTGGTGTAAAGTACATAATGAGTATCTAGTTGGGGGTATTTCTTTTGAACAATGGTCCAAGGGTTGTTTGGTTTAGTTTGGTTTGATCTGCACACAGCATCAAACCTTGCATTTAACTCATCTACTTCAGTTTTTGATCAACCTTCCACCAGGTCTGTGTTTCCAGTAGCAACTTCAAATTCTTCCACTAACTTTCTCCAGAAGTATGGCAATACTACAGTCAGATTTATCCTGAATTGCTGCTCCCCTCCATGAAATTCAGGCCTGAACCCTCAAAAGAGCATCTGATGTAGTCATATTTAGGTTCCTTTGCTGAACAAAGGAACATTATGTTCTGGAAATAAAAGACGTGAATCGGAAGGAAATGTTGACTGCAACTGCCAGCACTTATCCACAAGTACACTGTTCCATTTCCCTTCTTTTCTGCATAGCCTTTTAAAAATCACTATTTCAAAGAAGAGATATCCCCAGCTGACTAGCAGGTACAGATGGTGATGAAAGAACTCTTAATTTCCTTTTGCTCAGGTTCTCACAGCATGTTCATTAATATTGTCACTGCTTGTCTATATTCATCAAATCAAGTTCTGTGTTTTCACTTCTACAGGTCCAACCCACCGGCCGCTGAAGTCAGTGGAAAGCCACCACTGGAATGCTCTTAGTGAAGACTTAAGTGATATGAATGGCCATCTCACAGCCTATTTCTAGAGTGGTTAAATTTACAGTCAACTGTCAGAATAAATCCTGCTTTTACATCAGTGTAAGCTTCTGTACTGCTTCATCTAATATTTTTAAAGAAGTGCTCATGAATTAAATCAAAATAATGGAATCATGATTATGCAAAAATATCTTCTACACGTTACTTCGGTTGCCACAACTGACCTGTGCAATTACTGGTTCTACCATACATCATGTTTCTACAAAATGGCCATCCTTCAACATTTTGACTTGCAAACAGTACATGGTTAAGGTATTTAGAATAAATTACTTTTGGTTCAGGACCAAGGGGGAATAGAGATAGCTTTAAATCAATATGGGGAGGCTTAAGCAGAAGACTCCCAAACCATTGCAAAACAAATGCAGTCTGAAGGCCAAGATTCACTTCTGTGGCTGTTTCAGACTACTGGAGTGATGCGAGTGAGCTGTCCCCTAGTCTCTTAATCATTCTGGATGTCACGTAGTTGCCATATGTTATCTGCTTTACTTTCCCCAGTCAGTCTACACTTCACCATTCATTTGAGTTAGAACTGTAACAAGATGCCAGCCGAGTGAATCATTTGGAGACAAGTGCACGTTTTTCTTTATTCAGCTGCTGTCCGCCTGGTCATGCATTCAAATGGCCAGATCTAAAGTGACAGAACCTTGTATTTCCCATTACAGCACTGAATTAGCCAAGTGTATGGAACAGGGAGGGGATATTCATGGTATTACCGCAGGAGCAAGGGAGGAAAAAAGGTTCCTGATCTCTAAAACAGTTAGATCTCTTCACACACTGATACTTGGAATGAAGTGAATGGCATCACTTTAATATGTCACACATAAAATTCTTGATGGTGTTAATGAGCTGGTTCTGAGTCTTTGTCAAAACATATGTTAAAGGACAACTTAAGAGGTCTTTGAGGCATCAGACTGCACTTTTGATAAAATCTATTTGAACTTCTTGAGGTAATGAAGCTAGTGAAGCTTCCCTGAGGCTACTATTTCTCTTTTGCCCCTAACATGTATTTATTTACTGCTTCATTTATGGCAGGCTTAGATGACAAATTCTCAGAAATGGCCTTAAAAAAATACTTTGCAAAGTTTTCACAGACTAGAGAGAAAAAAACCCCAAAATTGCAAAGGAATATTAAAACTCTGTCCATTCCTCCACTATTTCACTTTGTTACTGTTAATGAAAATGTTTTACCCCATTACGTGTTATAGCTAAGATATTTCCTATGTTTTTGGCTTCCTTTAAATACTTGAATCTTAAATACATGACCCAAGATGAAGTAAATGCATATTGTGAAATTAAGGAGTATTGATGAACTCAGACCACTACAACTACACAGCCTAAAGAGAGGGTGGTCATAATCCCCAACAGAGAGGTCCTGAAACTTCTTAAGAACTCAGTTGCTGCAGGGGGGGCCCTTGATGGAAGAACTGTACCCACAGGGAGGTCTGCAGGACCAGTTTCCATACATACAGCATGCCACAATGAATTTTGGAACTCCATAAATACATGTATCATTTTAGGCATGTAAGAAGCTGATTTACTCGAACCGTGGGGCCATCAACAAATTGGTACAGGGATCTAACACTGAACTCAACAGACACTCCATCAACATCCACGGAACCACAACTAGTGATCCATCAAAATCCATGCTCAGCTGCCTCAGTTGAGGCTGCAGGCACTGACCCTCATTAAGACAGAGCTCAGTAGATGAAGCCTGAGCCTCCTCAGGGACCCAAAGCAGGCCAGTCCCAGGAAGCTCTGGTGGATGGGCGCCTTGCAGCACACCCTGTGCTCATACTAAAGGATTTGGCTCCCCATAGGAACCAGCAAAGACCAGCATTGATCAGCAGGTAAAGATCTGTTGTATAAAGGCTTAAAAGTGCTCTACAGCAGTCTCAAGCTTGTGTTTCTTGCTGCAAAGGTGTGTGTCAGTTGTGAGGCAACTGCCTGCCTGCTTGGTTCTTCTGACACTAAGAGTGCTCACTGAGCTGGCCCCGAGAAGAGCTTCAGAACAAGGAACAGGGAAGGTGCGACTCCGCACACTGGGCTCCCCAGTGAGGCTCAAGACCTGGGTATCTCGAGTGGAGATTCAATCCATGAGCTCTGGGGCACAGAGGGTGGCTGGTCCAATCAGACAGCCTGGCCTCACACTCAGCTCAGCGGGCTTTGGGCTCTGCGCTGGCCTAAAGTGACAGTGGGGCTGTTCAGCCTGGAGAAGAAGAGACTCAGGGGTGACCTTATCGCTCTCCACAACTACCTGAAAGGAGGGTGGAGCCAGGTGGGGATCGGGCTCTTTTCCCAGGTAACAAGTGACAGGACTTACTAAAGCTGCACCCGGAGAAGTTGAGGTTGGACATTTGGAAGAATTTCTTTACAGAAAGGTGATTAGACATTGGAATGGACTGACCGGGGAGGTAGTGGAGTCCCCATCC
>VXAD01008176.1:0-48524 GCA_013399195.1 Dicrurus megarhynchus
TTATTCTCCAGGCCTTGGCACTCCCAGCTTGAGCAAATCCACCATCTTCCTCGCCATTCTTCCCCTTTTAACCCCTTCCTCTGAATACAAGCAGAACTTACATCACTATTCATTCAAGTGTTTTCATAACTTCTTTCACATTGAATCACACACCTCTGAATTTACTTTTCATAATTGCTTCCACTCTTTTCCCCACCCAAAGGTCACATGCCAATGCTTGAGAATCACACTGAGCAGATGTAGCTCCATGGGAAGAATTGGTGTAACGCAGTCAGAACATAGGATTTCACTGAAATCCGGTTCAGTTTCAAGCTGTGAATTGAAACAAAGCTATTTTTAAAAGGAAAAAAATGTGAAGGCACTCTCCTTGGATAAAAGAGAGGACTGCATTCTCATCTGGTTACATAGCAGCCATACTTGGCAAGGGCTATGCATTAGCCTTCAGACAAACTACACCAGCAGGACGCAAATATTACAGGCATTTTGACTTTTAATTTCTTTTCGAGGTGCTATGTTTCTAATTAAAACTCTTTTCAAGAACAGAAACTCAGTTACTTCTTATGATAAAATATATCAAATATCTATTCACTTCACAATATAGTGTGTGTAAAATAAACAGTAAACAAAATATCATCCATTCATATTTTTTATCCTGTTTTTTAAATCCTCGTAGTAACGTATATAGAGATACTGTGCATATTTGTATGTACACAGAGAGTGGCTGAAACTTATGCTTTGTTCTACTTCATTAAATTCAGCCTAATCATCTCAAGACTGCATTTTTTTCTAAGCTTCTTATTTCTAAATACGAAGAATTATTCATTCATCTGCAGTTGATGTTTACTGCCAAATTGCTGATACACAGGAACCACTTTCCCTCATCTCTGCATGGTGGACTGTCTAGTTAATAAGTGCTTTTCAGCTCAGCAAATGTATGCACAGGTGTGTGCATGCATTCTCGCTCCAATATTTTAACTTGTTTGACATTAAGTATGTTGGGAAAATTTTGTCGTGGTTCTCTCAGTAGAATAAGAAACTCCATAGCAGATTTGCCCCTTTCCTTTGGGTGAGGGTTGGAAAGTTGTACAGGCATGCTTGGTCTTACTTTCAACACAGAGGCACAATACATAGCTGTCTTTCTTCATCCCCTCTTCTCTGAGTCAGCCAGAGCCATCCGATTAAAAAGCTCCTGCTTAACTAATTACTGTACTGAGGAGCTGTGTTCAGTGAGATGTGATCTTGACCAAATCCATAAATGGATAGACAGGCTCCATAGGGGGCCTTGGCAATGGCAGGCACTTGGCTTTTTAAATGTGTGGCACAGAAAGCAGTTTAATTCTATGATAAACCACCCTCGCAGTAAGGAATTAAAACACTTTGTAGAACTCAGTACTGCATACACATGCGTATCTGTACACAGACAAAGTAATAGTCTTCTGTCTTTTCATCTCTTTCTCTCTCCCTCCCTACCTCCAATATAACTATTCTTCTAAAATTTTCCATACACTACTTGGAACAATACGATGCATTTAAGAATTATTAATAAACAACATAATAATAAACAATGTATATTTTTCTGAGATACCTTATTTAGGTCTATCATAAAATTTTTTATCATGCTCTTATGTCATCCCTTGGGACTAGTGGCTCTTCTGAGTATCTGAGAAAACAGTGAAGAAAATCACTTTTCTGTAAGCTGAGCAAATATCTAGAGAAGTCTGTTAGCAACATAATGAAATTACAGAAATCAGCAGAGCAACAGAAGCCTACAATTTCATCAGTGTTATGTGGTGAGGTTGATAGCACAAGAGGATTTCTGCAGGAGATAAATACGTAGCTAAAAGGCATGATAATTTGTTTTTAAATTAACCAAACCACAAAAATATGAGGCATAAGCTGTAAAATGCTGTAGAAAAGAATAGATTGGACAAATTCTCTACTTCTCTGTGTCTGTTTTCAGCTGTAATAGAGTTAGTTTTCTTCTTAGTACCTTGTACAGTGCTGTGGTTTGGATTTAGCCTGAGGATAATGTTGGTAGGTTTCACTTGCTGCTCAGTAGTGACTGCCCTAAGGCAAGGACTTTCCAGTTTCCTGTGCTCTGCCAGCCAGCAGGTGCACAAGAAGCTGGGAGGGTCTGCTCAGCCAAGACAGCTGACCTGAACTGGCCGAAAGGATATTCCATACAATGAGAATCATACCCAGAATATAATCCAGGGGGAGTTTTTCATAAGAGAGGGGCAGTCACTGCTGGGGGATAGATTTGGGCATTGGTGAGTGTGTGCTGAGCAATTGTATTGTGCACTGCTTCTCTCTCTTGGGTTTTATTCCTCTTTCTCTCACCCTCTCCTTTCCATTGCTATTGTTATTGTGATTGGTATTATTAGCATTTTTTTTTTTACATCATTGCAGCTATTAAACTGTTCTTATCTTAACCCTTGAGTTTTTAATTTTTTTCCTGATTCTCCTCCCCATCACACCATGGAGGGGCTGGGAAGTGGTACTTGATTGCCAACTGGGGTTAAATCACAGCACTATAATTCTTTATTTTCTGGTCCATCATGCAACCTGACTTCAGTTACACAAAGTTATGGTAGGCAGTATAGTCTATAAATGTGCTTAAAAATTGAACTTACCCCACCTGCTTCTTACACTGCTTGAAAACTCAAATTCTGACTGCTTCATGTTGTCAGCTGTTATAGATACTATCAAAGTGTTTCTACGACTTTAATTAATAAGGTAACAGTTACACTGTTCCAACTGTCTTTGAATAGGTAGTACAACAAAAGTTTCAATTGATCTATAGAGATAAAAAAAGTATCTAACTAAATTATAGAGTAATAATAGAGCTCATTTTGAAAGTTGGGGTTTTTTTTGCTTAAAATACTACGTAAAGGAAGAATTATTTTTTATACTTTGCATATTTTGATAAAATAACTTTAAATGAAATATTTGATGTATTCATAGTGAAGGATAATCAAACTTAGCTCTTGCAGCCTTGAGTCACTATGGTGGAATCATGGTACTTTTGGAACTCGGTAATTAGACACCAAAATTTATTCTAAGTCAGAAATAAAGAAAAATAATTTAAAGATGTGGAGTTTATAAGTGTATAAATTCATCTGCGCATAACAAGGAAGTTGGGAGTTATCAGAACTCAGAAATACCAGGTGTCAGTGCATTTGGGTTTTTTATAAATCTGTCTGATTTTCCCCTTTGCTTCCCCTTCCTTGCTGTTGTTCTTTTTGTCTTTGCTGCTTTTCCAAAATATTTCTAAGGAAAGTGAATCGGCATGCATTATATTGATGGGTGTAAATTGCAACTTCATTTTATATTGATGGGTGTAAATTGCAACTTCATTTTAACCCTGCATCTGTTGGAAATGTACTGCACAGCTGCCTAACACAATTACACTCCTGCCTGTGTACTTGCAGCACTCAACTTTTTATAGTTTAACAGTCAAATCTAGTTGAGCCATTTTACTTGCTTTTCTATTCTAGTAGTACTTGAAAAAGCCAGTTCTCAACACTGATCTCTGTGGTCCACCATCAGATTCCAGCTGGTTTATTCTTCTGCTTACTCACTCATATATAATTTGAGGAGTATTTTCTCTTTAGCTTAAATGCTGTATCATGTTTAACTCCTCTTTTCTTTGCTTAGTACTGCATTTTTCACGTGACTCCCAAAATTACTACTTCTGTTACGCTGTGGCCACCGTGCCGTTTCCTGTAACAAGTGTTTATGTGCAGCCTGAAACAAGTTTATGGTGATCCATAGGCTTCAGGTGCTTCCAGTTCTTTCTCCTACCAGGTATATAGATGCTGTTCCTTCATGTTACCAAGTGGTCAAGTACTTTGAGTGCTGCCACTTGGACTCAGTGTGGACTGTGAAAATGCATTTGCTCACCATGACCACAGAGCAGGCAGCTCCACTACCAACTGAAAGGTGTGTGTCTGTGTCAGTGCTGGAAGCGCAAACTTGTTACTTATGCTGAAAACTGTTTTTTCAGAGCTGTTAAAATTGAAAAATGGAGGTATAAATAGACTAATAATCAGCGTCCATGTATCTTTCATGGATCTTTCAGCTGTCCTGTGATGTTCTCCTCTTCATGTTCTTTGTTATTTCTTTTCAGAGCTCTCCAGTGCTTGGAGAGCTGGCAGATAAAACAGCACTTCTAGCATTGTCTCAGCTTCTATGCTAGAGAATTAAACATTGTGGGGCAAGAGAAGGAGCACAAATATGGTGAGCACTGTACTTGGACTTTCCTACTTTCAGAGCCTAAACAAATATGGTAGGACCTTATCAGTCAGTCCTGCAGCCATTCCTTACCTGCCTGTACTGTTTAGTTTACTGCAAAATTAAAAATGTGATTTGGGAAAAGGGCCTTTATGTTCTACAACATTCCGTCTGTGGGGAGAAGAAGATAAGTGCACGCACACTTAGAGAAACTGCCTGAAAAGAAGCCTTGTTTTAGACTATCCCAGTTTCTTTATCTGTCAAGATAAATGAAGATTTTTTTTCTTGCAGCCAGAATGCTGGTAGCTGACACTAAAGCTGCTACTCCATACAGCAATATTCCGAGACAACAGGTTGTCTTTTTTAGTGTGGTACTCATGAAAGACAACTGCTCCCCAGTCGCATCTTCATGGAGTACTCTATTATCCTGTCAACTTTACCCCACTTTTGCAAGACCATAAAGAAGAGAGAGGAAGGCAGGGGAAATGTTTGTCTCCAAACTGGCTTTGCAGCTAAGCTGAAAATGTTATTTTGCTTTCTTTGGAAGGTGGAGAGGGACTTAATGTAGCTATAACCCTTCACAGTTTGTGGACAAGTCTTCCTCTTCTTTGGAAAAACTTGGATACTGCTGCCTCACCAGCAAGTTTTGGGAGAGCTAACCTTATTAGCAGAAGCAGGTCAGATGGCTTTGGTGACAGACAGGGGAAATGGATAGCGGTGGTTACAGGCAGAGCTGACTGATGCTGGGATGCTGCTGGGGCTGCACATGCCCTGCTCCACTGGCCTTCCCTGCAACAGATCTCTGAGGAAAGACAGAAGTGTGTACAGTATGCTAGTAGGTGTTCTGTTGGAGAAAACAAGTGGTTCCATGGTTGAGTTGCGGTTTCTTTCACAGGCTAATCTAATGGTATTATGTAAAGCTCTTTCTGTTGGATTAGTGTAATTTTAAAAAGGGAAGTAGTCAAACAAATAGTAGAAGTAGTTGAATCTCAGTACATTGTGTTTTCAGAGTTGTGTACTGAATACCAAATTTTTAAATAGGGAAAAAGGTGCCTACATGTCAGAAACATACCCAGGCATCTTATTACTCTGATGGCAACTTAGTGTCTTTTCTTTACTCCTGTTTTCCGCTCCCATTAAACTTTGGAATGCAGAAGATGGCATGAAAAATTGCCCCATTCTTGACCTGTTGTGACCATAACTAATAGAAAATTGGTCCCTGGGGGTTACTGGGACAGTTGACCAACTCTGTGTCCAGCTTAGAACTCTTTCAATGGGTTCTTGGGGCAAGAATTTTGCTCCTCACAGAAGAAACTGGAAGAGCTGGTGCAGACGGCTGGGAGTGGGAGGGAATACAGGGTGTTGGCCACCCCTAATCACTGCCGTCATCCTTGAAATGAAAGGACTTTTTTGTGTTTTCCCTTTGATTCTAAACCAACTGTCTCTGTATTTAAAACTTCCCTTAATTCATGCTAATGAGTAGTTGTTTTGTGATCCCACTAAGCCAGGACCAATAAAGGTTGACATATAGGTGTTTTATTGGTGCTTCCATCCCCCATCTGCATAACTTTTGCTTATACATATATTTATTGTAAAGGGCAATGTGTCTCATGATGTAAAAAGGATGCAGAAATGTCATGATTAGCTAATGGGTAAGTACTTGTTCTGAAGTGAGTCTGAAAAATCACTGGATGTGGAGGTATGCCAAGTGTCCCAAAAAGAGCAGGTTTAGGGTAGTAATTAAGTGCTGGTTGAGTAAGAATTACAAGATCACAAAACAAATTACTGTTATTAGCAGAAGTATTTGTTCTTACATCAAGCTGTCATCCTGCCTTGCTGTTTAACCTGATTCTGCCACGTGGAAAAAAAATTATGTCAGATACTTTATTAAGTGTGAATTTGTGATTTACTTTGGGGAAAGGGTGCAGGGCGACTGGTGTAATTTTCTCCTAAAATGGCAGTCATTTTTTGACTCCATGCACTTTAAATCAAACCTACAAAAGCAAGAGAACTTAAAAAACTAAAGGGCTGTTCTGGCTTTGAAGATGCTGTATGAATGAATGCTGAATCTGAAAATTTAGGATCTGTGGGAGGATACTACTGGATAGTCTATGAACGTTAGCCCGTGAAAAGCTGGTTTATATCAGCTTGTCGCTGCAGTTCTACAAGGGGAAGCCCAGTAAATACCCTTTGATTTACACATCTCCTCCACTTTTAAAACAGGAGTTTAGAGGGAGTTGTAAAATGGTGTGGCTTAGGGATGCCAGGCATGAAACAGCCCCTTTGATTGCAGCTTAAGTGTGATCTGCGTGTACAGCGTTTAATAACAAACAGCTAATTGTGCAGTTGTGTGCTGAATAAATACCACAACAGCAACAATAAGAAGGTTATTTGGTGTATAACTGGCACTTACTCAAGATACTTGTTAGTTGATAACTTTCTTACAATCTTAAGCAGTGTCACAGATTTTTGGAGCCTCACATCCTGTTAGCTAATGGATGAGACCAGTCTTTAAAGTCATGTGGTTTTAAACAATGTGTTGGACTTCTGATAACACTTTTGTATTGAACAGTGATAGATCGGGGCATCCTTCCAACAGGTTGTTGTGGACAGAGAAAATAGTGACAGACTGAAAAAAAACCTGACATATCTCAGAAGAGAAAGAGAGAGGAGATCTACTTGTCTTACTCAGCCCTCTTTGTTCCAGTAGGTCAACCTCATGCTGTAACATCATAGTTGACCCATTGCCAAAATAAGATTAAACAGTCTAAGCCTTAAAGGCATCGGAAGCATGAAATGGCTTTGGGGAATGATGTAATTCAGATATGAATAATACCATGGAAAAATCATTGACACAGACAACTCTTAATCCCCACCAAATTTTCTAATTAAATCTTCTCAGATATCACAATACATTGTATGTCTGTGTAGTTCAAATTTATGTTTTTGCTTTTTTACTCCAGAGCTGATGTTAGGTGTAATTTAGGTTTTAATATTATATTTTGGGGTTTGTTTTTTCTGGGTTTGTTCAATTTGCATTGTAGGGACTGGGGGGATGGGGAGGGGGAGGTGTTAGGGTTTGGGTAGCGGGGAGGGTTGTTTCTTTTTTGTTTTGTTTTATTGATTTTCCATAGCGCAGCAGCTTTTGGTAAACTTACAGGTTGAGCATCAATAAGAAAGTGGTTAGCCATGCAGCATTCAAGCCTATGGATGACTCATAAGCAGAAATATTTTTCTTCCTCTATCAGGCAGTTTAGACTTCTAGCCTGAAAGCCAGACAGGTGGTCAAAACACAAGAGCAGCTTTTGACTTCCTTGTGGTCCATGAGCTTGAGTTTGCAGCTGTGATGATGTCTACATCTGTCTACTGCTCCACTTTTTTGTGTCTCTGAAACTGTGAATTTTCTGCAAAACTGACTGCTTTTTAAATAAAGCTTTGTATCTCTGTGGAGATGTGCATGCTGTGGGGGAGAGTGTGAGACAATCACTTGCTTTTCTCCCTGGAAGCAAGAGCCAGAAAGGCTGTGTTTTCAATTCAGCTGTGAAAATACCTCTACTCCAGCAGTGCAAAATTGCTCATACCTTGGAGATCAAACTTAGAGGCACTGCTGCAGGAAAAGTTTTTGCAAAATTGGACTGATTCAGGCAGAGAAGGCTGATGAACCTTAGGACACGTTGTCTAGCTCTCTGCTGCCAGTTTAGGATGATAGGTATTCCAGAGGTCTGTGCTTTCTCTTTCAGTCACATATGATTGTCTTACTTGTCAAAGAATATCCTGATAACACTAGCAGACCAAGTCCAGGCAAGTGAAGCAGGTCTTCAAGCCTGTGTGTGATGGAGAAGAGGATATGGTGTGGTCTGAAGCACTGCTCTGTCCACTACAGTTTGTAATAATATTGTGGGGGTCCCCATGTGGTAAATCTGATCCTTGAGAACTTTGTGCGGAATTGGGGGCGGGTGGAATTTAAGGCAAAGTTATTTTTCACACAACATAACATCTTCTCACAAGTTCATGAACTGATTTCATTAAACAGTGAAGAATGAAACTTGAATGGTGATCACAATACTGCAATAAATACAAACCTCAACTTAAGACTGTTGACTTAAGACCTCTCTCAAAGTTTACTTCTCACTACCCATGGCTGCATTCAAAGATTTCCCAGGTGGTGGTACCTACTCTAGAGTCTTTCTAGGGGTTGGTAGGAGAGGTCCTGTCTTTGCCCTGCCTTCTACGAGTGACAGTCATTTAGCCTTGCCCAACTGCATGTCCCAGTTCAAGACAGTTTGTCACTCAGGGTACTGTGTGGGGCCAGAGTATTAATGGTGGCATGAAATGAGTAGCTCTGAATGTTATACAGCTGCTCAAGGAGTCAAACCTACTAGGGCTAGCTCTGAATTAACTGCTGTTCTAAGTCTGGTTTAGAGAATAGCTCTTCTTCAGTTAACAGGGTGGGCTAGCTTCAAAAACTGTTCTCATAAGTATCATTCTGTAATTCTATGATTCCTTCATATGGTGAAAAAAGCAGGAGCAGAATTTCTAGAGAATCCTCGGCAAGAGATTAGGGAAACTTAAAAGAAAAACCAGTTTTTGAAATCTTTTTCTTGTTTTAACATTAGACTCATGGAGATATCTGATCTAGATCAGCGTGTACATCTAGCAACATCAGGCTTGTACATCAATGATAGTGTGCTGGAATCAGCAGTTTCCTGGAGTTTCTTCTGGTTTGTAAGACAAACACAGGTTTTTGTTTCTCAGTGCCTCGGTGCTTTTCTCATCTTCAAACTTGTACTTAACAAGATGATACAGTAACAGTTGATGCCTTGAGAGGCCACCTAAAAACAGAGACTAGACAGGAGTAAGGGAATAAGGTAGGTATTTATTTGAAAGGCCTTCAAAGGTACACCCTGGGGAGCCAGAGGCTACTCTCAAAATGGATCCCAAGAAGAACAACAGGTCACGAGTTCTTCGCACTTTTGTAGGTTTGGTTCATTTGCATATCAGGGTTAATTCTCCAATTAAAGCTTCAGTTTAATGATGTCATTACCGTCAGCTTGCCCCCCTCTCAAAGGCTTTTGGTTTATACTTTTTGGGCCTAGGACAGTCTGAGTGTCCTTGAAGAGAAGGCCTGGAGAGGCTTTGTTATGTCTACCTAGCACGAGAGAGCAGAAATTAACAGGCTACAAGAAACTTCAGAGTTACACACTAGGCAGTACAGGATTTGAAAAATACGAAAGTTAAAACCTATGGCATCACAGTAATTCTTGATAGTAGTGTATTTAGTCAGTGCTTTAAAAATCTACAGCAGTGTCATGAAACTCAGTTTTGTTTTAAAAACTTTTTAAAAAACAAACTTGAGGATAGAATAAAGCGAATATTGACAAATCATATAGATTGTAAGAAACTACAAATTCTCCCACCTGCAGAAGAAAAAATACTCAACATGGATATGGAAGGAGAAATCCAGAAACCATTACTTTTGTCCCGCAATCCAGTAATCAAAAATCCAGTGGTCATCACTGATAAGGTGTTACCCTTTACTTACAGACATGCTGAAATGTGTACATTTATGTGATACAAAAGCCACATACTAAATTACCTTTCCTGCCTCTTCTAGGTTTTTTTCAGGTATTGTCCTAGATGGCATAAAAAGGGGTAATACACTTTAGTCAAGCAGAATTAAAAGCTGATTTCCCCTGCCACAGTAAACAGGCTACTCTTAACTCTAAAGTTTCTTGAACTGAACACTCATCATCTCTTTATTTTTAGTGGGCAGTTCGCCGTAGTGAAAAAATGCCGCGAGAAAAGTACCGGTCAGCAGTTTGCAGCAAAATTCATCAAGAAAAGGAGAACGAAATCCAGCCGTCGTGGAGTGAGCCGGGAAGACATCGAGCGAGAAGTTGGCATACTAAAAGAGATTCGACATCCTAATGTGATTACACTTCATGACGTCTACGAGAACAAAACAGATGTCATTCTTATTCTGGAACTGTAAGTAACTCTAGAGACGTGTGGAGGAGTAGCAGAATATTTGTTTCTTTGTTTTTTAAAAACAGACACTTTGAGAATTGCAGTGATTCAATGGAAGTTCCTTATCACCCCAAAAGAAAATAGATAATAGCCTTAGAAATCTTAGTTTCTAAATCAGTGTTGTAGCTTCCTGATTTTTTCACATATTTTTCACTCTGAATGCACTACAAAGTTTAAAAAAAAAATCAGCACCTTTGGGATTTTCTTTTTTTTTGATTGTTACTTTAATCCCTGTTGATGTTATGGATCCAGAAGAATAGCCTGGAAATGAATAAACTGATTTGAAGATAAGAGCAGAGGAAAATAGAGATTCTAAATGAAGATTAGTTTAGCAAATTGTACTGTGTTTTGTGTTGGTGTAAAGTGGCCTCAGTAAATGCTTTTTCTCTTTTTCTAACACACATAAACAGAACAGAATTTTCCCAGTTCTCTCTTGTTGAAATGAGAACTGAACTTTCACATTGTTTCATACTGGTTTAGTTCCCAATTTTTCATCCAATGTCATTGCTAATAGATTGAGGTAAATATGTCAGCAGAGACTACTTCTGCATTTTTTCAAGTCTGGCTTCCAGTTCCTCAAAGACTGCAATTGTAGGAGTTAAGGATTATTCACTTGTTAAGAGGTTGTCAGTGCCTGCTGCTGGAATGTGCATGTCCTTACACAGATTGCATGCCTGGCACTTTATTATTGCCATACTTGCTCTGTATCGGTTAACCATGCTTTAGGAGTTAGTATTTCATGCAAGCAGAAGACTTGGTACCAGAATCTTGGGCAGCACTTTTACCTTTTTCTTGGCTGTTCATGTGTTTTTTCTTGTGTTGGTTATGTCTTCCTGTTTACTAGCTTTGATAAATGGTATTTCCACTTACCTTATAAAGTTACTTCAGTTTTGCATGGTTTCAGTAACAGGTGGATTTACAGTATAGATTTAAAAAGAAAACTGGGAAGTAGCTTTTGGGGTTTCATCTTTTCTATGGTCTATATATGCATGATAATACTTTGTTATTTTATGCAAACATATTTTTACACTTCTAGTGCAGCGCGTGATGGTTTATTGTAATAGTTGTAGTCTGGCTTAGTTTTTTAGTTCCAGTTGTACACATTTGCATTAGTTTGCCAAATTTGGATAATTTAAACAAGTATTTTTTTCCAAACTAAATTATCATCCTGTATAACGTAGAAGTTCCTTATACTCTTACCAGTTCTGGGTTTTACTGAGAATTCTTTGAAGTGCGACGTGAATACACAGCAAAATTAGTGTGATGCTTCTTCCTCTCCCCTGGATACTAAGTGTCGCGTTCTCTTGCCCTGTAACCTTACTGTCAGAGTATTGTTGCCTCTGCAGCTCTTTCCGCTCTGTAATCTGTCCAGATGAAATCAGGCCAGTGTCTGTACTTGAGAGCTGTGAGGGAGACTTGGTAATCTTAACAGTGGTAGGAGGAACGGGACTATTCCACCCACCCCCACTTTGCACATGGAATAGGAGCCCTTTTGGCGGCAGGGTTGCTGTGTGTGTCAGTGTGTACCCACCACTGTCCACTGAGCAGAAGAATGACAATCTGCATATTTCATAAGCTTGATGGCATGAAGCTCAGCAAATTATTTGCGTTGCAATTTAGGTAATTGTTTTGTGAGGCCAGCAATTCCTATGTAGTTTCAATCAGAGATTTTTGTTTTCACTTTTCCAAACTGTTTTATGAGTCTTTCAAGTTGAAGAAGTGCTATCTTGGATATCACAAAGGTAATGCATTTATTTATTTAGACAGTTGAAAAGGAAAAGATGACGTTAGCAATCCCTTTGTAAACTGGAATATGCTAACTGCTACAAAGTTTTGTAGTTCTCAAAATCACCATGATGTTACATAAAGCTATTGAAAAGGCAGGATTGTCATTTTAATCGCATGCTTAGACATTAAATAGGTAATCCTTTTTCTCTAATGTTCTAATATTCACATTTTGCCTAGGGATCTACCCTCTTGACAGTCTTTGTTCTTACAGAACAGTTTCATATGATCAGAAGTAAAGCTGTGATCTCATTAAATATCCTGTTTTGCTATCCTCAGAATCTACCCTAAGTGTCCATTTTCCGTTCTGATTGGAACCTAGTATATTTCCTGGCACTTGTGTTCTGTTCTGACTACAATAATGAGGCAGTATACCATACAGAGACACAATTTTGTATAACTGAGCAATTGCAGCTGCCCTTTTGTTGCCCTATGTCAATGTGCACAATCCCAGGGCAACGGGGTTGATGGCCTGTTCATTATTGATTTTTGTTTTCTTCTTCAGCAAGAGGTTTTCTATATTGCATACAGCCTCCTAGACATTTTTCTGCCTTGCTAATTGGCAGTTTCTCAGCAGTGAGCAATTGACTGGACAAGGAGGGAATGGCATCAAACTGAAAGACGGTAGACTCAGATTGGATACTAGGAAGAAATTCTTTACTGTGAGTGTGGTGAGGCACTGGAACAGGTTGCCCAGGAAAGTTCTGGATCTCCATTCCTGGAAGTGCTCAAGGGCAGGTTGGATGGAGCTCTGAGCAATTTGATCTAGTGGGAGGTGACTCTGCCCATGGCAGGGGAGTTGGAACTTGATCATCTCTAAGGTCCCTTCCAACACAAACCATTCTATGATTCTGTTCAAGGTCATGATTTATATGCAGGAGTATGTGGGCAGTTGGTTAATTATTGCAATGGCAAGGTAGGTCCTCACAGCACAGAATACAAAACAGAGTGGCTTTATCCACATAGGTGTTTGGAAGTTTTTCTTTCAACTGCCTTTTATCAGGAAACTGATATACTAGAAAAGCCAAGTTCTATGAAACATTTAATTTATGAAACTTTTAAAACTAAGTCCTTCCCTAAAAGATTTAGCAGCCATGCACAAGCATGAGATATCCTTGAAGAGCCTTGCTTTATTGCAGTCTTTTGGTATATTTAGAGCATTCAGACATATTTTCATAACTCTGGGTCTTAGTGATGGGTGTCTCCTTTCTTGTCTTGGAAATAACCTTTTAAATTCCCACTCTGTGGACTCTTTCATCATCTTGAAAGGAACGTTATGCATATTACATACAAACTGAAAGCCACTGTCTTTTCCTCATCTAACTTAAAACCTTAATAGTTTTCTTCTTTTTCCTTTTATCACACAAATAATGGAATTAGTCAGAATTTCGTAGTACTTTTTTCTATCCAGCTGCAGCAATTAGAGTCTGTTATATGTTAGCAGCACTAAGCTATTTCTAGTCAGCTCTGCTGAAGCCATCTCTTTTTCAGACTTCACAGACTAGAAAACACAGATGTCTCTGCACAGTGATAATTATTTTCTTTCCTCAAGCATGTTTTGCACCTACTTGATTCCCCTTTTTCTGGCCTTGGATGCATAATTTCTCTCTTCCATTTTATTTTGTCTACCCCTTTATTATGTCTTTACTTAGACTGCAGACAAAAAAATATACTCATTTTTTGGTTCTTTGTAGTGCTTGGTTATGGTTTCTTGCTGCAACACAACGAATAAATATTTTCATCCTATATTGTATAGTATTTCCTTGGAATTCACAAAAGCAATGCAGGTGGTCTCTTTTTCAAAAATGGCTTGATAGCAATACCTGACTCCTTTCACTTGGAAGCCGTGGATGGAGTTAGGTATTCATACTTTTCTCTGCAAAGAACATAACTTCATTTCTGAATTTGAAATCTTAATTTAAGATGGATAGCTCTTGTTGCATGGTTCTGAGTGATGATTATCTGTTTCACAATTTTTTAAAAAATAGAAAGCTTTGAAAGTACTAGTGAGATGACAAAACTTAGACGCATTTGTGCATTAAATACTAGGATTTATGCTTCATTTGAAAACATAAACTTTCTTTTAAACTTAGTCCTGTGCACTCCACTGTCTCTGAGTTTCTACTTTGTTGGTAGCTTCATATTATTAACCAAAACAGAACAGTGCAAAGAGAGGATGATACATCCTCTCTATATAAAAATAGTTGATCACTGAAGAGTAAATAAGAGCAAATAATTATGAACTCTTTAAATTCATCTTCTATCTTATTGGGGCTTTAATTTAACTTTTTACAGTTATGCTCTGGAAGAGAGTTATAGCCTGACTTCCAGAGAAGCTTGAAGCCTTCACAGGGTTTCTTTAATTTTCAGTTGTCTTTTGGTTGAAATACCTCTGAGATTTTTGTTAATTTTACCTGTAAGTAAATAAGAAAGTTATTCTCCAGTGGCTTTGCACCAAAATTTGAGAGGAGGATTAAATATTTGGTGTTTCTGGGATGTAACAGGAGGTTAGCAAACCCTGTGACACTGATTTGTAGATCTTGTGCCCGCTTTGAATTTCAAAATCCTAAAGTCCAGGCCCACAGATAGATGCACAGAAAATATGTATACAGGTTAGAACAAAGGCTTGACAGGGCTGAAAGAACAGGCTCAGAGCCAGTGTGACTCTGTCACACACTGAGCACGTCTTGAAGGGAGAGTTGGTTTCTGTGTGCTGTAGTCCCTGAGCAAAATGCTTGGCTCTCTTGTTTGCTAAACCTGAATGCTCCTCATATATTAAATCTGAATGTTGTAGGTGAGATCAAAGTACTAAGGCACTCTGCCGGGCCAAAGTAACCATCTGCTGTATCCAGACTCTGGGCACTTAAGGAACTTCAGTCATAGAAACCTAAATACCAGCAGTGTTGGGGTGCAGGAAAGATTCACAGGAGTGTTCAGGCCCTCCCCTTACAGTGCTTAAATTGTAGTCCAGGTTTTGGTATGTGTGTTCTGGCTGGGCATTGAGGCCAATGCTTCTTGTTCAGTATAATTGAAGAATTTAGGCACTTTAAAGAGAGGATTTAATGACGGTGTCTCTAATAGAAACTGGACAAATGAAAATAAAAAGGCATGGTGATGCTGTAACATGTCTTTGTTTTTCTGGTAGCTAGATAAAGAAAAAAGTGCAAAGAAAGAAGTGCAATGTTGTTCAGCCAGTAGGTAATTTAATGAGCCAGCAGCCCTGTTCTGCTCTTTTAAAATGTTTGGTACACTTTGTACTTCTGAGGAGTGGGTTGGTAACTGCACAATTCACAAAGGCAGTGAAATGAAGTCGATGTAAACCCCCTTATTCTTACATAAAGCAGAAGTAGTAATATGTGAATCTAGTCTTGGGCTGACAACTGCATGACTGGCTGTCATACAATACGCATTTGACCACAGAATAGGGAAAACATTTCTTTTACAAGTTAGCAGAAGAAATGTTCGGGCTAGAGAAGAATTTAGATAATTTATCAAACTGAATCTGTTTTAAAACTGGAATAAATTGATGGCATGCTTCTTTAGCTTAGTTTATGTTGTTTTGAAATCTAACCAAGATAAATGTTTCTTCAAGGGGTTTGGGCCTAGATTTTGGGGTTTGTAGATTTTTCAATTAATTAGAAGCCCTTAGATAATCATTAATTATCATTTAGGAGCTATTGCATAATAAGCAGTGTGATTGTAGCATATGACTGAGTCATTACGAGGTGACCATGCTGACTTTGAAGGTTAATTGATTCTAAGTTCCCTGAGTAGGTTCCCATAATGACTTCCTCTGAGATCTGGCGATAGTTCTGTTTCATAGTTAAGAAAGCCTGGCAATTTGCAAAAGCACTATCCAGAAATCTTTTTTCCATGGGCATGATGTATTTTCTTTCCCAGAGGGAGGTGTGTGGGTTGCAATCACATCTGTCAGCCTTCCTTTGGGAAGGCTGGGAAATGCTTTTACCACTATTGCATTTTATAAGAAAGAATGAAGTCAACTGAAAGCTTTAATTTACTTCTCTCATTTCAGGAAAGCTAGCACTTCTGCCTAGAAATATCAGTGAAATAACACATACCAGATTTGCTCTTAGTGAAAATGTTTGTACAAAATACTTCTAAAAACATGTGCTCTGCTACTTTAAAATAATATTAAAGGTCATGTTATTACAATGAAAATAGATTTACTCAGACCTTATGACTTTCTGTGTTGTAACATGGTCAATAATACATTAGAATTAGGTAGGATTAAGATGTGACTGCCGGAAAGCACAAACTCTTATTTTTTTGAGCATGATACTTGAACAACATATTATGACTGCAAAATTATGACTCAATTTAAATGTAAACAGAAAAGTTTTATACAGGAACATTACAAAATTTATGCTTTAAAGGAAAACAGTATGTGAAGGTGAACATGGAGGCTTTGCAGTCATGAAGGAATGTAGCTGTGACTTAACTTGTAATCAAGTTTCTCTGTCAATCTGAATGGGTATAGGTTGCTGTCCATCCTTTACTTACTAGTATTTTGGCAGTGAGAGTTGTCTTTAGGGCAAAGAGGAGCTGGTCAGGAAGCTGTCTGGTAATTCCTCCCAGCAAACAGAGGAATGGAACAGAGAGAAGCTCTGTGCTTCCTGGGGATACCAGGTAGAGATACTTCAAAGTCCTCTACAGGAGGAAGCACTAGTGCTTGGTGAACCTCTTGCTTCCACTCCCTTCAGGAAGCATCTTTCTCCAGCTGGTGGCTGGGGGCAGCAGTCTTTTAGATGCTGGCTGTGTGGGCCCCTCTGTAGAGGCCCAAAGGCAGGCTGGGAGCAGGTTTGTGTGGCTTGGGAAACCCATGCAATGGTCCGGTTTCAGTCAGATTGCAGCACAGTGTTTGTGCATCAGCAACCCCAAAGCTAATTTAGAAACAAGGGCCCGTTGCAATGGAGGTGGAAACAGAGTACTTCTTGGTAATAGATGATGTTCAAAAAGACCAGCCAAAAGGGCTGATGTATGGAATTACCTGTACCTTCTTCTTTAGATTAACACTGGTTCTGTGTGTGAAATGGGATGTACGCAGGTTCCTTGGTGGAATGGGGCTCTCTGCTTGCCTTCTGGTTCCACTCGTAAAGGTGACTCTGGGTTACTAAAATGTGCAGTGTTTGTGTATTGTGGGACTGTGTTACATTGGCTGAGGCACAGGACTAGACTCGAAAACTCAACAGCATTTTAGGAGGCTTGTGAAGGCTGTAGTAGCTTACACAGCTAGTGTCTTTACTGGCTTCTTCTCACCCATTTCTTCATCTGTAATATCTGGAAGTCTGGTCAAGATCATCTAGTTATTCTACATATATAATCCAATTATGAAATCTGTGAAACCATGCTCTGCTGATAAATCTGAGGACATTGTAATTCAGTCGATTAATTGTGGAAGTCAAACTTGTAAAGTATGTTGAGTGTGGACCTGTATTAACCCTCCATGACTCGCTTGAATATTGTCTTGCAGTGATACAATGGGTTTTTGTGTGCCCATGGTAGTACAGCTTATTATCAGACCTTCCTGAGTCAGCAAAAGGGTAAGGAATAAGCAGTCTCCTGAAGAGCATGAAGAGGAAGCTGAAACACACAGCCTCCCATGGGGACATGGGTCACTGCCTTACACGTGTGAGAAGGGCCTCCCTAGAGGTTGCCTGGCACAGAGGGACTTTTCTGGGACGCCAGGTGTTTCTGAGCTTCCAGGTGAAGCTTCTTATGCATGCTAGTATAACCTTTTACTCATCATTGCTATAAAAACCCTTTTCTCTCATGCCTTATGTCCCTACCAGTAAAAGTAAGCAGCAGGAGCAGCTAGATGGGCACTGTGCCTGCCAGCTATGGCAGCACCCCAGGGGAGAACACGGGTTCCTGAGCTCGCCCCCACAGCTGAGGAGCTACCAGCAGGAGAATTCACAATGGCCCCCTCTCTGAGGTGAACCCACGCAGGATCTCCTCCTAGACATCAAGAGTGAGATGTGTAGTATGAGGGGGCACACCAAAGTCCCACAGACCAGAGGTACAGCTGCTACTGGAGCAACACTTTGAGTGCATTACAGCCCTTCCCTCCTCACTCGCCTACTCATTCAGCAAGAGCTGCCAAGTCACTTAGGGTGGCAGTACTTAAGCATCAAAGAAGTGCACAACAGATTGGAAAAATCTACCACTTTTGCTAATGAACCTCCAGTTTTAAAAAAGCAAAAAACATTTCAAGCTTCTCTGACCCTCAGTTTCGAGATTTGCAAGCACTAGGTATATTACCTGTGAAATACAGATAACATTTTATTGCACTCAGTTACAAGGCTTATGATGTGTCATTAAAGAAATGTCACTACAATTAACCTGTGACAAAGACAGAAGAATAGTACTCAGCAGTACAGAATCTGAATAATTCCAGATAAGAAGAAGCTGAAGAGGCTCTTTCCGTTTTACAAATGCAGATATCTTGAAAAGTTGTAAACTTTGGGAATTAAATCTTTCTTTTGGGTCTATAAGGAATAGGTGTAATCAGTGATGATCATAGATGACTTTTAAGTTTCACAGACTGCGTATCTTTAAAATGCCAACAGGATTTTAACAGGATTTTTAAATCCAACAGGAGCAAGCTTTACCAGCCATAAAGCATGACACCACCTGTGTGACACTGTCACAGTGTGTTTGAGACTGCAGGGCGGGCAGCACAGTGCTTGGAGAGGGCATTGCTGCAAATGCCTGCCTGACTACTTCTTTTGTATTTGTGGTGGCTGATGACTGATGTAAGCACCAGCAGGAGCTTTTGCTGTTTCGAGGGGTTTTGAGCTGGGTGAAAAGCGAGACCAGATGCAGTCTTTTGGTGCAGTCTTACAGCTGAGGATCCATCTTCTCTGGTTCCCCAAACTGCGATAGCTAGCCCAGTGCCAGACTGAATGCTGAGTGCATTCAGGTGATGTGTTCTGCTGTGGCTGCTGCCAGAGCTGCCCACAGCTGGGGCAGTAGCCACAGTGAGTCTGCCTGCTCCATGTGACATGGCTGTGCTCCAGTGTACAGCCTCCCAACAGCTGCAGCCGACATCCACTTGTAAACACATGGAAGCAAGCTTCACGTGATGCTAAGGCCTTTAGCCCGATAACTGGAAATTAATGTCACTGTTCAGTGCAGTGCTGCAGAGATACAGACGTTAGCCTGAAAATATTTTCTTTTTCTTTTTGTCAGAAGCAAACAATGAGAGAATATGCATGTGTGTCCATTTGTAAGATGCTTCTGACCAGTCTCTGTAAAATAACAGTCTGGATTTAATCATCAGGAATTCCTTTTTAATGTCGCTACAACCGCAAAAATTTATTAAAATGACCTCGTCTTTCCAGTCTATAATTCTTATATTTTAATGGCACTTTGTTTCAATAATTGCTTTCATGCAGAAAATATTACAACACAAATAATACCCAAAACAATACTCTCATTATTGTCTAGGCAGCTCAATGAAAGCTCCAAGAACTCATTAAAATACACTTTTCATGCAATTTGCATTATAATAATGCAGATTAAGTCTCTTAAAAAGTAGACATGATAAAGAAGTCAAATGTATTTCCAGAAATTTGCCCAGACTATTTACCTATTGTTATATGTTAATTGCCACCTCATGTTTCATAATCGGAGCTTTACATCGTGAACAGATTATTTTTTTTTCCCTGCAGAAAAGCAATAAAAATTAGGATGCACTTTTTGAATTTGTTTAATATCATTACAATGCAAATTATGGGGGGTATTATGACAATTTTTGCAATCTGTAAGACATTTCTAAGTAATACCCCTGCTTTCACAGATGGGAGAAGTATTTTGCCACGAAGCAGTCATCTCCTTATATGTCCTTCAGCTGAAAGGTGTTTTTCTCTTATTTAGGAGTAGCTGTAGTTCTGTTTCTTATCATTTCAGTATCTCTTCATGCTGTTGACTGAGTCAAGAGCTGCTTGACCAAGCTGAGAAGAGGGTCATCTTCTCTTTATTCCTCTTTCTCTCTCAAATGGAAAAATCCAGATGTGCTTATGTACCCTCTCTTACCTCTTTTCTTTCTGCTGTGCAGCTGGAACACTTACTGGAAACAGTCTTAAGGGGTTTTCATTGTAGAAAAGGTTAGAGTACAAATACATGTGCTATTAAAACATTAGTATGTTTTGAGTCTCATTACTTCATCTTTTATTTTATTCTTTTAAATGTGCATAGAGAGTAGGAGGCCTTCATTTAAATTCAGATACTGTCAACCATGTTTGGGTTTTCTAAATTTTTTTTGGTCTGAAAAAAAGACTCTTTTTACTGTATTCTTTTCGGGGGGGAGGGAGGGAATAGCTAACTCTTTTTGGGTATCAAATAAAGTAATTTTCATCGTCTTTTCTGATATTTGCAACCTTTAAAGCATCTGGATCCTTTTCAAGGCTGGTTTGAGGACAGCTGTGCTAAAAGGAACCCTCCGGTTAAAGCAAGCTTGTCAATAACTCTGCTTCTGTTCTCCAAGTGTTGCAGGTGGGGAGCTCTTCGACTTCTTAGCTGAAAAAGAATCTCTCACGGAGGAGGAAGCTACAGAATTTCTCAAACAGATACTTAATGGCGTTCAGTATCTCCACTCTCTGCAAATTGCCCACTTTGATCTTAAGGTGTGTTGAACAGATAAAAGCTTCAACAGCTGTAAGCAACATCCATTAAAGCCCTCTGTAATTCTAGCCACAAATCAGTCATCATGCAGATCTTGGCCACAGTTTTGTTTTGCTAGCTTATGTAGACAGGGGAAAGCTCAGCCATTGGAAAGAAGTTACTGAACTGTAAATAGTTCCTGTCTGTTCCCAACATAATATTCTTCTGGGGAAATGGCACCTTCTGACAAAATTACACCATGCTGAGAAAATAAACCTGAAATTAAAATGAGGACTATGATTTTTTTGAATTTTTTTTTTTTTAATGTGAATGGGATCTGGATGGAACATTCTTTTTTAATTGGGGATTTTTTTTTGGCACTTAATTGAAACTGCACTGAGTTAAGTACAAGGATTTTTGTGGAGCAGGCAGCAGATTATTTCCTTTTCTGTCTTCTTTTGTGTCTTTTTTGTTTGTTTTCAGAAAAGCTGTTAATTGCATCGTTTTGGTAATGAAAGCAGAGTTTTTTGTATCTAAACTCAGCAATTGCTTTTTAATGTTTTAATTTCAGGATCTTTTCCCCCATAAGGTTTTTTTTTCAAAGGTAGACAACTAAACATTCTCTGAAGTCTGCTGAAATGGGCAGCTATGTCTATAAGAGAAAAAGGAGGCATGATCATTTCATTACAATTGAAATACAGTTCTGAAAGGGGGATGTGGTAGGGAAGGGAATGGATTTCAGGGTAAGCATACCTTTTCCAGTTTCATCCTCATCACCTCAATAATATATTTGGTCTTTGTATGACAGCAAGAAAAAAAATTGTAAAGCTAGAAAGGAATGTATTTTTTAGAGTATGAAATGAGAATTTTTGCCAATGTGTTTGTAATTGAACAAGTCATCCTTGGACACACTAGATACCAAAAATTTGTGCGTTAAAGTAGGCAGCAATGTGCAGACCAATAAAAGTATGCAATAGAAAGGCAGGAAGGAAATAAAGAAAATTACATTTGCACATATCAGGTCCTGTGATTGGGAAGGAAAGGTAAAAGAAGGGTGATGATGAAGAGCTGTCCTTAATGACTCCAGAAGCCCTTAACACTCTTAATAGGACGGATGTAGCTACAGGACCTCTTCAGAGCACACCAGCTTATGGATATGACAGGATATGGAGTCTAAGTAGCCGGTTCTGTATGCTCGTTAAAGTGATGCAGTGTAGAAAGAGGACCCTTTGCTGATAATCCTGAAATTTCATCTTCTTTGTTCTGGTTTTGCAGAGCTTTGGTGTAAAAAAGTAATATAAAGTCTGTATTTCAAAATAAGCTAGCAAAGACAGGAGAACTTGCTTTTTTCCTTTTTTTTAAGTATGTTGAGCCTTAAAATCTGGGAGCTGGACCACTCCAGAAGTTTCCCTGGAAGATCCAAAGGCAACAAGATACACCTCCCTGATTGCTTATGTGGTGTGAAAGAAACCTCTTTCAGGGCCTAATGTAAACCAGACCCAGTAACCAGTTTATAGGGGTTTGTTTCCTGCCAGCTCCCAGCAGTGCTGGAATGGCTGTAGCACAGGGCCTGTCACTTTTACTGGGGTCAGTGTGTTTCTCTTAGGGTCAGTCCACATGAAAACTGCAACTGTGATATCTACGAGAAGTAAAACCTTGGCCTTGTGGAAATCATAGCGCTTCCACATGAACATGAAGTCCTAATTTACAGTAGCTAACTTCTAGCATATGTTAGATCATATTAGGAAAAGACAGGATTTTTCACCTAAAACACAATTCAGGGGTCTAAAGGAGGTAAAGAGAAATGTTCAGTGCTGAAGAATAGTGGTCCACAGTTTTGTACCTATGTGTAATCTTTGTTTCTCTCCCCCTTCCTCCTTCTCAAAGCCTGAAAACATAATGTTGTTGGACAGGAACGTACCAAAGCCTCGAATCAAGATTATTGACTTTGGTTTAGCACACAAAATTGACTTTGGAAATGAATTCAAAAATATCTTCGGAACACCAGAGTTTGTTGGTGAGAAAACTGTTGTTTCTTCAAACTGTTCTTTTTCAGTCTGTGAAACAGTATTTGTGGTTTAGCTTGGTTTGGCTGATTTACAGATTATGAAATTTTTGGTGTAATTTGTGATATTTTGGAATTTAAATAAGCAATTTGTAGCATTTGATTTCAAATTAGACTTGCATTATGGTGTTTTTATCTATCAGCATCTTAGCTTATTATCTCTGACATACATAGACTCAGAGTGAGACTTACATCTGTTGTTTGACTAGGTACTTATCTTGCTGCTTTTTCCTTTAGCTCCTGAAATAGTAAATTATGAGCCTCTTGGTCTTGAAGCAGATATGTGGTAAGTTATTGGATCTTACTTGAAATAAGTCTCTCATGATTATGCCTATGTTCTAACCTTTTTTTTTCTCTCCTCTCTCTCTTTCCATCTATTTTTCTCTCCTCTCCCTCATCCTTTTTTTGTTTGTTTTTCCTTCAATCCAGGAGCATTGGTGTAATAACTTATATTCTGTAAGTACCAAAATCTATGGGTGTTACTTGCAAATGCTGTTGTTTTTTAATTCTGATTCTATCCTCTGGGGTTTTGGTGGTGTCTGTACAAATAATACCATTCTGATTGCACATCATGATTCAAGTTGTATGATCATAAAAGCAATAGTTTAATTATTGAAAGAATTGCCATTAATCAGCATTGAGCTAGCATGGGAAACTGTTTTCAACTCTGTAGGTGATGTTCCTACAGCTATATCTTAACCAGTATTCTTTGAAATTACAGCAAAATTTTTTGCCCTGCTACATCACATCTTCGTGGAAGTACATTTGCAGCATTAAAACAGAAAAGAAAAATGTTTGCTTCCTACTGTTATTTGATCTCAGAGGGTTGAAGCAGCAGTGTTACAACATGTAATGAGAGGAATGTTCTGTCTTTCTTGCAGTCTAAGTGGTGCATCTCCATTTCTTGGAGAAACCAAACAGGAAACATTGGCAAATGTGTCTGCTGTGAATTACGATTTTGAAGAAGAATTCTTCAGTAATACCAGTGCCCTAGCTAAAGACTTTATACGAAGACTTCTAGTCAAGGATCCAAAGTGAGTTGTTTTTCATGTGTGTGGCAGTTACATCTCTAGTGTTTCAAATTACATGATATTTTGAGATGTTAGTTTAATAAACATGAAACAGTATGCATTTTTTAATATCTGAAACAGTTCTTTTATTCTCTTAAAGGAAAAGAATGACTATTCAAGACAGCTTGCTGCATCCTTGGATCAAGGTTAGCATGCCATTCATTCTCTGTTGTCCTGTTTTTAATCATTCTTCATTTCATACTTTTCAAGTTCCTTAACATGGAAAATTGTCATAATTGTTTAATGTAACTTACTGTTTTGGAAAGCTGTCTGTATGAAAGCTAACATATGTGGAATGCGGGCTTCATTAATATCTGGTCTATGTGAGTTTGCAGTTGGGAAGTAGCCCACTGTGGGAATTGAACTCATGCTCGGACAGAGAAGCTAATCTTCAGACAGCATTGCACTGACAAAGATACAGTCTCTGAAACCAGTCCACTTCCCACTAATTTTTCTTCTTCTAATGCCCTAATTTAGACTGGGAAAAAAGAGTAGTCTGTCTTCTACCCTTCCCTTTTAGACTGAAGAGAGCAGTTGATGTGGGTTGGTGGTCCACTTCCTTCTTCAGTGTTTCAGCGTTTGATTTGAATTGAGCTGTTGTGAAGCTGCTAGGTTGAGAGGAAGAAAATGGCACCTATCGTTCTTCCTAATGTGTGTAGTAGTACCTGGCAGTTAATTTTTTTAATTCCCTATCACATTCTGATTATGAGTAGTAAACCCATTCAGTGTCATTGATTTCCCAGGATGTGGGGATGCACAATGGGTATCTGATCCCGTTCCACTTCCCAGAGAATCAGTTAGCAGAATATTTATCTGTGCCACAACTGCTCCAGTTCACAGTACAGCATCTGAGGCCAGGCATTCCTACTCCAATTTGCCAAACTACAAATTTGGCCATGCTTTTGCTGACTTTTTGCTGAGGTAATCTGAAATAGTTGAAATGTGTGGAACATACTGACATGATATTTTAAACCACTAAGGCAAGCATTGTGCAAGTTTGTCTCTCTTGGACCAAGGTCCACACTCGTGCAAAGTGACAGGTTGTTTTGTATCCTATTCCTTTGTTTTATACCTTAATTTCCAGGCATTTGATTCCCACTTCACTGGTCATATCCTCTTTTCCCCTTTTCCACCACTATCTTTACCTGCATTTCCAAGGCAGGGAAGGTTGAAACTATTTCCCTTCTAACTCAAGTGTTTCCATGAGTCTATGATACATGTATCTCCATAAAAATGACTTCAAGAATGGGATCATAAGATGCAAAATTTGGTATGCTCCACTAGTCATTAGGGCTTAGTATTAGCCTATGAAAAATTTGAAAGCATGCAGGCTTAGAGCTTGCTGCAGTGGTAGGTGGGGATGTGATTTTGTTTGGGGAGCAGGTAATTGTTCAGCAGCATCCAGGTAAATACACTGAGACTATAACAAAGATTGACTGCATTTAAAATCGGTCAGGAAATCTTCCCAGAAGACAGGATTTATCTTGGAAATCAAATGCCTCTATCAGAGAGGGAGGTGAAGGACAAGGCTTAATGTTCTGATGTTTGAAGGGGATTTTTGTTTAAAATGTAAAAGCACATTTTAGTATTGCATTCTTAGGTCTGGATTTCCCTTATGGCATTTTCTTAAGAAATTCCATCTCTATGCCACACTAGACTGTGAATATTAAAATTATGTGCTTACAATTACTTTATCGTTACAATATGATTGCAGTACTATTATTGTGTAAGTGGAAGTCATCGCTGAGGGACAGCATCTTACCTGCAGAAATCATGAGATTTTTTAGAATGGCTTTATTTTCCTTTTGCTTATAGCCGAAAGACACCCAGCAAGCACTCAGCAGAAAAGCTTCTGCAGTGAATATGGAGAAATTCAAAAAGTTTGCAGCACGACGAAAATGGAAAGTAAGTCATTCAATGACACATCAAAATGTTGGTGACATACAAATGAATTAGCATTTCCAATGAAAGGTCAGTGCATTTAAGAGTGGAAAGAAGAAAGAAGAAAAAAATTCTTATATCAGTGGGAATAAATTAAGTGCTTGAGTGTAGTAGTATGGGAGAGGACTTCTTTGTTAATTATATGCATATGAATGCTTGAGTATGGATTGTTTGCTTTGTGCTTCTGCTGGATTATAAATGACAAAAGGAGTTGAAGTTTCAAATTCAATATAAAAAACAGATGGGGGTGTTGAAGTCAAAATTCACATTGTTTTGCTAAGTCCTTTAAATCTCTGCAATAACATCCTGTCAGAATTTTCTAGGTTTTTTTACATATAGCTTTTTTCCTTATTATTTTTTTAAAGCAATCAGTGCGCTTAATTTCCTTGTGCCAAAGATTATCAAGATCTTTCTTGTCCAGAAGTAGTATGAGTGTCGCTAGAAGTGATGATACTCTGGTAAGTGTGTTCTTATATATTTAGAATGCTTTATCACATATGAACTTCGCCAGTTTCTAACTAACAGAAATATTAGGCTCTTGAAAATTTGCATAATTAACTAATCTCATAAGTAGGAAGAAATAGATTTTAAGGCCACAGAGGTCAGTTATCCATGGTTTGATCTTCTGCATCTTGAAACTTTGAAATTTAACTTACCGTGTTGAGGCTGATAGCTGGTGTCAAAAATTCATTTCTTGATTTTGAAGTTTGACTCATGAGGATTTTTTTGTACTGTAACAATTATATGGTGAAAAAGGTATCATCTGAATTTTACTCATCATTTACATCATCATTGTGTAGACTAAAATAACATTCCTTATATTGCTCTTTTTTTCACTGAACATTCAAAATCATTGAGACCCTCTTAGATCCAATGAATGCTAGACAGCAGTGTCACAACAAGCAGTTATTTAAGGGGCAGACTTCAGAGCTGGCCAGTATTCAGTCTGTGGTGTTAGATACGACTAGCGTTGAGTAGTTATGAGCAATTGCTGTATGTTTTGTACTTGCAAATGCTTGTAAATCCAAAAGCATTCTTCTTAGCTTACTCTACAAGTTTTAATATACACTTCACAAATTCCCTGTCATCAGTACGGAATGTGTGTTAATATGTTTAGAGCTGGGGAATATCATCTTTTCTGTGCATTAATAGGATCAAAATTCAAAAATTCTGCAAAGCCCTTTTTATGCTTACTATTGATGCCTTAAGAGACCTCCTAGAAACAGAGACTAGACAGGAGTAAGGGAATAAGGTAGGTATTTATTTGAAAGGCCTTCAAAGGTACACCCTGGGGAGCCAGAGGCTACTCTCAAAATGGATCCCAAGAAGGACAACAGGTCACGAGTTCTTCGCACTTTTGTAGGTTTGGTTCATTTGCATATCAGGGTTAATTCTCCAATTAAAGCTTCAGTTTAATGATGTCATTACCGTCAGCTTGCCCCCCTCTCAAAGGCTTTTGGTTTATACTTTTTGGGCCTAGGACAGTCTGAGTGTCCTTGAAGAGAAGGCCTGGAGAGGCTTTGTTAAATCTACCTAGCACGAGAGAGCAGAAATTAACAGGCTACAAGAAACTTCAGAGTTGCGCACTAAGCAGTACAGGATTTGAAAAATATCAAAGTCAAAACCTAAGGCGTCACTGTCTTCCCTCGTGTGCAACTCCATGATCATGTTTCCTTTCTCCTCTTATCTTTCAGCTTCTGTGCTCTTTGTTCTCCTCCTCTTGCTCTCCTTTCCCTGCCCACCACCCCCCCACCTCAGCTATCTGTATGCCTTTTAACACTGGATCAGCATTTCACACCTGTGTTCCAGCAGAAAGGATTATAGCCCACTGTTAGTGTCCTAAAAAATCTGAAACCTCAGGAGAGAGGAGTTAAGAGCAATCCAAATAATGGGCTCTGTGAATTTCAATTCTTAGAAATTCTAGTGCACAGGAGAAAAAGTTACACTTGCAGAGGTATCTAGGCTCATTACTTATGTTCTAGATCTTTAACTGATCCATTTGAATAGATGAAAGCTTGGACAAAAGTACCTCTCCTGTGCCATATTTCTCGATGGCACAAAACCTGATACTTCAGTTGGTACTCGTGCTCCTCTTGGGTTTTTTAATCTTCACATGTATACATGGAATTAATTTCATTTTATGCAAGTATTACTTCTGTTGAAATCTATCATCTATTTTTCCTATGAGAGAAAAAAAATACACCTAGAAAAATAAATCTATGTGGAATCTCAGTGGGTAACAGGTTTGTGTGTGAAGAAGAGGGAAGCATATTTTACTAGAAAAAGTTGGGGGGTTTTGGTGTGGGTTTTCAAATAACATGCATACATGCTAGCCATATGCTTCATGAAGGATTACAACTAGCAGCTGAAGCACTCCTTTACAAAAAAAATATTTCAAAAAATTTAGGTTTTAATTTTTTTTGATGTCTTGGCAGCTGTTTAGATAGGGATTTTTCTTACAGCTAACAATTTTTCTTCTTTCGCATTTAATTACAAGGACGAGGAAGATTCTTTTGTGATGAAAGCTATTATTCATGCCATCAACGATGACAATGTTCCTGGATTACAGCACCTTCTGGGATCTCTGACAAATTACGATGTCAATCAACCCAACAAGGTAGTGTGGGTCTGTGTTGAGGTGTGAGGTGTGTGGGGGACTAGCTACCACCCAGTTGGATAGAGCAGTGTGGTTGTAAAATAGAAATGTAACACCTGAAGACAAGGGAATGGAAAGTAATTCTGCCTTTTTTCTAGGAGAAATTTTAATGTGCTTTGTGTTCAGTCTTCTCAAGATACATTAAAATGGGATTTTTTGCCTAGGCCTTTCAAATGTATAACTCAAATCTATCGTCAGGAGCTGTGATGTACCAAGTATCAGCTTTTGCTCTCAGTTGCAGTTGCTTTTTGTTGTAGCAGATGAAGATGGCAGAATACCTAGGAATAACCAGACTGCCAAAACTGACTTTGCAAAGCATTGGTAGAAACAGAAGTTGCAAACTGAAGAGTTGCAAGTTGTCACACTTTTTTGCATGGTTATAGTGACCTTCATTACCGAGTACTTTCGGAAATATTGATGAAGAGCAGTATAGAAGTAAAATGTATGTTATTTTACTGTGATGGGGTCTTGAACCATTTAAGAAATCACTGTATTTTTTGTTTTAATGGGCAGTCCTATTTAACTTTCCTAGATGTTGCTGATGGCTTGTGTCTGAGATGGCGTGGTAGCTGCAAAGAGATTGCAAAGGGGGATGTTCTTGCCAAATGAGGCTAATGAGAGCTTAACATTAGTATTCCTGATTGTAAAAGCATGAATTTACAATGTAATATATCATAAATTCATCTCAAAAATACAGGAAATTGCTGTGCAATAAATTTTTTTGAATAACGGGATAAATTATTTTCATACAATATTTCCTGAAGGCTTAATTTGAAAGTGGAAATCCAGAAATGGTATTCAATGCCTGCCTTCTATTCCTCTGTTTTCTTAATCCTTCAAAAACTAATTATATCATTCTTGCTTGTATTTCATTGTTAGCATGGAACACCTCCACTACTGATTGCTGCTGGCTGTGGAAACATTCAGATGCTTCAGTTGCTTTTAAAGCGTGGATCTCGTATTGATGTTCAGGATAAGGTTGGGTTCTGCTTTGTCAACTGCTCTTTATAAGTTTTTTTAGTACACTTAGCAGGAGACAAATAGTTCAGACCAAGTGGTATTGGAAATTAAAAACTCTGAGCTGTAGATCCTGTTTTCTGTCTTCACAGCAAAAACATAAAAGCAAGTCTTTAGCAATGTTATTTGTTACTAATACATAGCCTCTGATTTTCATCACTTTATTAGCTGAAATAATTTGAATGATACTAATCTTAAAATGTAGTTCACGCTCACAAGGCCACGTCAGTTAGTTCAAATTAGTGATTGCCCTAAAACACAATGCTGAACTTTATTTAATACATAATGATAAATGATTATTTTAGCCATGGGGAATATTGCAACTAAAATTCATATCTGATGGAGGATATGCTTTGCAACAAGCTTTTTTTCCCAATGTGCTGTAACAACTCATTTATAACAAGCTTGAAGAACTGTCTGCTTCTCCATCTAATAGATGGTAAAGTAAGCAGAAGAAAGGTTTTTATCTCATGACTGTTCTTTCCAAAGAACTCTCTAACAAGGGAGAAGAGGATTATTCTTGCAAAGAGTTAGTAATCCTGTTAATCATCCTTGCATAGAGAGGTTTTTTTTGTCACTGTCGGTATGTGGGGTTGTTGAACCAATTTGAAATTTTTTTTAAAGTGTTCGTATAAGTTTGGATAGCTTTTCAGTGTGTCTGTGTGCAGCTAACTGCACGTATACCTCAGCTGAAAATCTAGAATTAGGATTTTAACTTGATCAATAACAACTGAAATGAAATATTTTTGACAGGCCGGATCTAATGCGATCTATTGGGCTTCACGACACGGTCATGTAGAAACACTGAAATTTCTCAGTGATAATGAATGTCCTTTGGATATTAAGGATAAGGTAAGAAAATAACTCCTTTTTCACACAGAGGGCCTTTTTCTACAACTTTATCTTAGCAAAGAGGGTATTTCAATTGGAATGATTTTCAGCTGCGCCATAATTCCAAAATTTGACTGGCTTTTTTAGTGTGGTTTTCTAAGTTGACACATAGGGCCATGATAACAGAGCTTTGAAGTAGCTGGATGTACTGATTATTTTCTTGACAAATGTTAGCCAAGCATGCATGTTAAATGTGGTGAGTACATGGTGGGTAGGTGGGGAAGTACAAACCTAAATTAATTTTCACTTGAAGACTTGATTTCTCATTGGAACTCAGGATGAAATCGTGATTTGGTTTTTCATTCCTCTTGATTGAAAATCACTTTTGTCTGACAAGTAAATTTGACTGTTATTGAGTATAAGGAAGCCTAACAATTTATAGCTGATGAGCACTTACCTTGTCTTCAGCAGTGTTATTTGAGCAACATATGCCCTAGAAACTAGTTGCTGTTAAATTTTTATACTGTAGCGATAATTTTATACTAGCCAAAGCTTCAGTACAGAACCAATTATACTTGTGAAACACAGTTTGCTTTGTTGAGGGAACTAATGCAAGGCAAGGTACACTAGGAAAGTTGTTGTTTGACTCCTGATGAGGCTATTAGGTAAGAGGTTACTCCCTTAATAAAAATACCATTTCTGCTTTATATAATTTCAAAGGAGAAAGCATTGCGAATAGTTACACATAGTGACCAAAATGCGCCAGGGTACACAAAGGTGTTAGGCCAGCTCCTCATACTTGAATATATAGGGTGGGGGGGAGCATATGAAACTAACATGAATAGAAATGGGACATCTGTTTCAACACAATTGCACACACAGCTTCCTCCTCATATTGCTCAGAAATCCCATTGTGGCTGTGATCTGGAACAAATAAAGTAGGAAAATAAGTTCTGGAAACAGAAAGCCTTTGAAGAAATAACCTACCTGCTAGGTGGTGGTGTGTCTGTCGTGTACAACCAGTTTGTAAGCTCTGCTGACAGAGCTGTGTGGCTGGGCTATGGAGAGGCAGGAGTATCCTGTGCAGGATTCAGGGCATTCAGGCTGTACACAGTGTACAGGCAGTGTGTATCATGGGGTGACACATTACACTGGCATGTTCTCCTCTACTTGCAGTCCGGGGAGACCGCTCTCCATGTGGCAGCTCGGTATGGGCACGTGGATGTGGTTCAGTTTCTCTGTAGCATTGGCTCCAATCCAAACTTTCAAGACAAGGTGAGTCATGAACACTGTCTGCATTTTTTTCAACAAATAAGGCTTTATGGAAGTGGTCAAAACTTCAAGTCTCGCCTTTAGCCTCTGGCATGTTTGCAAACAAGAATTACGGAAGTTTTGATAGCTCTTAACAGATAAAGACTGTGTGAAAAACTGTGAGAACCAACCAGTGCTCTAAAACACAGGTTCTCTCAAAACAAAAATGAAATCTTAAAGGTGGAGAAACAACTCCATGAAGGTGCGGGTGGTGCTGTGTGCTCTGTGAGTTCAGCTAGAGATTTTTATGAGTTATTGCCTTGAATTCTGCTTGGTTTTAGCAGTCATAGGATTTTTCTGCAGTGTCAAGGACTCATTTTTGAAAATGAGAGGAGGGCTCAGGAGAGTTTCTTTAAAGGTCTGAACTTGTAAGAAAACAAGGAAGAAAAGGCTTAATAGAAAAAGAAAATCCATTTGACCCAAATGTGACTGTGTGTGTGAGTTCCACAAGCCTCCCCAAGTGCTGCATCCTCTAGGACTTCCTTTTTATTGTTTAAGCAGCCCTAGGCTGAGGGAGGGCAGAACATGCTTTTTTGTCTATTCCTTTACACTCAGATTTTTACAGAAATCTTGATTACAGTCCAAGTCCTCTGCTATTATCAGCCTCAATTGTCCCCTCTTTGATATTTGCCAGGTACAGAAAGGATATCCTATTTCTCAGAATTTGATAGAGCTACTTCTTTATTGGGTGTTAATTCTCCCTGCTTTTTCAGTGGGCTACTTTCAGCATGTTTTTCTGAAACATTTGAGGTTTTTAATGGTGTTCCACATAACTGCTCTGACATACAATGAATTGAAGTCGAATGTTTTGAAGTTTCCTGGGTTCAAGCAAAAAGCAAATTAGTACTTCAGTTGCAACTGAACCCCAAATGCAGACAGTTTCAAAGGCTTGTTGCGATGTGTCTTTAAAGGACTCAGGTTTCTAAGTACCTTCATTCCTAGAACACTGGCATATGCTTCTGAACATGGTAAGCAGAGTGACCTGCCTCAAATTGCAAGTCTAGTGGAATTTGCATCTCTGTGGTGATCAATCTGTTTTAAACACTGGATTAGTCTCAGCACACAGGATGTAGAAGTTGTTTGTGAACAAGGGTCTGTTTTCAAGTGAGAGAACCAAGACAGTTAGCCTCAGGAGCATGAACAGATGTAAAGTAGGATTGCTGACATACAAGGTACCATAACCCCTTGTATGTCAGCCGAAGTTATTCTTGCTTTAGAATGTCAGCATTAGAAATTACATCTTTTTATAGGACTTACTTAGAGGACTGTATTTTTTTTTTTTCCATACCATCTTTTTGTCTTTTTAAGTTGGGGAATTGTTCTTCCTGGAGTTTGGTTCAGTGCTGTGTTTTGATTTTCCATGTCAATAGGAAGAAGAAACCCCGTTGCATTGCGCTGCTTGGCACGGCTACTACTCTGTTGCCAAAGCACTCTGTGAAGCAGGCTGCAATGTGAACGTTAAAAACAAAGAAGGGGAGACCCCACTCCTGACAGCATCTGCTAGGGGTTACCATGATATTGTGGAATGCTTGGCAGAACACAGCGCTGACCTTCATGCAACAGACAAGGTTAGTTATGTCCGGAGACCCCAGGGACGTGTCTCTCATTTGAGTGCTGCAAGTCAGCATTGTTTCCACAATGTGAATTTTCACAGCAGTTCACACAGAGCCCATTGATGGCTGCAATAGTCTTTGAAGTTGTCCACTGATGATTATTATTCATGATTCAGTTTTTGCTGATCCATTATTTCCTTATCAGGTACCACCTCAGGAGTAACACTCTTAGAAAGATGGCAGGAACATTAGGTTCTGTAATTGGCAACAAATTGTTAACTTGAGAGAAAAAGATGGATTTGCTGGTGGCCTTTGATTCTTATGGGTTGGATAACAATAAACAATATGTCAAAATCACACCCATTTCCAACAAGAACTATTTAAAAATATGAGTCTAGTTGATTCAGAATCAGTTTTTGTCTTTCATGATGTAATCAAAATAAATAAATTTAGAATTTCATTGCTTGTATTTTTGGTATGGCTGGCCTTTTTGCTACCTTTATTACTAATATTAACAATATAGTTATTAAAGTAAGTTCAGAAAAAAGTTTTCTCTTCTGAAAGAATTGTTTTTTCCAGTTACATTGTCTTTTTAAGTTGTTCCACAGAGAGAAAGCTCTATCTTTAAAGTTACTGATCACAAAGCAGATTGCATGACTTCTGCATCACTAACTTCTGTCTAGTAAACACTAGAGTTTACACTATTCAGCTGGTTGTTACAGTTGATCACTCTCCTGCCTCTTAGGAAAGCTGTTAAAAGAGAATGTATATTTGTATTTCATCTGTTCCACTGCAAAGACCAGTGGCTTAATAGAAATTTGCTTTCATCTCATGGTTTATTTGTTCTGACAGATATGGTGCATCTCCCTGCCTCCACCTCCAAATTAAAAACCATTGTGATTCTTGAAGTAAGGAGATGCACCCTGTTACTTGAGATGATTGTGACTTTGCTACATATTTTGATTTTAGCATTATTTGATCTCACTTACAAGCTGTCTTTTGATTTCAGGATGGTCATATAGCCCTGCACCTTGCTGTAAGAAGATGTCAAATAGAAGTAGTTAAAACTCTCATCAGTCAAGGATGTTTTGTAGATTTCCAAGACAGACATGGCAACACTCCTTTACATGTGGCCTGCAAAGATGGGAATGTGCCTATTGTGATGGCACTCTGTGAAGCAAGTTGTAGTTTGGATGTCACTAATAAGGTAAATGGAATATGGATGCTGAACTACATTGTTTATTAGTTCACCTGTTGTATTAGATGACCTTTTCAAGTTCTCTGATATGAAAAAGTCTTTTGATTCTTCTGTCTCTTAAAGTGGCCAAAAGCAAAGTATTAAATTACTCACCTCACAGATCTACCAAAGTTCATTTAGTTGAATAGATTATTAAAGATACATGAAGGAAGAACCCAGGTGAATTATCACAGTATATTTTCCCAACCTTCTTCCCTAGCCATATAGCTTTGCTTTATGCAGATTACATCTAGGTGCAGAAGAACAGAAGAAATGCATTGCAGCTGGCTTTGATTTCATATGTAACATTAATTCATCCGTTATACACAGAATTGAAGACTGGCACATTTTCTGCTACAATGTTGTAACTCTAAAAATGTTGATTGCAATGAGTATTGGTAGATGAATGCCAGCTAAAAATGCAAACAATATGTAGTTGGTGTAAGCACTTTCCAAAAAGTCCTTTAATTTCAAGACACTAGTGCCTTTTTTGTTGCTTCACTACACTCATGCTGCAGTGTATGGGATAACTAAACATAGTGCTTTACAGGCTTATACTATGGCTTTTCTCCTAAAGATCTTTAAGAGAAAAGTGAGCTGTTTCAGGAAACTTTCTTTGGATAGTTTGAATAGGTCAAGGTCAGCCACTGAACTCTGCTGACAGGCTGTGGTGCTTAGGGCTTGATATTTAGCTCTGTCTTCCTCTGCCGTCTCCCATATATAAGTTTTATATATGCTACAAAGTTTAAAAGTTACTTATAGGAATCTTTATGTTGCTGTCTACAATCTCTTTAATTCAGGTATTTTAGCTTCTTCATGGTTTTTTCTGGAAAAGTACGTATTCTAGCAATAATACTTTGCTAGTTAGCACTTCTATTTGTTACCAAAGCACTTACATTGTATTAGCCAGGTAAAGAAAATTATCGGGTTTTTTGGCGTAAGGATTGTCCAGTGCAATCACTTTTGGTTTCAACAATTAAAATCATCAGCTGTCAAATGAAAAAAGTTAAAACAATGAGCTCCCCTGCTTCTCATTTTAAATCTGATTGACCAGGCAATTAAATCCAGATCCACAGAAAAGTGGACATTTTAGTGAAGTCAAGTTAATGGACCACAAGGCTGTTGTCCTCTTTCCTAATGGAGAATGCTGAACTGGGATCACCACCAGTAATCAGCCTTCAAGTGTCCAGTGGCTGTGGGATCATGGCTACAGAAGCTGTGGTTGTAGTTATTGTTTTGCTGTTATTCTTTTACGAGTAATGTATCCTGGGGAGATTTTTAGAGTGCCCTTTATTTGAAATGGTGAGCTTGAGTGTTATCAAATAGAGAATCTTAATTTCTGCTTCTCCTCTTCAGAAGCAAACCCTGTATTAACAGAGCACTAACAAAGTGACCTTCTGTCCTTCATCCAAACATCTGGCTTTGTCCCACATACATGTAATACCGTTTGAAGGCACTGTTTGTTTCTTTCACAGATTCAGTGCAGTAGAACATCACATGCATTTATTTAGAATCATAGAATCACAGAAGCATTTAGGTTGAAAAATAACTATAATATCAGAGTCCAGCCATTAACCCAGCACTGCAAAGTCTACCACTAAACCATGTCCCTAAGTGCCACATCTATATGACTTAAATACCTCCAGGAATGATCACTCTTCCACTTCCCTGAGCAGCCCATTCCAGTGCTTGACAACTCTTTTTGTGAAGAAGTTTTTCCTAATATCCAATCTAAATCTCCTCTGGCACAACTTGAGGCCATTTCCTGTAGTCCTGTCACTTGTTTCATGGCAGAAGAAACCAGCCCCCAGCTCACTATACCCTCCTTTTAGGCAGTTGAAGAGATTGACAAGGCCTCTCCCAAGCCTCCTTTTAGCCAGGCTAAACAACCCCATCTCCCTCAGCTGCTCCTGATAGGATTTGTGCTCCAGACCCTTCACCAGCTCCATTCCCTTTTCTGGCCGTGCTCCAGCACCTTCTTTGCATGAGGAGCCAAAGACTGAGCACAAGATTTGAGGTGAGGCCTTACCAGTGCCGAGTACAGGGGGACAATCACTGCCCTGGTCTTGCTGGCCACACTGTTTGTCACACAAGCAGGATGCTACCTGAGTTGAGGTGTCGGGTTTGGAGAAGCCTGAGCATCTTTTCAGCTTCCAGTTGTCAGAAATTTAGTTGGCTTTGCTCTCAAATGCTCTTTCAAGAAGTAGTTTTATGAGTTTGTTTCTGATTGTAGACAGGAAGAACAGTATTGAAAGCATAAAAATGTGAAGTAATAGTAGCAGAGATAATACCAGCAGAGAATAAATTGTAATTTTACAACACTGGCTCTGAACATGAAAACCAGAAGTGGATGTCTTGAGGACCTGTTGTCAGTGAAGAGACTCATGGAAAAAAGAAAAAATTGGGAAAGCAATACTGTAGAGTACTTTCCCTCTTCACTGAAAAAAGTTCATGCTGACTTCTTTCATTCATTCCTTTTATTTCTTTGGGTGAAAGGGGGAGACTGCAGATGTGTAATCTTCAGTAGTACTTGGATTGAAATAAAACCCAGAGTTCTAAAGGTTAAGGAATTAGTGTTGTTGAAGTGGTTCATATTTAATTAAGTAAAAAGGCAATTAATTTTCAGGAATTAAAAAGACAGTCTCAAATATAGCCAAAAAAACTCTAAAGGATTCCTCCACAGGTGTGAAGGATTTAGCTATAAAATCGTTTCCCCATTTTTAAATAGTCATCTAGCCTTTGTTTTTAATTGCACTTTTAGCAGTTGTGCTTAAGCTACAATCAAAAGTACTTTTTCTTGCAGTTTTTGCAAAACCTTTTCTGTGTATCAGTACATGTGATTGTATAATGTGTTTGATTATTAGTCGTAAAATTTGAAGTGAAGTTCTTTGACTAATGTAATGACACTACTTTCCTCATGTTAGTATGGAAGAACACCTTTACATCTGGCAGCAAACAATGGCATTCTTGATGTTGTCCGGTTCCTGTGTCTTACTGGTGCCAATGTAGAAGCATTAACTGCTGTAAGTATTGAGGGATGCTGTTCTTCTTCTTTTATGCGTGATAGTAGAAAACAAACTCACAGACAGGTGTAGGAAATGGACATTACATTTTGAAATTAGAGAAAAAAGGCTGTTGTATGTTATACAACGTGAGTGGTATTTGTTATATCTCTCTTGTCTACTTGTTCCCTTCTTGCAACTGAATTTGGAACTGATTATGGTACAGTACAGCTACCACTTCATCTAACCTAATAATTTCTTCACCTAAGAATTACTTGTGTCATTGTGTTTTCTATAAGCACAATGAGTCACTGTCATTAAGATGTACGTCATTTCACATCACATTTGAGAAATGTACAAATACACTGTATGTATCTTAAATATTTTTCTTGCATTAAGGGGGTTAAAAATTTCTGGTTTTATGGTGGGAGATGTGTGGTTGCATGGATGAGTGACTTAGCATGCGAATATCCTTGTAAACTAAATCATTCATGTCAGATCCGCCACCACCACTGTTTCCAGTTAGTAACACTGAAGGCACTTTTTGTTCTCAGTAAGGTGAGAAGCATCCTCCTAATGACATATCCACAGCAGGACTGAAGTATCCCTCGTCATACACACGATAAATTATACACATCATACACACCATTACGTGTGTTTTGAACAAATTGACCATGTTTTATATTCAGATCCAATGGATCATTTTACATTGCTACTCACTGTAACCAACATATTCTACTTAGAAATAACTATTGCTCTGTATGAGGAAGACATGTGGTATTAGATTTTAGTTGAGTCCTCAATTTTCAGAGTTCTTTTCCTAAGCAATTATTCCTGAGATGGCTAAAATGGAGAGGGAAAATGAGAAAACTTCCGTATCAATTGCTTTACCCATTTGGTAGAAAATACAAATTTTTATGTTGTTTTCTTCAGATTTAGCACTGTCGTTTTTTCTTTTAAGCACAGATCTTATGTAGCAGGAGAATGCCAATAAGCTTGGAATTGTGGCTTAAACAAGTTTAGCACCTAATTACCTAATAGTTTTGATAACTATTGGATTGTATATTGCCATGTCCCTTATTAACAATAATGAAATGTGCATGCAGTGGACTTGGTAGGATGCTCTACAGATTTCCTTTGTCACCTGTTTTTTGTCTTTTTTGTGTGTTCGTTACATCCCATTGTGTGTATGTACTTGCACTACTGTGTACTGTAGAGATGAGATAAAATGAAAGGGTGATGGGGGAATTCTTGAGCTGTTGCTCTTCATTTGTGTCAAGACAGCTATGTTGATATAATTGCCTGTGTGGACATTGTTCCTCCAGGATAAAAGTACATTTTGTCTCTTTAGTTTAGGTCAGTTTGAAGGACATAGCAAAATAAATAGCGCTGATACTAAACCTAGCAGGAGTAGTAGGCTGAATATATGGAACCATCCATTATTCCAGCAGTGTGGTGGCAGAGAGAAGGAAAAAGGAGGAGGGGACCAGAAGAACTTGCATGTTGTGATTTAATATTTCAGTTTTGCACTGGTTTGCTAGAGGGATATTAAACTGTTCTGAAAACTTTATTAACAGTACTTTCTGAGCCAGTGCAGTAGAATGAATTGCCTTTTTCTTCTCTCACTATGCCATTTCTGAGGAGCTAACTTTTCCAACACCATTAAGTAACTGGGCTGTATTATGAAGTCCTTGCTTCCTTTCTGGGATAAAGCCCATTTTAGGACTAGTTTGATTTTTAATTTGATTGCACGCATGGTATTAAGTGACCTTAGAAAACCTTCCACTCCTGAGTATACAATGAGTATATGATGAGTATACAATCATTTAAAATGTTTGAAAATTGCCCCAAAAAATCTGTTGTACTTATGTGCTAACTGGCACCATGTTGTTGGATTCTCTTCATGGAAGTTTCTAAACCAACTTTAAAATTGTCAGATAGATTAAAAATTTTGGATGCAGATGCTTGCAAATGCCACTTGAGCTCAGGATCAGCTCTTGCAGGCTTTCTGATTTGCAACATAGTGAGCCAGTCAGCAATTTTGGTGAAATATTACCAATAGGTGTAAAATATGCTTTCATGGATCCTGTAACCAAGTCCTTTTATATGTCAGTTTTGCTTACGTATCACTATACCAGTGTGTATATACTCTGTACTTTTCAGGAAAGCTTGAGTAGGAAAATAACTTGCTATTTTTCTTGTGGATGTATTTTCTAATTCTCTTATCTGAGATAGTGAAATAAGCAAAGTACTCCTAAATTAGTTACCTCTTACCAAAATTTAAAACAATACAATAGCATAATGTAGCTGTAACAGTCAAAGTAGTGGGCAGTTTTTCTTTTAGTCTTTTTAATATTAAACTGCTGATCTGTGAAACATAGATAACTAAATGGCAAGACCAGAATGCTGAAGGCAGCTTTGCTTCTCCTTTTAAACTTGCTGATGCAATTTAAACTGCATCCCTTACAAATGTCTTGCTTTCTGGAATCCTCCAGTGGCTGATATGCCACTGTCAGTCTTTATCCACTGGTAAACAAACACTCACTTGCTCTTCACGTGAGTCCATATGCTGATGTGTCCCTTCTTTGTGAACTTCTAAATCTATTCAATGGGCAATATCTAGAAATCACTATCATCCTCTAATTGGTGAGAAGAGAAATGGAATTCAGGGGGAGGAGTGTTGATTTTGCTCTCAGACTCTGAATTCAAAGTATCTTGTTACAGTGGTGTCCTGATGCCCATCTGTAAAAAAAAAAGGAAGGAACTTCTGCTAATAATTTGTGTTTTAACAGGATGGGAAAACAGCAGAAGATCTCGCCAGAGCAGAGCAGCATGAACATGTAGCCAGTCTGCTTGCAAGACTTAAAAAGGTTGGGAACGCATGAATTTTAACTGAGGTTTTCATCAAAGCCATTCTAAAAGCTGTTGCAAAATTCCTTACTGCAATGGTGTCTTTTTTTTTTCTTTTTCCTTTTTATATTTTTAATTTTAAATTATGCCCTCAATTAAAGCACATAGGTACATGTTAAAGAAGCTGGCTAAGCTAGTCTGCACCACCGATTTATATCTATCAGTCTCTGACAGTGCCTAGCAAAGCATCTAGGGTGTTTAGTAGAATATAAACTATTAAGAATTAGCACATCCCCCACGATGACTTATTTCCTCACCATCATCATTTCACTTGGATTAAGGTTATGAAGGATGGGGGGTTTGGGCCCCTTATGAAAATGTTACGGTATGAAATAGTTGCATAAGTTCTCAATGTCATCTTTTAATTCTGCAGTTTCAGTACATCCAAATGTCTTGCCAACTAGAACAAAAAGCTGACCTGGGCTTATTGTGAGGCTGTGTGTCTGACACATCTGATACACACTGATTAGTCAGATAGGCAGCATCACTCACGCTGGGAAGGTTCAGTGGCTACTTGCCTGGAGATTACAGGCAAGAGCCAGACCAATTAAAATAATCCTGTTATAATTATAATGTTGAGTCTGTGGTTGGAGAAACTTAAATAAATGACCATTTCTGTTGCTAGTAGAAGATGGTGCACACCATGTATTGCCAAGGTGGAAGTAGAATCATGTCCTTTAGGCCTGCCAGCAAATCTTTACTTCCTAGGATTGTAAACTATGTATGTGTGAAGATGTGAGAAAGTGTAAAGTTCAGACATCCTTTGCAATGACAGCTTTTGTAAACATTTGTCATAACAGGCTCCATTTGGTATAGTTACATCCCCACACCAAACTCTTACCTCTTGTGTCTGCATGCAGGCAGGTGAATTTGTGATTTAGTCATGATGTAAATATGAAAATAATACAAATTGACCTAGAACAACGGAATAAGGTGATACAGATATCTTTTGAAAGAAATATTAGTAAACTGTAATTCTCTTCTTGATAGTGGACTGTATATTACTGAAGGCCTGTCTCTATATATGTGGGGAAAATGCATGGTAATCATAAACTTCATTAGACTATACCTCGTGACAGAGAATCTGATCAATTGAAATTTTAAAATTGTATGTAACTGCCAAAAATATTCTAGTACTTCTTAAAATGGTTGGTATCATCGAGTACAGGACATACCTTACACTCATATGTGGTACTTGTGAAGTATTTTGCCTCTAATACAGACACATGAAGAACCTACTATCATAGTGGCTCTTGTGGAGGATTCAGTATTAGCTGTAACAGTGCAGTGTTACTAAATAAATGCCTGCTGGTGAGGAAGGAACTAAATTGTATGCACAACTGTTTCTGTCAAACTTCTCAGCTCAATTGCTGCATGCTTATAATTTGGGGGGCTCATCCTACATGTAAATTAGGTGAAAATGCAGAACAACAGAGCCTCTCTCTCAGCTCCAAATGGGGGAATGAAGAAAGGGAAGATGAATCTACTAGTTCCTTTGCTCTCCCACTTTGCTGCTTTCTCTCTGTTTCCTTAAAATTCACCCAACCATAAGAAGCACAGAAAAAGTTGATGTAAAGAAGAGAAGAAATGCCCATTGAGTTGTTGGATTGCTCAGGTGATAGGTGTCACAGCAAAATTCTTCAGTGCTGCGTGTATACTCTGTAGGAGTATGTATATTGGTTAGCCTTCTGAGACCGATGGGTTAGGAGAATGGGTACTGAAAGAGGCTAGTTTTGATGCCTTTGCCCTCTTCACTGGAGGTCAAAAGAATTCCATTCTGATTCCATCACTGATGTTGAGCCTGAAGACATGCAATTTTCATGAAACATCAAGGTGGCTCCTGAGAGCAAGCAGGAAGCCATCCTGTCTGCCAGTCCAGTAGCTGATGGCTTGCATGATGAACACCAGTCTGGCAAGAAAGTGTATCTAAACCCCATGATGAGTGTGTTGGGAGGCAGAAGTTCCCTGACACATGTTGTGATTTCTTCCTTATGTTGAATTTTAGGATACACACCGAGGGCTTTTTATCCAGCAGCTGAGGCACACACAGAATCCACAGCCCCGGATCAAACTGAAGTTGTTTGGACACTCTGGCGCTGGCAAAACCACCCTCGTGGAGTCCCTCAAGTGCGGCCTGATACGAAGCTTTTTCCGAAGACGTAGGCCTAGGCTCTCCTCCACAAACTCAAGCAGATTCCCCCCATCCCCTTTGTCTTCCAAACCTTCAGGTATGGTTTTGAGCCATAATGTTCGTATGAGAAAACAGTTCCTTCTTAATGTCTAAGCTCCTAAGAAAAAGCTGTTGGCTGCACTGCAAAAGGTGGGACAGCCTTAGCATGTAAGAAACAAAAGAAAAAGGGAGAGGGGATTGACTTCTCTGTGCATAGGCTTGTACCTAAAGTAAGAGGAAGAGGACCAGCGAGTGTGAAGAATACATGAGTAGTTAAGGTTTTGTTTGCTTACATGCTGCATAAGTGAATTTGCAGAGTGGAGGACGGGACTTGTAAACACTGCTTTTTATTTTTCACAAAAAGTCCTAGGCTGCAAATATCAGTGTCATTACTAGCTTCTTTTTTGCTGGAGGAACTTCAATAAACACTGCAAAATTGAAGCAGTTGCTGCATCTTTATGTGATGTTTAAGTAATAACAGGATTCAGAGCTGCTTCTGATGCCTTGGAGTGCTTTTCCTTAAGGTACAGGATGAATTAGCCCAGTTAGAGGTGTCTAAAATTGTCTCCAAACAAAGTGAAAATGAAAGTTTTCTAAATTGAAGTAAATGTTTGCAAATACTAGGGAATAGATTGCTCATGTAGAACCAGTTGGCCTGTGCAAAGTGGGAAGAGCTACAAGTTGTGGAGAAATTAGCTAGGTTTACACCTGTGCGTGTACCCACTTTTGGAAGAACCCACATGGGTACAGTGGAAAGACCAGTGAACTGTTTGTCCAGGTCCCTTTTCTAATGCTGGGAGCCTACACAATGTACATAAGCTAAGCACGTTGAGGAGCTCAAGTTTAAGTTGATGTTTAGAAGTGGTCTTACTGTGTAAGGTTTAGATGGCTTGCCCTTTTTAAAAAAGAGATAATAAAATAAAATAAAAAAGGCACTTTGGGATAATAGTTGCAGGTTTGGATTTTTTTCATCATTTTTAGTAGTATTAGAACAGTGCTAGTAGTAGCTTTCATCTCTACTTTCTCTCTACTCACCTGAGGAAGCTGTAGGGCATTCACAGAGAGGCTTGACAAGGCAAGATCCATGCCACAGAGATTGTTACTGCATTTGATGTTTACTTAACACAAGGGCCTCACATGTGTGACAACAGAAAAAAGAACTTGATTAAATTAATCAAAAGTTCTTGATTTATTTACCTTAATTTACTGTGTCATACAAAGGGGGATAAGTCACTCAAGGAATGGCAGTTCCTGGAGGCAGTACAGGAAGGTTTTGACTGAAGGCAGACCTTTTTGTGATAGTTGGTAACAGAACCAAAGGAGAGGTGTTTTGTGCTCACACCATCATAAAATCAGAAGGACTGCCAGTCACATTGGCAAATCAGTATAGAAATAAAGGTGAATTTGAAGCATGCCCTTGAAAAGAGCTTGCCTAGATATAAAGCCAGAAAGTTGTGTGTCCTATACATACAAAGCTACTACGGTGTTATTTTAACATTTGGAGGTTTGGTTTTTGCTTCTTTCAGTATATGTTCTTTTGGGATGTAAATCATTATATAGCATGTAAATTATGTTATGGATTGAGTGACATAATTGGATAAATATTTAAATCAGCATAATTTTGGTCTATACATGATTTGTTTGTTTATGTGTTTGTTTAAATTCTGTAAAAATAGGTGTGCAAATTCGCCAAGTATTTATTTCCAAGAGCCCAAAGATTTAAAATATTATACTAAGAGATCAAACATGAAACTATAGTTTTACAGCTAACATGTAATATCTTTGTATTATAAAACTGAAATATTAGAAATTGCTAACTAGTGGAGGAAAGAAATTTTTATCCACTAGATGGTGCAAGTCAGTTAAAAAGCCCTTTTGTTTCTCATTTGCACTCTGGGAATCTGAATAAACATGAACTAAAAAAATTGCTTCTTAGTGAAATAGCTTTGGTTAAGGGCCTGCTTTTCTCCCCCACCACCCCAGAGACACTTGTTACACAGTGATATTTTTTATCATTACTATCATTACTTACAGGAATCAATACTATGAATATGTGACATTTCCATGCCAATAATTATAGATCATGCAATGAAATTGTAGCCCTTAGTTTAAAAAAAAAAGGCAGTATATCTTTGCAACATAGAACTTCAATTATGGAAACCTTTCATACCCATAAAATTCAGTCTTTCTCTATGCTTCCCACTCAGAGGTTTATCTGTTAATGGACATAAATGCTTTATAGGATCATTCTAATATTTTCCTTTTAATCATTCAGAATAAGGATGTAGTTGTGTATGACCACGGCTTCATAGACATGTTTCTTTGAAGAGCACTTTGGATTTTTTAATCTGCTTTTGTGGCTTGCATACTTGTTTTGAAGTGATCTGGTTGTGATTTTCACATGGTTTGTAATCTCATTTTCCTTTCCCTGACCCAGTTTCAGTAAGTATTACGAATCTTTATCCTGGTTGTGAAAATGTCAGCGTGAGAAGCCGTAGTATGATGTTTGAGCCAGGCCTGACCAAAGGCGTATTAGAAACTTTCGTATCACCTGCTCATCATTCTCACTTCTCTTCTGATGACCAGTCCACCAAGGCCATTGACATCCAGAATGCCTGCTTGCATGGTAAGAAGAGCCCTGGGCTGGGATGCTTTAATGCTACAGGACAGTTAATGCCATTTTACTTGTTTTTTAAAATAAAAACTGGGGGGAAAGTCTGACCTGGTATAGTAGTGACTATGTTTGACAATTCAGTGCTGGTGGGATATAATTTGTTTAAGGAGAAAGTAAATCTGCCTGAAGTTCTGTAGCTGCTGTAATATACATTTTAATCACTCATGTCACATCTTTATAGTATTACATAGAAACTTTTTTGAGGTGAGTAAGTGGGAGAGTAGAAAAGAGGGATTTGGTATGACAGGACCAGGTTGGCAAAGTGGCTACTAGTATGAAGGCTTCTTCACGTATACTATATGTCATCTGGAGATTTTATCAGATTTAGTCTGGTCCCATTTAGTCCTCACCATTTAACTATATTCCCAGCTATGCAAAGGCCATACTGTTTTCACCCCATGGCACGGCTGGAGCATATTTGGTGAGCCCTGGTGCTCATCAGTTATTGTGAGTGGAGCTTCTGATTTCATTTCTTTTTTTTGCAAGGAAGCTATCTCCTCTGCAGTTTAAGCCAGTTAGCAGTAAGAGGGGTCAGTCACAGAAGGTGTCATAAGTACACACATGACTTTTGACTCTGAGATCACACAAATGGTGCTTATACTCCACCAGCCATACTAATCATTTATATAGGTGGTCAGATCTCTTCTTCATGAGGAAAATGTTTTGCGTGCCTTAGCAGCTGCCATTTTGAAGCTGAGTTAGTATTAATCAAGAGTTTACTTTGGAGACAGAAACCTGCTTATGAGTGCACAGTAATGAAATGCAGTGACAAAACATTTATCCTAGATGCTGAAGAGTTTGCCAAGTAGCTAAAGCTTGTTCTTTGTGCAGGCTAATTTCTTCCTTCAGTATAATTTGAAACCCAGTCACATTTTGCAGTGAAACAGAATTGTGCCACAGACTGTCAGAAGGACTTTTCTTTCTCTGTGCAGTCTTGATACAGAACTAAGTGTACACACAGGTGAACTCTGAATAGCTGTACTCATAACAGCAGGTTGGAGTTTTCTGACTTCTCTCCTTCTAGAAGTTTGAGGTGCATCTTAATCACAGTCTGTTTAATTCAAGGTAGTACAAGTGTGGCAAACATCAGTCACCCTAATTAGATGGTGTGTCTGGGAACTGCAGCATACTAATACTTTTCTCACCCAAAGCTAAAGGAGATGGCAAAAAGAAGCATGGAGCTCTTGGGATCCTTACCATGGTGATTCTTCAGCCCTGATTTACCAATACAATGTGAAGAGTAAAATTCAGCAAAGCAAAGTGGCTTCTTTGAGACTGTGCTTCAGCAGTTTTTAAAATCAGTGGTGGCACGTTATGAAGAAAAATTAATGAAAATATTAAGCTTTTTTGAGGTGTACAGGAAAAGAATGGGAGCCATTATTCTTGATTTTCAAGCAATTACAAGATCTGCTGCTGTTGTTCAAGGCAAAGCTCAATTTAATTGCATAAGACTGCATGCATTTAACAGTTGCTTACATATAGTATCCACCAAAATGTCATAGAGAAGGAATGTGAGAGAGGAACAGATTTTGAGGGTCCAACTGCTAAGCCTCTGAAACTGACTGAAACTTGTTCCCTTTGTTCATGATTGCATTTTCAGTCTTGATTTCTTACATGCATACAGTTTATCTTTGCAAAAGTTTAAATCAGATTAACTGTTTTGTTTGTCTTTTCATGGTCAGAAGATGTTTCATGCTTACTGATGAAGTGTGATCTCTGCATCTGTTTGTCTGTTTTTCAGGAGTTGGTGATTTCAGCATTTGGGAATTCTCTGGGAACCCTGTGTACTTCTGCTGTTATGATTATTTTGCTGCAAATGATCACACTGCAATTCACATAGTGCTTTTTAGTCTTGAGGAGCCTTATGAAATCCAATTAAACCAAGTGACCTTTTGGCTCAATTTCCTGAAATCATTGGTCCCAGTTGAGGAGCCAATAGGTATGTTCCTCTGCCTTAATGAAGTATTAGAAAGTCTGTAGAATAAAGCTTCTTGTATTTCCCTGCAGCTGTGTACAGCAGCTGTGTACAATCAGCATAGTGGGTGTCTTCATCCCCATGTATTCAAACAAACTTTACATAAGGTTTCTTGGAAAAAGGGAATTTAACTGTGGAAGAAGCCGGAAAAGTTGCATACACCACTTAGTTCGATTAAAGAGGGGTCACAAGGTACAGTGCAATATCTTGTGGCACTGGGGATTTACATCTGTACATGGCAGATGAAGTTTTATGTCCGATAAGCTGCCAAGAGTGTTTCAGAGGGCTGGAACCATTCAAAACACAAAAAAAACCCCCAAGAAGTTTAGGCACATTGCTTAAATTCCTCTTATATCTAGCCCCCAATTATCAGTGTTTTCAGCATAAATTAGTCTTGTCAACAACAAGACAACAGAACAGAACAGTATTATGAAACAGCCTTACCCTTCTTTCATGTGCAACTTTTGTGTGTTTAACTAGAGTTGTATTTGGACTTCAAATATGATAACTTTCTGGTGCTGATGCACAGAAATCAATATTTCTTGTAAATTTTCACATATCTCAATTTTGCACGGGTTTAAAGTAATTTTACTTGTTTTATATTCAGGCTTACTGAAAGTTACTTGGCGGGCAAACAAATTAACTTAAATAACATTTTTCTTAAAAGATGTGGTAATTCAGGTGTATATACAGTAACTTGTAACTTGTTTGCATTTGTATCTGAGTATTGGTCTGCAGACTGTGACAGTTTCCTGGACTAACCAATTTCTGACACGTCTTGGTTCCATGATCTGAAAGATTATTCCAGCCAGTGGATCTAACTCAGCACTAAAGGACATTTGTAACAATGCTAGAGATTCACCAGACAAATGTATTAAATACTTAACATTGTGCAAAGAGTTATTTTGTCTCTCTTTCTGTGTTCTGCTTGTTTCTGTGTATGCATTATCTCAGGCACACAATGAGCCAAGGCCAACCCGTGGGTTTCAGTCAGGCATCAGCATTCTTTTATTTTCTATTTTAGATTAAATTACAAGGTTAATAATATCAGCATTTGAATCTAACCAACAAGAAATTACCTGTGAAAGTTAAAGCTCAGAAATTTGCAAAAAGGTGTCAAAGCTGCAAATACAGCTAATTTGCAATTGCTGAAAGCTTTTCACAGCTCCTCAGTCTAGCAAGGAAACTTAGTTCTTGGTTCAACAGAATCAGAATCTCAGTTAATTTTTTCTTCTTGCTTATCTGATTATCAGCATTATTCAGATGTTTCACTTAAATCTGTGTTTATCCTGCTCAGCTCAGTTTGGGTCCCCATGTATCTCTGTATTGTTACAAATCTCTCAAGTAATATCTAGTAACTGATGTTAGCAGAAAATTTAAAACTCTTGGAATTACTTTCCAGTTATTTTGTCTAAATCCTTAGCTGCCAATTAAAAAAAAAAAAA
>VXAD01008176.1:48546-83121 GCA_013399195.1 Dicrurus megarhynchus
AAAAAAAAAAAAAAAAAAAAGATAATTACGAAATACTTGCCATGCAGAGATTTGGGGAAATGTGTGTTTTTATTAATTAATCGAGATCGGGTAGCTCTTAGTTGATGAGAACTGAGCAGTGATGTAAGCATATTTCTCCCATGTGAAGATTTTTTAAGGCTAGAAGAGCAGGATTAGGTGTACTGTCTCTTAAAATTAGTCTAATGATGTCTTCTCTTTTCTGAAATATGAGTTTGAGAAAAGATTGAAAACTCTGTGTTCCATACTGTCACCTCATTCATGCCATTTGTATCTTTCTTTCTTTCTCATTCTTTTTCATGGTTTCTGCCAGGCTTTCCTACTTAACTCTCACCTAAGTGAGAGGTCATTGTTTGTGTAAGTACTGCAAAATAGCATTCATATCAACATATGAATGTTGTAGACATTTTGTGCTCTTACAATCCTCTATTCTGCACCTGTAGTATTAAGGACCATCCAAAGATCATGCAAAACCCTTTCAAGAAGTTGTTGTTTCTAATTATTATTTCCTCACACTGTCATAGTTTGTAGTTAGTAGCAATATCATTAGTGCTATTGATTACTGTTTTTATTAAACCAATAAAGTAACACAATATAAATGTATCTGATGTTATTCAAATAGTCTAGCTATTAAAATTGGGCCTTATATTGACAGTCCTATAAGCAGATAACTGCCAGAGCACCAGCAATTACACTGTTAATGGCTGTGATTAGAGTTGGTAAATCACTACAAAAGTGGTTGGTATGAAGAATGTAAAATGTATTTCTGCTTTTTTGGCTCAGTATCAGCCATCTCCATAGGCATGCCTCATAGTGAAGGAGTCCTCTTGTTTCTCTTCTAGCATTTGGTGGAAAGCTGAAGAGTCCCCTGTGTGTTGTTTTGGTTGCCACACATGCTGACATAGTGAATCTGCCTCGGCCTGTTGGGGGGGAGTTCTGGTATGACAAAGACATCTCCTTGTTGAAAGAAATTAGGAACAGGTAAGAGGGACACATATTTATACATAGCTACTTAAACATGCTAATTGTAAAGAAAAAATTAAACATGCTAATTGTAAAGAAAAAATACTAAAATGCATTGGAATATGTAAAAGGTTTTCAGATGGCTTTATGGCATTATGATATTTTGAATATGTTCAGGAAGCCTATATTGTGCTAAAATTGAAACATTCACCAATATTACAGTGACTAAGCTGCCCTGAGCGAGCTAAAATGAGCCCAGTGGTGTCAAAATTAATTGTAGCATAGGCAGTCTCACCCTGTAAACACTGGGCTACATCAAAGACCCATTCCAGCTTTCTGTCTAACATCTTGGTGCTCAGGTTTTGCACTGGTCTCAGAAAAGTAGACAGTTTGCAGCTAAAAACTCTGGGTGCAAAAGAGTAAACTTTATCAGAGAACTACCCTTAGTTCTGAACTGATGTAGGATAGGTATGAAAAAAATTTAAATGAGGCCCTGAAGTACTCCCTACACAGTTTGCAAAAAGCTGGACTTTGTGGAGTCACACAGGTGAGAAGGTCATCCAAGAGGTACCTAGAAGTTAGGGAAACTTCTAGAATTCTTCATCAAATGTCTGGAGCACATGCTAATGGTAGATGGAAATAGGGAATTTTTCATGAACATACTATTGTTTAAAGCAACAATACGTTATATTCAGAGTGAGCATGTAAGTGGGAAACACTGGGTGTGAGAAACCATCCAAACCTGTGAGTATAGACACTTGTCTGGGCTGTACAAGAAACAGATGTAGGAATTCCAGCACAATAGATGGGGGGGGGCGGGGGGCAGGAGGGGCAGTATCTTAATCAATTGAAATAAACCAATAGAAAAATACCTGTGTGTCATCTTTGGCACTGGAATCCTTTTAAATGCAAATCTGTCCAAAGCTAGGAAAACAGGTTTGTGTGGTTGAAAAGTCAAAAAGAAGTGAGAAAGACACATGTCAACAGCAATGACTACTGAACTATTTAAAGTGAGAAGAACACAAGCAACAAACATTAAGACCTTAAAAATAATAAATTCCTGTAATCTCTTCTCTAGTAAAATGTTTTGGTTTGTAATTACAAGTCATGCAGTTAAAATTTTCTTACGCATATTCATTCTTCGTCCTGAGAGAAAACAATTTTCTTTCAATATCTCTGCTGGTTTTCAAGAAAGTTATACAGCAGCTATACTGTCTGTGATTATAAAACATCTCAGCATTATCATTACTTAAACTTCATCATTCCTTGTGGAAAAACAACTCAAGTGTAATTTAAGACTGAAGTACAATTGTATTAAGAAATAAACTGGATTTGGGGCTAAGTTAATAAGAATTTTTTTCTTTTAGATTTGGAAATGATTTGCAAATTTCAGAAAAGTTATTTGTCCTGGATGCTGGAGCATCTGGGTCTAAAGATATGAAGCTTCTCCGAAATCACTTGCAAGAAATAAGAAGCCAGATAATTTCTGTAAGTAGTGCCTAATGGTCTGGGTTGGATCAGCCAAAATGTGAACATCTTGTGTAATAATCTACTGTAAATTTCAAACTTAGAACAATGAAGCATACAGAAACTACTGTTGTTCCAATTTTCTAACAGCATACTTGACAGGTCTTATGATAAACAAACCCTTGACATCAAAGATTCAGTCAGTATTTAGAAAATAGTAGCTGTTCTGACCAGGTGACCAAAATACTCTCTGTTGAAAGGAAACAATTTGAGATTTCAATTCAAAGTCATAATTTTCTTTTTTGATTGGCAGCGATTGGATTCCAGCATTTTTTTTAATCAGCATAGTATTATAGGGAAACAGAGAAATATATTATAAACATATTTCAGGAAAGTAAGTTTTTCATTAAAAACCTACCAGAGTAGAAAAGTTTTCTCAACTGTTAGAAAGACAATTCCAAATATAGATATGTGAACTGATTCTGTATTAACTTTTGACTGCATTTTTTAATTGAAAAATATTGCTTGCAGTTGTATCTGTATGTGTAGGTATATGCATGTGAGACTAAAGGTAAAGTGTAGCCATGGTTTGATATTATCACCATGAATCCATGGAGACTTCCATATTGAGGATGACCAGTCAAAAATTTTGTATCCTGTGCTAAAAGGATTAATATTATGTTACACACCAACAAAATTTTCTGCAGCTACTTTTGAAATGCATTTTTTTGTAATTGATTAAAAGTGTATGTATTACTGAGTTAATTCTATGGGTTGAGGAAAATATTTGGATTTATGCAAAATACAGCCCATCTTACATTCTTGATGGTCTCTTGATTTTATAAGCTTTTCTTCTCTGTGAAAACTTTATTTTATCTATGGTCACTAGCTTGAAATCTGAGGGGGTTTACTGCATAGGAAGTGGAGGCTGTGGCTTGAGAGTGTAGGAAGAAGGCATCAGTGAAGTCTAAGGCAATCAATACATCAAAGTACCATTTTTGCTTCTTATTTAGTACCCCGCTGTCTCACCTTTTAAGTAAATTGGTTCTGTACAGATATTGATGAGTACAGATTCTAAACAAATTCTGGTAATTTAAGAAATAAACATTAATTTACATATCTATGAAGGAAACTCATGGTAATATTTGGAAAATTTGCTTATTTCAGTGAAAAAGTGGTTTCTGCAATTCACTTTTTAAGGAAAGGTAGATAGATCTTATGGCAAGTGAATGCCAGATGAAAGAGTAAGGGTCCAGCACAAAGGGAAATCTTTAGATCCATTTGACTTTCATAAAAAAAAATAGTACACTATTCTCAAATGGATGTTTCCTGTGCTTTTCTAAGACTTGCCCACCTATGACTCACCTGTGTGAAAAAATAATCTCCACACTGCCTTCATGGAGAAAAATTAACGGACCCAACCAGCTGATGTCCTTGCAGCAGTTTGTGTATGATGTACAGGAACATCTTAATCCCCTAGCAAGCGAAAATGACCTACGGCATATTGCACAGCAGTTGCATAGCATAGGAGAAGTAAGTATTTTTATCTAAATTCCATCTCTTTATTTGCAAGATACTGTTCTGGTAGAATACTGCTTTATGAGTTTAAGCAGATATCTAAAGTTGTTCGGTTTTTTTCTCTTCCTCTTAAGACATAAGTAGAGACGTTATAAGTAGAGTTATTAATGTTTTCTGTTATCATTATGTCTTGTGGCTTCTATTTTGTTCAACATAAGCTCTTTTGAGACAGGAAGAATTAGTTTATTGCTATGGTTGTAAGAATATAAAATACCCAGAAAGGATCACTATGTTATCACCTTCAATGAAGTGTTCACTGCATATGAGAGATTTATATGTGTCCATTAGAAATTGAATAGTAGGATAACAGCTTTGCATAAACAGCTTGCAAGGCATGACTAGGCTTTCCAGCTGTTAGGCTCTAATGGTTTCATTACTAGTGGGAAACAACAGCAAGATCTGGTTTTTGTTCTGAGTACTTGCCATACAGTTAAATGCACTCTTTGCTTTTTCCTGTGAGCAGTGTTAATCAAATTATGAGGTCAGTCTGTTAGGAAGGCAAGAACTTGGGCTATTATTTTGTACTTCACAAGATGTAAACAGTAACTTTCATATTTATAAACAGATTAACATTATGCAGAGTGAAACTGTCCAAGATGTTGTGCTTCTGGATCCTCGCTGGCTCTGTTCTAATGTTCTTGGAAAAATCCTGTCAGTGGAGAACCCAAAAGCCCTCCATCACTATAGAGGTCGGTACACTATAGAGGACATCCAGCGTCTGGTGACAGATAGTGACGTGGAAGAACTGATACAGATTTTGGATGCCATGGATATTTGTGCCAGGGACCTTAGCAGTGGAGCAATGGTGGATATTCCTGCTCTCATAAAGACTGACAATCTCCACAGGTCTTGGACAGATGAGGAGGATGAAGTGCTGATTTATGGTGGTGTTAGAATAGTTCCTGTGGAACATCTTACCCCATTTCCTTGTGGAATTTTTCATAAAGTTCAGGTGAATCTCTGCAGGTGGATTCATCAGCAGAGCACAGAGGGGGATGCTGATATACGTCTGTGGGTAAACGGATCAAAGATTATGAATCGTGGAGCTGAGCTTTTAGTACTGCTGGTCAACCATGGGCAGGGTATAGAGGTTCAAGTTAGAGGACTGGAAACAGAGAAGATCAAGTGCTGTTTACTTCTGGATTCTGTGTGCAGCACCATTGATAACTTAATAGCCACAACCTTACCAGGTCTTCTGACTGGGAAATATTACCTTAGTCCTCAGCAGCTGAGGGAACATCATGAACCAGTAATGGTCTACCAGCCTAGAGACTTTTTCCGTGCACAGAGTCAAAAAGAGACATCACTAACTAACACTATGGGGGGATATAAAGAGAGCTTTAGCAGTATACTGTGTTTTGGGTGTCTCGATGTTTACTCCCAGGGAAGCCTAGGAATGGATATTCATGTTTCTGATCTGAATCTACTAACCAAGAGAAAACTAAGTCGACTTTTGGATCCACCTGATCCAATGGGCAAAGATTGGTGCCTTCTGGCCATGAACCTGGGCCTCCCTGATCTTGTTGCAAAGTACAATACGAATAATGGAACACAAAATTACTTTCTCTCAAGCCCAGTTCATGCCCTTCTGCAGGAATGGAGTAATGCACCTGACAGCACTGTAGGCATACTAATGTCTAAACTGAGGGAATTAGGTCGCAGAGATGCAGCAGATTTCTTACTGAAGGCATCTTCTGTATTCAAAATTAATTTAGATGCTAATGGTCAAGAGGCTTATGCTTCCAGTTGCAACAGTGGCACATCTTATAACTCAATTAGTTCTGTAGTGTCACGGTAAGAGGAGGTGTTTTGCATGGGCATCCTTTCAAAGTGCATAAAGGATAAAAGATACTGCATAAAAGTTACAGTGCATACTAATTTATGAGATTTTGCATCAAAGGATCCTTCTCTGGCACCACCTTTTTTGTTCATAAACTTTCTACTCCTAACTGTGAATTGTTGCTCTTTATTAAAAAGACTGCTGTACTTCTGGTGGTTTAAAACTATTTCTGATAGAGAATGTGCTGCTTAATACTGCCATTTCAACTGGAAAGTCTTAACTTTTGGATTACGTACTGCAACTGTTTTATATAATTCTCCCCATAAAAGGTAGGGGGAGAGGAATAGCACATAGTACCTTTTATGTGTGTTTCTTACTTTTTTTTTTTCTTTTACACTGTGTCCTCTGCTTAACATTTTTTTATATTTGTAAGGAGAGAAATCCACCATTTTTGGTCAGTCTGACCAAATTTAAGCGCATTGTTTTTTGCTGAAAAAGTGAGTGCCTTTTGCAGAAGGGAGAGTGCAGTTGATTTGAATGACCCTGCTGGAGTTAAAAGAACATGCTACCTCTGTTTCACTTAAATTGTCTGCATGCTTATCATTGCAAGTGGTGCTTGCCTGTTAATTTTTCCTGCACTTCTAAGACATTGGTGATGACTCATGCAGAGCATTCTTGTGCCAGTACTATAGGTATAGACATGTGATACCTAATCAACTTAAATCATAATGTGAAAATCTCTTAAACTTGCCAATTATCATGCTTCATTATTTCCATGCACCTCAGGTAAAAGTTCATATCATTATAGAGTTCAAAAACCACAAGTGTTGGATAGTGCAGAATAATATTGTCTAGCTGTCAGCTGTAATTTGTGTATAACAAAGGTTTTCTACTATTAGATCCTGCATTACTTACTTCCTGTACTTGAAAACTTTGATGGGGATAAAAAAAAAAAGGAAGCAAGGTTTCTTGCAGTGATAACTTTAAAATTGATATGAGGGAATATGACCCATTCTCTGTTCTAAAAAGCATGTAATTTTCATGGTGCGATACGTGTTTGTTTATATATATTGTATGTATATATATTAAGACTATTTTTTCCTTAATCTTACAATGTAGTAAATTTTAAAGGATTTTTCTACAAATAAACTGTTGCTTGTTGCATCCTTGTTGATCACATTGTGTTGATGAAGGGTATCAAAACTTCTCTTTTCTTTACAGTCAGAATTGTGGAGAGACAATGCCTGCCGTCTGAAGTTCTGGGAACCTCCTGTTTGACTTCAGGGGTATTTCTTAGCAGGCTGCAGGAATATTTATGCATTTTTTTTTACTGCAGAGGTGGTCCCTGTGCAGCAGAGAGATCTGCATTCATTTCAACAAATGGCAAGCCATAGCAGTTTGCTACATAGCTTTTCCTTTGTGCTTTTCTTAATGGAAACCAAAACAGCAAATGTGAGTCTGTCATCAGGAATCCTCCAGATAATGCTGTGCTGCAGAGGGAGAGGACACTGCATTAGAACTTTGTGCTGCAATAATGGTCCTTTACGTTAAATATCCCCTCATCACACAAGGGACTGTGCTGGTGCTGCTTATTTAAAATCTCAGCATCACTCCCTGATAGCTGCACAGTCTTGGTATGGCACACTATGCAGGCAGCTTTGCACAATACCTCTGCAAAGGATTTAAGCAAGGTCTTCTTAAAATGCTCGTTACTGTTTCCCCCTGCCTTTCCTTGCCTATTTTACCCTTACTTCATTAAATCTTTCCCCAGGTCCTGGCTAGGGCTGGGCTCTATAGTTAACCATTCTTTTAAAGTCTAGTCCTCAGTAAGAAGTATAGTTTATGAGCTGTCTGTGTTTTGATATTCTGCCACTGACAAACTACTTTCAGAATCTCCCACCGCTGCTCAAAGTGGCGCAGTGCAGAGCCCAGCTCCATGCAGCCTGTATTTACCTCTGTCAATTAATGGCCACTACCATACTTCACCTTCCAGCTGTGGACATTTTTAGTACTTCTGTCAGATTCTGGTAAGTGGAGGGGTCTTTCTCATGTCATAAAACTTACTGGGTGTCTACCAGAAAAGGTTTCCTCCCCTACCTGCCTCCCCAGGTGCTTTATGAGCACTCGAGATGCGTGGTCAATTTACCAACACTGATTAACTCCTCCTTTTACTTTCTTTTTGTTTTTCCCTTCCCAACAGCATGTTCCTCACAGTTTCATGCTTCCATTTACTGTAAAATGCAGCCCTGGGAGTATAAATTACTTAATGGACTCTATGATGAATCTTTGACTAGCAGTCACAGCCTATTGCATCATTTACAGGTTTTGTGGTAATAGTCTCAGGAAAGTGAGTCACAGTCATAGGATAGCTTTGGATTCCTTTCTTATAAATCCTGTGCTACTGACCAAAAAAAGAAAATTTTTTTCCTAGATGACAATTTGGGGATTAAAAAAAAGGCTAGCCAAGTGTTACAATCCCTTCTGTTGCTTCACTTTTATTAATTCCATATTTTATTTTGTGAATGCAACTAGGAGCAGAACTTCATTCTACAGTTTTTAGAGCTGTGTTTAAAAAATGCACAGATCCTGCCCTGACTCACTCCAGAAATGGAGAAAATGCATGTCTTTGCAAGGTCAAAAAAGTTTAATCATATGTGTACAGAGTGTATAGTTTATGCAAGGAACAGGGTAAGCTTAGCTCCTGACAGTGAAATAACTGAAGCTGGATACTAACCATCTTTGTAGCTTCAGAGAAGAGCTGCTGAAACATAATCTTGAGGATAAAGCCATGAGTGACAATTTAAATTTTGTCTTCAAAATCCATAATATAGACAAACTCTCAAGTTTGCTGCTCAGGGCCAAGATGCATTACAAATTACCTTGCAGTTATTTTGAAGAAATTTTCAGAAGAAGATAGGGAAGAAGCAAACATCCTGGTGCAGGCCATTTTTCCAATTATTTCTCCGCAGCATGCAGCAGCATGCAGCAGCATGCATCGTATAAAAGAAGTGCTTCACATTGCTATTTTCATTGGGTGTTACTGGTTGTACTGTCTTTGGAAGTTTTGTTGCTGACCTGTCTGGTGAGTTTGGAAAGTCACAAGAGATCAGTGGCTACATGCAAATGATTTGCTAACCTGAATAGTGAGTTTGGAGAGCCACAAGAGATCAGTGGTTACATGCAAATGATTTTAAGATGGGCCAAGGGCATCCAGAGGTGGCCTCAGGTGGAGGTGGATATATATGACTTTTCTCACCTTAAAAGGGTGAGGAGACAAGGGTAAGATGGAGACAGCCACAGGTTTTAGGATCTTGGGGATTCAAGTGATTGAGAAAGACTTATGAAACTCCAAGAGTTTAGAAACTCCCAAATGTCACATGCTTGACAGAGCCAGGAGGTTCAGAAAGGAGCCAGTTTCCTAAATGGTCAGGTCTTTACAGAGAGCAACAGTGAAGTTGTTAGAGCTGGCTGTGCTGGAACCAATTCCAGGTCCTAAACCTCTGTTGGCTGTGTTCCTCCCTCAAAGGAGAAATTACCTCCTTAATTCATTGCAACTTTTTTATTGCAGAGATGCTGTGTTGCAGCATCATTGTTTAAAACAGGTGCCTCAATTTGAGTCGCATCACTATTTCAGCTTTGCCAGTGAAATGGAGGAGTAATGCCCAAGTTGTAACTCTAAAGAATGTAAATGAAGCATACTGTTGGCTAAGTCAGAGGAGATGGAGCAGTACAGCATCTTTGAAGGTGTCCTGAAAGCACTCTGCAAAATATTAAAATTTATTTCTATTTGATTTTTTATTTGTTAAACTCAGTCCACTGGGTCACAAAAAAAAAAAAGACACCAAAAATTCACTCCCATTTCTTTCAGGCACTGTCTGACTCAGAGGACAAGGCAATGGGTGGAAAAGAGAAAGAAAATCAGTTTTCAACAATGCCTAAGGTACTTGCTTTCCAAAAGGGTTACAGCCAAACCACTCAGACTTTGCAGGTAAAAGTATTTGGGTCTTCAGAAGTCAGATGAGCGGTATATAAAAGGGAACTGATGGTATTCCTCTGCATGGAACAGTGGGACCATCAGCTATGCTGCCTCAAAGCGAGATGAGGATCTCAGAGGACCTGGTTCAGTTTTGCATTAACCAAACTGACCTGGCATTTTTGCACCAGCCAGACTACTTTGGGTGCGGTCCAAATCCAACATATGCATATTTAAAGATCATTTTTCAGAAAGCGATTATGTTGCTGAGTCAGTTGGATGTATCTTAAAATTCACTGGCCTGTCCTGAGAGAAGGCAAACCTGGACCATCTTGTCCAAACTCTGACTCCTGCTGTCACCAGGCCTAGGACACCTACACTGCCAATATGCTGTCACGTACCCTAGGCAGAGGGGAAGACTAAGAAGAATTTAGAGCAGGGTGATAAGGGGTCTCAAACAGGAGCAAATGCTTGAACATGCTGCAACTCACATGGATTTCTTGGCAAAGAGATGCTGATAGCCTGAGCCCACACATACTCCTCCTGCAGAAATGTAGCACCTGCTGCAATGGTGCAATGCATTTCTGGTGGCTCTGTGTCCAGGCTCATGAATTCGCACTCTGTTGTATCTGCAGGATTCAAAGTGCAGCTCGGTGAGGTCTCTTCCCTGTGGATTCAGGCATAGTCACAGTTGAGTGTAACACACCTGGCAAAGCTCTGGGCTACATGTGTTGGAAGTTTAGTCAGGATGCTTCTGCTGCACCTCAGCAATTGAAGCTGGAAGGCTGTGGGAGAGGGTTGGAATTTGCATGAGTAAGGACTAAGTGAGACACAAGCATGTGGTGCACAGGGAGGGGACAATGAACTTGTACTTTTCAAAACTGCTGTCAGAAAAACGTGGGAGAGAGGGGAGGGCTCTTGCATTAGAGGGGCTAGACTGCTGATGTTAAAAGATGGCATGCGTATGACTCTTTGAGTCATCTTGTGCTTCACTTTTTGAGCTGCTCATTGCATTGCAAAATCTACTTTTTTAGCCTGGCCACTAAGAAATATAGTTTGACTAGTCTGTTTCCCGTGAAAGATGAATCAGCTTCACTTTCAGACCCCCTACACAAAACTGCTTACAAGTCAAAATAGGATGTAGCAATCAGCTAAGCAATAGGAGCACAGTGAGAAGATCAGCAGTGAATCCTGCTATTACTAAATTTACCTACAAAGCACTATAACTTTGTGTCATTTTTAGATCTTTCTATTGGTTGCAAACGTGAGAAAAAATTACTTTGCAGAGGGCTGACTGCAATCAATTACTGCTAAGCCAAAACTTTTATTATTGGAAAAACAAAGGCTACAAATCTGGAATTTTGTGCCAAAGGCAATGTGTCAGCACATATGAAAGCCAGGGTCAGGTCCAGGTGAGTTGTAGGACAGAAACATATCCTACTTTCCTAAGCCTATAGTATGGATTATCTCATCATTCCTATGGTATATATCTGCAGAAGAAGCAGGAAAGATATTTCTTTAGAGGTGTTTCCCAATAAAGCCTGATAGCTAGGACTAGACTCAGATTTGGTTATACTGAAGAAATTAACCACCATCCTCTACAACTAGAACACTTCAAATGAAAATTTTCTACAGACCCCTGCGGATTGTGTTGGCAGCTGGAGAATGTTGTAACAATTAACCTGGAAAACATGGAAGGAGGTGAGTCACCATAACCAAATTAGCATCATATAGGATGGGCTAAATTTCCTCAGTTGCTCACAGTCAAAAGGAAATATCACTTGCAGCTGCTAGACCTGGTAGTCAAGTTCCAGTACCACTTTCAGAGGAAACTTAAGGCCTCATCTGAAGTATCAATCTGCTTATAGAGGTTCAGAAAGGAGCTGCATGAATGTTTAAACTGATGCATTAACACAGTTTCCATGTAGGCTTCAAGAACTGAATCAAGGTCCAAAGTTTGCAAGTGCTACTGGGAAGAAAGAGGAGGATTTCCAGGCCTTTTTTTCCCAGGCAATAATGCCTGGCTAAGAAGTGTTTTGCAAAGCACTTATTGCTACCATCCGAGGAAAATACAGGTTCCTACCCAATCTACTGGTGTCAATTTGTATCTACAGGACAGATATGAATAGATGAATACAAAGGTACCATGTGACTTCCCATTTGCCATTCATTCTCCAAGACATACTGTTGATTTGTACTTAGCAAAACAGGAAGAATATTTTTCAGCAGAAGGTGAAGGAGAGTTGCAGGAAGAACCACTTCCCCAGCTGTGACTTCGCACCTTGCAGTTGTCCTATTTCTTACTATCACGGCTAGGGAAGCTCTACAGAACTCCCACAGCCACCAAAGAAAAGCATGCCTGGGAGAAATTCTGGCTTGCTTTATACATTCTTCTTCAGTAAGGATGTTCAGTTATTTAAACATTCAGTCTTCCGTGCTAGCATAGTATTTTCACAATTCCCTTACCAGACCCACCTTTCTGCTTTAAATTACTCACTGCAGGAAAGAGTGCTACATCACTCATGTGAAATGCTGTCTGTGGCACCAGGTGAGCCAGGCATTGCACGGAAGGAAAGCACAGGTCAAAGTGAATGCATTGGGTGGTTGTTAGATAAACATGATTGTCCCAAGGCCTCTTTCTACCATCAGTTCAACCATGTGCCCAACTCCAGCAAAATTCAGCTGTGCAGTGTGGATATGATCTCTGAATTTCCCATGGATATACCTGTAAATACCAAAATATGGCATCTGGTGAAGAGAATAGAGGTGCAACTGTTTTATGTTTTTCTTTATGGTGTGCTAGACTTAGAGCATTTTTCACACTCCACCAGTGAGCTCAGGAGCAGACTTCATAATCACAAAGGGATCTCACTAAATTTAAGTTTCATGTTCATGTGTACTTGTACAACTGCATTAAGCACTAAGGGGAACATTTCTGACTCAGTGTTCATTGGACTACACCTTTTCATTTCGAAAAGTGAAGCCAATTTATATAAAATGGCTGGAAACCACTTTTCAGCAAATATTTATCATAATCATCTCTGATGCACATTGTTTTTAGGATGTTGTTTCAATGAAATCTCCAAAAGAAAAGTTCTCCCCAATGGAAAAACATAATCTTTGGCAGGAATTTTCTATAATCTCCTAAGAGAGACTTCTGCCAACTGTTCCTTTGACTGGTAAGTGAAGTAATACGCAAATTGTTTCTGTTGTTAGAAGAATTCGTTTCAAAATCTGGTAGAAAAAACTCCTGTAATCCACTATCAATCTGGAGCCACAACTCCTTGTTACACACCTACATAGCAATACCACAGTGTAGTCATGACTTCAGTGTCCCTTTGCATAACAGACAGAGGTTGTTGTGGTTTAACACCAGCAGGAAATTAAACCCAAATAAACCACTCCCCTTATCCCCAAAACTTCCAGTAAGGTAGGGACAAAAGCAGAGGCTATGGGCTGAGATAACAATTTTCTAAATGCAAAAAGCAATGGAATAAGAAACGCATAATAACACCAAAATGAATACAAAAACTATACAAAGAGAGAAGGTGTTTTACCCACAAAAATGTATTCACCCTCAGGAACACAAACAAGATGGCAGACGCTCCCTGTAGGTCACCCCCACATGGCTTCCCCAGACAAAGTCAATATGGCAACCTTCCCCCGCCCTGCACCCGTCAAGAACAAGGGCCAAGAGGATGGTGGGGCTCCCACAGTGTTTCCCGACACCTTCCCACTGGAGAGGGGGAGGCAAAATGACACCCTTCTGCTGGGGTGCCTGGGTTTTCCTGCCAAAGCCACGCTCCCAGGCATGAGGTGGGAGGTGTAGAAGAACAACCTGGCCAGGCCCCTGCAGTGCTCAGTCGCGCCCCTCCCTGCCACCAGGGCAGGGTGAAGGAGGGCCACCTTCCCTAACAGGAATTTACAGCCCTGCATCCACACATACACAGTGGGTACAAAGACTGTTATGCCACTGCAACCTTATTATTAACATCCACCAGGCCCAGAGCCACATTTTGCATGAGCTAAAGCCAATTTCCATTTGTAGCTTGGAGAAACTGATCTGCAGACCTAATCTCAGCCAACTCAAGGGCTTACATTTCTCTGCCTGTGCTGAGGTTAACCTCAAAAAGTAAAGTGTGCAAACAGTGCTAATGAAAATTTTGGGAAGCAGTAAGATCAGATGCAAATACAACAATTTCAGTTGTAACAAGAAGCTGTTTGTATTCTTTTCTGCAGCTTCCAGTTTTAAAACTTATCTGCCAAGTCAATTCATTTGTCTTTTTCAAATCTAGGAAATGTAATGATGTATGGAAATCCTGTAGTGTAAGTGATTTTGCCTATATTGTGAAACAGGACAGCTAAGAAATTGGGCTGGAATTGCTCATTGTAAACATTGTCAACGATCACAGTCTTTCACACCAGGAGAGAAACTGATTTCCACCTCCTCTGCATGGTAGAAGTGTTTCCTGTGTGTGCCCAGCAGAAGACTTCCTACTGTGGACCAGAGGGTGCTTCCCAACACTTAAAAATCCCAGCTGGAGACATACTGTGTCACGTTCGTAATTCAGACAAGGCCTTCATTAGCACTGCCAACAACAGGGATTTCTTGAGTGCTCTGTTGCCATCAGGCAGGGAGGGTGTGGTGCAAGGTTATTAAACTGCCTCTGCCACTTAGTTTTCATCTGACACATGCTTAATTGTGAGGATGTCCTTCCTCTTATTAGTGTTTGAACCAGTCCCACTGTTGATGAGAAATGTTGTCCAAATCATGTTATACAGTAAAAAGTATTTAAAGCCACAGCCATAGTGTTATGGTAAAGGCAAGTTCAGATGACATGTTATCTCCTCACATTTCCCAGCATTAGCGAGGAAGAGCACTGTCTTATTCCTGATGGGCAGGGATGCAGTAGCTGACATGACAAAGGGTCTGGCCTGGATGCCACTATGGAGAGAGGAGGGCTGCAGTGTAAGCCATAAGTAAGGGAGACTTTATTCAATGTTCTCTGTCATCTCCTGCTATTTTTATTAATTATATGGAAGAAGAATAGTGATGAAGGTAGAATGGGAATGTAAAAAAGAAGGAAATGTGTGAAATGAGTGGTTTTCGACCTTGTAGAATGATTGGGAATATTATATACTGGTAGCTGTTGATCAAAGGTGAAGTGTTCAGATGCCACAGACTGAAATTAGAGTCTAGGGTCAAAAAAAGGATGATGTTCTTGCACGAGGAACAAATTTCACAATCTATATCATAAATAGTTATAGTCCTTCCTTCCAACTTTTAGTCCATCAGGGCATCAAATTACAGAGACAGTTTCAAATCTGAGAAGCCAGATGTGCTCCTCCTAACTTCTGCTCCCTGAAGCCTACCTGTGATTGCCAGCTCCAACAAACCAAGTAAATAAAACACTTTGGGGAGTGGGAATGGAATAATTAAGTGTTGAAATAATCAGACTAGAAAACGGCATTCACCTTTGCGACACATCTACACTGCTTTCTGCAGGGAGCAGAGACAGTTTTAAATGGCAGCTGGAGGCAATGACTAGTCCTCTTCCTTACTCCCCATGATGCAAAGAGTCTTGGGAAAGGGAAGCCCTCATTTATCCGTAGTCCGGGTAAACAAGGCACCTGGAAAATAAGATAAGCCACTCTTTCTAAAGCCAGCCCATGTTCTGGTATGGTTTCCTGGAGAGCCCTGTACATCCAGTTCTGACAGAGTCCCTTTAGATTGATTGCAAGAAGGAGTCTAATTCTGCCAGCTTAGTAAGTGCTCTGTCCAGTTTACCTAAGCTGTCTTGCAAAAGAAGCATGGTTGGAGGTTAGCGGGAAACAGTAAACAAAACTAAGCATGCAGCAGCTAACGCAACTACACGTTTGGGGCAGAGAGGAGCAGGTGCTCTTCTGGATGATAGCCACTGTTCAAAGCCTTAGTCCATGTGTTTTGATCAGGAGACTGCTGGCAACTGATCAACAAACATGACCAAGGCTGACGTCTCCTGTTTGGAGGGTGGTTGGTGTGTGAGAGTGCATGCGTGTTTACAGCTAGAGTCAGGACAGATGACAGGGGTAAGGTACTCTGTTGCATCAACTTCTGTGCTTCTCATGTTTTGTTTTTTTTTACCTTTTAGTTTTACATTATTACTCTCTCCATTTTTGCCAAAATATTCTGGACTAGAGAGTTTGTATATGATATGTATATGTTAGGGTAGGTCTATTAGATTCTGGTTGGTGTGAATCTCTGCCTAGCTTGCCACAGAAGAGATTTTAACTGAGTTCTGCCATTAGTCAGCACTCTAGTCTCAACACTGTAAGTTTTGATGGTCCATTTTTCCTGAGCTTCTTTAACTACGCTAAAGCCGTGTTGCACTAAAACTGAAAGACCTGTCCTGTCCACGCTTGCTTTGCAGTCTTTCACACTAGTACCTGGCATGCTCAGCCAGTTCAGCTCACTCATCCAGCAGGAAGCTGTCACTTGGCTTTTGAGGGCATTGTTTGCAGCCCAATGAGCTTGCTGCTACAGCTTAGAGCAGAAATGAGAATTGACAGAAGAGGGAAGGGCCAGAATGTCTCTTTTTAAGCACTACTCCTGGTTCAAATCAGCCTGAATTGCTTGATAAACCACACCCATAAATAGTTTCAAACTCTGTAAAGGTGTGACTCCAGTATTTGTTTTAGCCTAAAGTATTTCCATAAGCTCTGGTAAAACTGTCTAGATGCCAGTGGCCCTTGGCAGAAACTAAAACAGTCCTCTACCCACTTCCAGGGAAACAGCAACTATCCCAAAATCCAGAAACACTAGGAGATGTGAGCTGGGAGAGCCTGTAGTCTGGAGAATGTTTAACCAGAAAAGCAAGCCCTGAGACCAACTGCACCTGTTCTGGAGAGGACAGCACAGCAAATGCAGCACTGTGGGATTGACCTCTCCTGACTCAGTGCCCTCCCTTCAGCACTAGGTTACTCCTGTTAGCAAACAGAGAGTGACATCCACAGCCCTTTCCTTCTCTCCTCAAGCTCCCTGGGTACAGCTAATTCTGGTTCATCTGGTGATGAAGGCACGGTTAGTACCGAAGAAGGGAAAAGGAAGTTTGCTGTGCTCCTGCCTGCACCACAGGATTCCTGTGGCACTGCTGAAGTCGCAGAGTCCATCCTTGACCCAGCCCTCTGTGGTGTGCTGACAGGTGATAGTCCTGCCCTGCCTGCAAGGGCTGGGATGCAGTTCAGCTCAGGGAATGTTTCTAAAACTAGTTCAAGTATCAGTGCTGCAGAAGCTCTTGAGCTTTCAAATGACCATTACTTTTGCTAAGTTCCTGAGAGCTGCATAGGGTATGCTGGTCCTACAGCGCTGTCACAGAGGGGCAGATGTAAGTAATTACCACCCCACCTCAACAGGACCTGGGCTTTACATGCTGCAACAAAACAAGCACTGGGAGGAGAGAGGCTAGATGGAGGTGTGGATGGAAAGGCACAGAACATGAACAAGAAATGTGGTACTACTCACCATTAAACATTTTTGAGCAAAACTCAAAAATGAGTGTGTCATCTGTCCCCCTTCATCTCTTTCATTAAATCCATCAGATATTTTCAGTCTATTGGCTTTTGGATTTGTTGCTTTCCTTTCAGTCTGAAAAGAAAGGGGGGAAAATGCATGTTTTTATAGATAGGCAGCAGCTGCTGCAAATATTGCTTCTTAAACCAATATAATGAGCAAGGTCAATTTTAAATTCAAAGTACTGTTGCAAAGTAAGACTCAATTTTCCATTTCTTGCATACCCAATACCACTAGTGGTTTCAAGACCTGAGTCTACATCACTCTGCCTGGGAAAACATTAAAAGAACAAGCCAACAACTCATGCTAGTTCTGTCAGTGAGTTAGAAAGCATTTTCCTGTATTTGAACAAACCCTGATGAATTTAAGGTCTGTTCTGTGATCCTGCTTCTGAAGAACAGTCTTCATTTAATCTGTTCGCTTTTCACCCTCAAAGCAGCAGGATTTGCCATGCTCTGGCTGGCACATGGCCCCAGTTGTCTGCAGGGGCCATGCTCCAGGACCAGCCTTCCAAGAAAGACACCACCCTGAAGCTAGAGCACAGGTCAGCTTAGACCCTGATACCAGGTCAAGAGTGACCAAGGATTAAGGCATTACTTTTGGATGGTGGGTCTCCCAGGTATTGCAGCTGGATACCAGACTGTGGACAGTATCACAGCTAAACTGTTTCTGCGGATCAGGGTGAACTTTGAGTGGTCCACATTTTCTCACTAAAGAAGTTACAGCACCTCTCCTCTCACCATGTGACCCTGCTTGCTGGGATGTGGGTATTTTTGGTGTAACAGTATCAGCTGCAGACTTATCAATGATGCAGCTTCCTCACAATTCTCCCTGTCCCAGGATGTTTTCTGCCCTGTGGGGAAGACGTGCAGATTGGGAAAGTCACACTTCACGCGAATGGAGAAGGTATTCATTTTTACAACTTCCAGAGTTTTTGAGTGTCTAAGTAGTATGTGTAATAAAAAGGAGTACAGAAAGCTATTTGTAATTCTGCTTACCTGTATGGTTTGTCTTTTATTTACTGTGTATGGAAACAGCATTAATTTATCAGAGCTTTGGAAATACATATTTGTGGATTATTTCCTCTTCATGTATAAAGCACATGTACAGACCCATCAAAATAAATAAGTACAAAGGACTGGGCTGTGCTGTGGGAAAAAACTGTCCAGTTCTGGACAGGCAAAAGATTTGTCATTGCTTCAGATGTGGATAACAGTGGCCTTTACACCTGCTTCCAAAGTACAACTTCCAAAGTACAACAACAGCAGAGGTACAACTTTTACTTCTCCAGCAATTAAAAAAATACACTAGCTAGGATATGAGATACATTTGCATTGACTTAAAAGACAGAAACCTGAAATGGAAATGAAAAGAAACAAACATTCAAGTGGAAAATTAGAGACAGGTGAGAAGGGCAAGATGTAAGCAAGCAGGTTTCCCACAGTAAGCAATTCTTCCAGGCTTTAGATTAGTCATTTTTCTGTTTAAAAAACTGAGGTTTTTTTCTTATTTTTTCCTGCCTAAATGTTTAAGGGTGTTTTCTTTAAACTGTTCAAAACTAACTTCAACAGTTGAGTACAGGGAAAAACCAAGAGAACATGTAGTGCTAGGCAGAGGAGTCACCCAACCAGCCTGTGTGAAGATAACTTCCCTGCACAAGTATTTTATGTAGGAAAAACCACTAAGTACCTTTGAGGACTAAACTGAGAAGTCCAAATGTTGAAGATGTTGATGGAAGCAAAGATCTTCTTGGAGGAAATAATCTGTAGACACTCCCTTTCCTGATTTCATTTTCCCCTGCTAAGACAGCCACTACGTTTTCAATAACTAGGTTTTTATCAATATTATTAGGGCAGGAGAGGCAGTACAGTCCCATATTCTGAAGCTGAGTTTCTGTAAAGAAACAGGAACTTGACTTTTTGATTCCCTCAAAAGAGCTGTTTTTGCAGCTCCCACCGGTGTCCACTGGAATTTGATGAGTTTCTAAAAGCTGCCTTTCGACAGCATCAATAACCAGGCATACAAAGTATCTGTGATGTCTTCCTGGCTGTAGCACTTTGTTTATCAGTAGCACTGAGAGAATAACATGCCTGTGTCTCTCTGTAAGGAGGCTTCCAGGAGCTGCCTGCAGCTTACAGACACAGACAGACACTGTTGCTCTCTCTCGAGCATAGACACAGGTAAGCAGTTCAGTCTTGTCATCAAGGAGGAGTGGGAGGCATTGTAAGGGACTTTCTGAGAGCATTCTCAAAGGGCTCTAAAATGGTATATGCCAGCTAAGAGTTTCCTGTAATTGCAATTGTCATATAAGAGAGAAGAGACACTGCAACTGAATACAGAGAGACAGGCAACTGTGCAAACCCCAGTCTGTTGTGAGTCAGTTACAAGCAGCATGCACCTGGCAGTGTAAAGATGCTTCCAGCCACCTCTTACACAAGTCCTACTCTAAGTTAATGCAGTCTCAGAGCCAAGAGCAGCTTGGACACTTGCTTGCTTGCTGATTATTAAATGTTAGAATAGTATTTGCTGCTGCTTCTATCCTAAAAGTCATCCAGACTAGAACTGCAGGTGCTGCACTTTGTTATGAATCATAGCGTAAATATTGCCATAGTCACTGCTTGTCACAAACAGGTTTATTTCAAAATGACCATTGCCACATTCCTCCTTTGTCTGGCTGTTTTACAATTCTTCCTCAATTCCTGTCAGCACACTTGCAGTTGGGAGGTGAGAGAGATGGTCTTGTTTTGTCCCTCATCACCCTTGGAGGCATAATCTGTACAATTCACCCGTGAAAGAAGGTGAAGGCTCTCTCATCTGACCATGCCATAAGATAAAAAAATATGCTGATTTCACACAGTCTTTTTTTTTTTTTTTCGCAATATAACCACAAATCTATTACATCTGATTTCCTGCATAGCCTGTGTGCAATGCATTCTGGTAAAATAAGGGGAGGTGTCTGGTGCAGCGAGACCCTGGAGTGCACTGCTGCACTGACTCAAGTCTGCCTGGGGACACAGCATTGCACAATCATCAAACTGCATAGCACAACTTGCCCTGACCCCATCTCCTCCCTCTCTCACCTCCAGTCTGTCTGTACAGGGGCTTCTGGGGAGATAGAGAGGGCATTGCAGCAGGAGGGACACATCTCTCATCAGACCTCCAGCCATCCCACTTTGCAACATCGTGTCTTCAGGCTGTCAGCCAGGGTAAGAATCCAGTAAACAAGAGCACAAATCAAAAAACAACATTGTGACCTATTTAATGGGAAAAAGACTATGTCGACCCAAGCTACTGGCAAAACTTGTTTCATTGCTATAGCTGCTGGCCAAGTAAGTCATGTGTGGGCACATGCATTTGAAGTCACCATGCTAGCAGGGCTCCTGCTCCACTCTTTTAAATGTCTCTGTAAAGGCTTGGTTGGATGGGAATGTGTCTAGGCATACGCTATTTCTGCAGCAGCAAGAAGAGTCTGGGAGTTGTTTCTCAAAGGGAAAGCATAATGCCTTACTTGATCAAGCACTCTGGCTACTGTATGGGTACCATGTGAGTAGAGTGTGGATGTACCGAAGAAGGCACTATGGAGGACACTGTTCTCCACTCCATCTTCTGCTGCATGCTTTCAGTTACCTCCTCCATGTAGATAGATAGCTGGGCAACAACTTGAGAAGAAGCAAAGCAAATGTTTGCAGGGATGTTTACAGCACAGGGGATGACTTTTTAGTCAAAGAGAAGCGGGACAGGCAACAAACCAAACACATCTATTCCAGTCTGAGGAAGCTCCAAAGAAATCAAATTATTCCAGTGACAAAAGAAAACTCTACAGAGATGGTAAGACAAGAAAGCATAAAGCAAGGCTCAAAGACAAGTGGAAAAAAAAAAAAAGCCATAACAAGGTCTATGTGAAACAGCAGCTTTGATCTTCTGCCCTAACCCTGCTAGTTTTCATGTACAAGTAATGTGACTGCTAGTCTTATCTCTGAGTGGCATAGCTTCATCAACCCTGCCTGAAGAAAATGCTCAGCTTGTGATGCTTAGAACATTCTCCTCCACACATCAATAAGCACACGTATTGCACTCCACCGTGCAAATAACTTTTAACAGAAGAAACCAGGAGGGATTGGAGGAGAGTCCTTCTGTCATGAAACATGTTGTACACAAACAGCAACACCACCACCATAGATTCACTGTATTCAAGCCCTCAGTTTGGACCCTTTAGACACTGGAGATATATATATATATATAAATATAACTATGAAATATTGCTGTAATGCTTGTACAGGTTGAAACAAAACACTAATGATCCTTATACACTTCATTGCAGAAAGTAACCCTGGAAAAAACTGCTGTGTGGTCTTCACAGTAGCTTTGGGGCAGGAAGAAAATTTCTTAACAGTTCCACTTGGCCTCCATAACATACCATTTGCTTACACAACTCTGAGAAATTTGTTAATATCTCAAGTCAGGTGTCAAAAAATGTCAAGTTACTCTCTATTTAGTCCTCTGAGAAATACTGTCTTAAATTATACACTCATCAAAAGACACTTTATTCAGCAGACTGCATATATTTGCCCTATAATTAGTTTTTTATTTTATTCTTCCTGAAATTTAGTGCTACAATGTGGGGGAAAAAAAAGATGCAGTGCATTACAAGTGCATAAAAGACTTAGTGTTATCAGCAATTCCCTGAGCAGAAAAAAATTAATTCTTCCATCCCACTGAAGCAGAGAGCTTAGGTGTTTAGGGCTTAGTTCTGCAAACATTTAAAAGTGTGTGTATGTAGTTTATTCATGTGAGTGAATTGGCAGTGAATTATATGAGACCACCTCTGTGGATAATAATACAAGGCATGGTTTTTCACTGTGTTCAGAACTGGCATGACTAGAGGTTCCAGCCAAGTGTCGTAGAAACGCCATCTATAGAAATGGGATAGTGTTCTATTTTTAAACTGTGTACTGAATAATGGATTACTCAGGCAATAAATTGACCTTTAGTGATGATTCTTTCATCCTAACTGCTTTTCTAAGATGCTTTCTTAGGAAAACGATTGATGTTTTTTATCATTGTTGGTTTCTGCTACTGATAAGAAGCACATTGTCACACCTTACTTGGCAGTCACAGGATGCTCAACTTTTAGTGATTTCACTTACCCCAGAAGACTTCACCTAATTGGAAACATTCAAACAGAAAAGCAAAACTCATCCTGCCTTTTCCTCCTCCTTTGTCTGTGGGATGCCTGCTTGCAGTGCAAAGTCTTGAGCTCTGTAGACAAGGATATTGCACTGCTTGTTTGCTTCAACACACTTCAGTTTCTTTACAAAAGAAGCATGGGTAGGAATTGCTCTTCTTAGCTACAATTCATCATTCCAAGAATCTATCAGGCTTCAGTAATAACACAGAGGTAGCTGTGGGATCTTCCACAAGTAAATGAGACAGCAGCTGTGGAGATAGATGTCAACATGGAGGCAGAAGTAGTGTGAGGGCAGAACCAATGAATTTTTATTGTTGTTGGTGCTCTCTTTTCTCTCCTGTTCATTCTTTTCTCTCTGTATCTCTTCCCGTCCTCACTGAGCAAGTGAAAGCTGTGCCACAGATTGAAGCTGTAGGTGTTCAGATTGGGGCACACTGCAGTGCAGCTGCCAAGCACTGGTTTATGGCAGCTGTAGTCTCCCTGGCTTTCCCCCAGCAGAGGCTCTGGTTTGGTTTTCTTCTCTCCTATCAAAACACTGCCTTCCAGGCCAGTTGGAGATTTCTCCCTTTCACACCTGACTTGTGATGGCTAACGTCCTCAAAAGATACAGCAGGCAAATAGCCATGTGGATGATGTGGTGCCCTAGGTCTGATATTCTCTAGGGGAAGAAACAAACAGAAGGTACTGATGGTCTGACTAAGGGAGTGGGAGCAGGACAAGTGTGAATCTCACCATTTATTCTGCATTGCCTACCTAGCGGAACTCTTACTCGCACACTTTCAGCTCAGCCTACGTAAGGATGCTCGGTAAGGCACTGTGTGCTTCACCATGATTCATGTGAAACTTGAATATTTTCTTGACTTAAAAAGCTGTTTGAGAAATGTGCGGTAACCCTGGTAGTTCCCAGAACTGGTGGGAGAGAGGAACAAAATGGAAACATGGGGAAAACAGGCAACAAGCAAGTGAATTATGCGTATACACAACTGCAAGTACATAACTGAAGGTAAGGATAAGGTTGTCCAGGGACCTGAGGATAAAACTATTCCTTTATGATATTTCTCCCTTGCTTAGCATTCATAAAGAGCCATTCACAGCCCTGCTATCTGCAGTCTTATCAAAAAAAACCTCACTGTACCCTGCAGCTGAGCACCTGTGAACATACCTTTGTTCTAGTATGTGAGAACAAGTAACCAGTACCCTCTTAGATTTCTCTGCTTGAGGAGAACAGCAAAAAGTCAGCCAAGACCTCACTGGGCCATTATATTTCTAGACTGTTATTTTCTCCTTCAAGCCTGTAGTGAATTCAGGATGCAGAACTACATTTGAGCTGAATTAAATTACAAACCCAGTTGATGAATTCTTGTTGTTTTTCCAGTGTTTTGCATAAAACAAAGGGTTCAGGCTCTTTTCAAAGAACATACTAGCAATTTACCATTAAAAAAAGAAAAAAAAATCAGTTTGAGAATTGGCTTTCATCTTCTGCCACTAAAGTTTGGGCAGTGCTGCAGTGACACACATGCTGATTTGTCAGCCCAAAAAATTTGTTTGTGCAACCAGGCTCTAGCTAGGAAAATATATAGAAACAAGTCCTGACAGCTGTGTGGAGGTTTTATAGAGACACCGGTCCCAAATTATTTTCAGGCTTGATCCCCTATTCCATCACAGGTCTTGGTTAACAAAGCATTGTTAGTTAATGTTCGTGGAAGAGGAAGGTATTTAAACAATGCAAAATACTGCCTTTAGTAGTGATACCATTTCAGTGAGGTATTTTATTATCTCTTTTTTATTTTGTTTTGATTATCTTTGGTCAAGATCTAGCTAAAAACATACAATGTGCATTAACATAATATCTAGGGTGGCTGCTGACCTCGGCTTTTCTCAAAGGATAGTGATAAGGTAAGGCTAATACTTAATGAAATCAAATTTTACAGAGTGAATGGTCTTGGTGATAAAGCTTAGGGGCGGGGGGAGGAAGAACTTCTTTTTTGCTGTTTTTATTTTGAAGAATTTGAGGCATAAAAGAGCATTGTAAAGGACTATGAACTGACTTGATGGGTGTACAAGAAAAGTTGGGGGAAACGTTAAAAAATCCCACATATTCTGCTTAAGCAAACTATCAGTCACTTCTAGCAACTCTGTCCTTTGTCTGTCTTCATTTTCACTCTGCATGAGGAGCCGTCAGCACACAACCTTAGTCATCTGAGGGAAGATTAAGAGAAAGACTACTGCAGGGGGGCCCACGGCTGAGGAGATGGACTTCTACCTCACTGAGGTTACCACAGGAGGAGCAAACAACCTCGGTGGCACCGGATTTGTACAGGATCATCAGACAGGCACAAAATTTGCCTCAAGTCCAGGTGAAAAGGACATGTTACAGCCAGAGCTAAAACATGAAGACACATGCATGCTAGACATTCTGGTATCATGTAAAAACATGTTTATATCAATTCTGGTTTGAAAGCTAACATGAAATAATGTGTGAGATCTCATATTTGTGTTATGGATATATTTTTTCATGAGACCCAGGAAGAGAATAGCTATGCCAGTATGGAGCCATTCTTGGGTGTCATGGCCTTGTTACAATGTAAGACTATTTAGGGTGGATGTCCAACTGTGCTAATGTAGCAGTACTGCCTGAAAAAAAAAAAAAAAAGTAGTACAAAATTCAAGCTTATTTTCTAGGGGGGGAAAAAAGAGTAATTGAAAAAAATTTTAATATTTACATTCATATTTGTCACTGTACATATAGTCAAAATAGTCACAAAACAAAGGTAAACTCTAGACTGCTAGTATGCTGATTCTTTTGCATATTTCTTCACTTTCTTTCTCGCTTTATTCCTCTCTGTCTTCATCATAGTATTTGGGGATTAACCTTTTGCAGGCAGATTGTGAACGTACCTAGTTCCAGATCCAAGTGTCAGGACTGAGTGCCTCTGAAAATTTGCACTGAAACCTGCACCAAGGAAAGCCTTTATTAACAGACATGGTAGCTGGAGCAGACTGCATTCACCCTGGCAAAGCCCTTAAACACAGCCTCTGTTTTGAGCAGTTATTTGTTTTGCCAAAAAACAAAGTCCTTAAAAAAAAAGTCAGCTGGGGGAGAGGAAACAGCCGGCAGTCTGTTTGGATTGCAGTGTGTGCTCAAGTGTCTGCCCTTCATGCTAATGGGAGGGCTTGGGACCACTATCAGGGGGCAGGAGAGCAGAAGGCAACCCAGGTACACAGCATCGGGAAAGCTGCTGAACAAAGGGGTTTCATCACCACCCGTCCAGCCATGGACAAAGGCCAAATTTTTGCATTAAATCATGGATATGGTCAGTAATGAGTTGTTTGCAGGCCAGTGTGTAAAATAGCTTACTTAGCTAATATCCAAGTCTGACTTTGAGCAATAGAGCTCAGGGAGGGAGGAATCTGCAGGTAGAGGACACCGACATGTGAATGGTGAGGCTTGGCTTGAGCAGGCCCCAATATTAGGCAGCTGGGCCGTGTTCCAGCACAGCTGTAAGCTACTGTAGGCACCATCACGACGACTCCAGGTCAACCCATGTCTTGGGGTGACTTTATGATGTGTATCCCCTATCACCACTCTGCCCAGAAATTAACTTTGTGCCTTTCTGTGGCTTTAAACTGAGCCTGAGAGCAGGGAGAGAAAAAACCAAGCGAACTTTTCAAAACAATTGTTCAAGGACACAGATACACACTCCTTGGTTTTTGCAGCGGCGAGAGCGGAGGAAGCTCCTTGCTGGCTTTTCAGCCAGCTTTCAGCTCCTTTTCTCCGGAGGGAGATGGAGAGCTGACCTTTGTTTTCCTGGGACTTTGGTTTTTCCCTTTTTCTCTTCTGGACTGTTTCAACAACATCAGAACACACAGGGAGAATTTTTCTCTGAGGCCCAGAGGTGGGCCCACAGCCTCGCTGACCCAGCTCCAAGGAGGAGAGAGACCACACCTACAGAAGGACTCTGAAATCTTCCCAGGTTTCTCTCCATAGTGAGAGATTTCATTATTTAGCATTATTATCCTTTTCCTGTGTGCTTGTTAAATAAATAGTTTTTATCTCTTTCACTTTCCTTCGAGGAAAATTTCTTTTTTTTCCCGAACCTGGTGGGGGAGGGGTGGTTGTAACCTGCCTTTCTCACACAGGATATTTCCTCCAAATTTGTCCAAACCAGCACAGCCCATTTGTCTGGTAATGCACACACATCAAGGGATAGCCTGCTGTAAGAGCAGAGGAAAACTCTGGTGACAAGGATGAGAAGTGTTGGTATGAATACTGTGTCAGTCACTCACTGTGCTCTTCTGCAAGCCCAAGGGCAAGGTCTAGTAAAATCCCTGTGGATGTTTCCATATGGAGCAAGAGGAAATTGCACAAGCTTATATATAGCTGCTCATGAGACAAGTTTGAGAAGCAGAGTTCAGCCCTCAGCTCTACAGCTGCTGCACTATGTATGGCCTTGTCATGGAGTCATCAAGACACTGCTGTGATGTGAAACAGTTTTCTGAAGTATCTTGTTTCATGCTGGCAGCTAACTAAATCAGCTTCACCTCATATCCAGATGAATGTCCTCTTGCATACACTCACTTTCAGTGGCAAATGAACAACCCATGCAGAAGTCATTTGCCTTCTGCTGTGCTGTCCTGAAGCTTGTGGCATACATTTAGGATGCCTCACGGGCTGAGGCTGATCAAAGGAGAGATCAAAAGAAATTCTGCTCTACTGACAGTGAGAAGATTCAAATTAAGAAGGTCCTTGGTGGCCATAAAGGTTCTATAAAAGACCTGGTGTAGTGTGTCTGCCACAGTGATTAAGCAGTTATTAAAATATTTGAAATTATAATGTAAATCTGATGGCATTTGCCAGCCTCCTGGGGATCAATGGGCTGAGAATACTTCAACTGAATCTCAGAGACAGACAAGGCAATGCTCATTTCACTCATTTATATCACGTGTGTTCATATTCCACAAACTAGGTAACCCTTGCATTTATCTTGACTGACAGAAATAGAAAAAAAGATGCAATGTGTTACAATTTACCATGGCTAATCGTGGTATTAAAGCGCCTACAGTGATTTGTTCATTTCAGTGGCCACAACTGCACATTACTTCTTCTTCTTTCCTCAGTCTTTCTGTTCGTAAAGGAATAACAGCAGGGGTGAGTCACCACTGCTCTTGCCCCAAAAGCACATGCACTCATTTTGCTCTTACCTGATTTTCAGGAAAACAAACTTTAGACCGGTATTTGATTGTTTCAATAGCCCCTCTCCTCTTCTGCAAGCAGCTTTTGTTTAACCTTCTCTCACATGATCTGTTAATGAAGCCCAGCCTGTAACTTTTAAGTTTAAAAATAATTCCTCACCTCACTCGCAGTCTCTAACCTTATCATGGGAAATGCTTTCCAGCATGTCAGCTTGCCCTTTAGACACTACCGTTCCAAGAACAACAGGAGACAGACAGATTTGTCTTTCATGCTATGCAACTGTTTACAATGGCTTGCAGAAGCACAAACATCTTAGTCAAACACTAGAAGATTTATACTTCTCTGAACTTCATTACTGTTTCCCTCTCAAAATTGAAATGTTGGATCATTGTTCAAAACAAAATGCAATTTCAAATATTAAATAGTATGTGAAATCGTCCCCACACCTTCTTTGAAACCTGTTAAAATGCTTTCACTCTGTCTGCAGAGTACAGATGGGCAGTAAAAAACTGATCTCGGTCAGAGGAACTTTACAATACAGACTGGATTTACAACTTCCAACTTATTAGAATAAAATTTTAAATTAGGAGAGTCAGGAAATGGTAAGTACTTTTGAGTATTTTTTTTAATATCCTTCTTAGTATAAGGAGGAAAAAACACCTATTATCTTAAAATTTTAGAGAAACGTCAATAAAATGTGAAAATTATTCTGTATTTGTGAACTTCTACATCAATTCAAGATGATACTTCCCTGCATACTCCCACTATTTCCCACAGTTAGCTTTCAAAATCACAAATCTCCCAAAACACAGAAATTACTACCTGCCAGAAATCAGGAGGACACCCTGAGTAATGAATGAGGAATCAATCAAATTGAAGTCTAAAATTTTAAGTATGTGAGTTACACCATGGTCAAAGCTTCAAAGCTGCCTTCAAACATGACTCAGTATTTAACCTCTATGAAAAAAAAATTAGGGTAAAAGAAAAAAGAAAACAAAAGAACTCTTTTCCCCCCCACATATACAAAAAATTACCTTCATCAAAAAACCTCGCAGAAACAGAATACTGCTTTTGAGAAACCCTAACCCTGAAGTAATGGAGGACCCCCACCCGGTCTTTCTTGCAAGGCAAGCAATCCCTTGCATCATTTCCCAACTCCTGTGACTAGGTAAGACATTGAGATGCAAACGAAGCCGTCTCTGCCTTGTAGGCCAGCAGAGAAGCTGGAATGCGGTTTCTTATCTGGCACTTGGGTGAGGAAATGGTGATTCTGGTAGATCACAAGACCGCTGAAAACAAAGCAGTGTTTCAGAAGGATTGTGTCACTGTTCCTCAGCCATATTCCAGGTCTTCAGAACACTCAGAGAACCCTATCCGGGTTCCCTTGAAGAAAATGCTGCTTCCTTTTCTAACCTAATAATGATCCAACTAACTTCATTATGGGTTATGCTCCAGCTGAAGCAGTTTGAATCTTATATTTTACTAGGGGGAATCCGAAACAAGGATTCTTAAGAGGCTACTTATGAACGAACATTGTTAATCTCGGAGGGACATTATAAACTCCAGAGGCACCTCAGATCTGTGGTGAGGAATGCCTAGGCTGGGGAGAAGGCTGGTTATTTTCATGGAACTGCACGGAAGAAGATAAACTGCTCAACTGCTCATGTTTATTTGGTGGCCTTTCTCCCAGGCATGGTCAAATCAATTTAGGTTAAAAATATCTGCAGTTTCTAAAATTTTTCTGAGTGTGTCACTAATAATGAGTATTAAAGCAAGCAGCAGAAGGGATATCATCCCTACTGCAATTGTCTTCTCACATCCTTCCAGCTTTCTGAAGCAGTCACTCTGGTTCTGGAAATTTACTGTGCTTTTTTCCTTCAAGAATAATTTTTACCATAAGGTAGAAGAAAGTTGTGATTATTTTTTAGAAAAGAAAGTTGGCCTGTATTTTTTAAAGTTTCATTTTCCTAAAGACAAATATGGCTGGCATTTCTTACACACAAACCAGACTCTGGGATGTAAAATCAGCACAGTGTTCTCTGCAATATAACTGTGATTTTTTTAACTGATCAATTTTTGGCTATACAGAAGTACATATGAGACTTTAATTTTTAAATTTGTTTTTTCTTTTTTTCTCTTTTTTTTTTTTTTTGGTACCATCTAATGGAAGCTGGTCAGTGAAAGCTTGCTATGAAATGCAGTAATTTGCATTTTAGGCTATATAACACTTTAAAATACATCTTGACTGAGACCATGCTCCTGTAGAAGTCTATTCTTAAGCCATAGTGTAGTAGGGTGAAATGACAGAAACTAGATTGTAAGCTAAAGGACTTTAATGTTTGTATAAACAAACATGTTCTCAGTCACAGCTTTTTAAGTAAGCCAGTTCAATATTTTTATTTCAGGAATAAAAATCCTGAATTTAGTCTCAATAGTAATGCAAAAATCCATCCAACACTTTGACTAAATAAAATAAATGTCCTACCTTTGCTGTATAAATAAAATGGCATACAAACAAACCACTTGTTTTTACTTCAGTAAAGATTATGGCTCATGAGTTTCCTTGAGATTGCTGGTCTGGGGGAGCTGCTTGTGCACACAGTCTTGTCACAGTTAAGTGTGACGTAGCTTATTCTGATTACATTTCTCAGATGTTTTTCACGTATTTCCAGCCTCCTGTAGCTTGGTAAGTCAATTGCCATTACAAAGGAGCTTAGTTTTTCTGATTGCTGGGTTGTCTTCTGGCAGATGCAGATTGGTTCCTTCCTCTGTGTATTTGCACCAGGAGAACAAAGAAGGGCAAGGATTTAAAAATAACAAAAAAGTTTCAAAAATCCTGGATCCAAATAAGTAGATTGGTTCCAAAGGGAGAGCATTGTGCTGCACACTTGTGATGTGCAGCAGCACATCTCATGTTGATGAGATCTGTCCCTGGAGATTCAATGCTGAATTGACTCCTTCAGCTTCAGAGGCAACACACTGCTATGCAAGTTCTTGGCACTATTTAGAAAAGCATGGCCTGAGTTATCTGGTAACTTGTAGGGCCTGATAGCTACAGTGCAGTTGGCAAACTTTTGTCTGTTGCAATAGTGACATGATTAGTTATTAAAAAGTGTTCCTGCATCTTGGAAGAGTGGTATGCCTTTGGCAAAAGAGCTGGAGTTTTGCATATGAAGAGTTCCTCAAAAGCTGGGGTTTTTTCAAAACTATTTCAAAAGTTATCCTCCGAAATGGGAGATTTAAAGTAATGGACAAGTATCTTCCTTCAGAGTTTTGATGTTTTGATTATTGCAGACAGAACTCTGACTACTGTGATTAGCATGGCTAGCTAGGTCTCCTCTGAACTGGATGGCATCAGCTGAGCTTTTAAGCAGAGGAACTGAAGGAGCTCTTGACTTCACTCCTTCTCTCTGCTAACCTAGGAGTGCATTGCTCAGTCCTCACAGAGGTGTTTTCAATAGAGCAAAGGCTGCTATGGCTGGTGTGACTGCAGCATACTGTAACAAGGTCACAGAGTTTGATGGAAAATTATTTCTATGAGTATCTGCCCAGTTATTAACTGTAACTGCTGCCACTGACCCTCTGTTCACTTCAGCAGACCATCACCACACTGGGCTCATGTTCACAGTTTGGCTCATGAACACATTGTGTTGCACAGGCAGAAGCAGTAGGGAGAGTGACAGAGGGATGCCTTGTAGCCGTGTAATACGGTGTTTTTACCTTGCCTGAAATAATGAACAGCTGCTGCAACATGGCTGTCAGTGTTCACGTTGATGCAGTGTAATAAAAGTCTCAGAGAGGAAATGTGCATCCGGGAGTTGGAGGTAGTTCTAGGCCAGCTCCCTATCACAGGTTTATAAATGGCACTCTTGTGATGACCAAATTCTGACCATGGGTGTTGCTGTGCTGATTTCCCTTGCATACACCTATGTTCTTGCACCTGGGCTCTCAAACTTCCTTAGAAAAATATCTAAGGAATTGATATATCCACAGAACGCTTATGACTCAGTACAAGCCTAAGTCAACATGCTGAAGGCGAAAGTATTCCTGTCTCCTTCAAGTATTTCAAAAATTCTCAGCTAAGATTTCCTTATGTACAGTTGTTAAACAAACTTCATAGTAAAGATGGTATCTGACTCCTGTGTGTGTGTGTGTGTGTGTGTGTGTGTACGTGCACCAAGAGTGTTCAGCAGGAGAGATACCACTGTGCTATCATATGTTAGCTGACTGCATGGTAACTTCCCCTAAGAGACAGGACCTCATACCATCCAGAAAAGCATCAGTTTGTCTTGGTGCATCTCAGGGCACATTACAGAACAGCAGACATGTGACTTATGGTGCAAGACCTTCTGTAATTTAGACATTACCTCCTGTCATGCCAGCTAAACATCTTGTCCTTTAAGAAAACAACTCCTTGTCCATAGTTCATTGATAATTTACTTGTAGCCTTTCAATGCTCAGTCAATACTAGATACAATTACACAAACAAAGCTAACTTAAACAAGACCGAGAAATCCAATTGCACAAAAAATGTCAGCAAAAAGCTGTTAAGTATTTTCAAATGCCACACTTATCTCAAAAAAACCCGTAACCCAAAATTAAAAAAAAATCCCTTATTATGAGCTAATCAAACTAGATGATGTACATTTAACTCTCCTGAGGTATTTAAATGCGTATTGATTATGAAGTGAAAAGTTTCATGCTGGAAACACACAAACGCATAAGAAACTTGCGCAAGTACTTGAAAAAGACAAGACAACCCCTCCAACATATCTTTATGTGTTTGGCTCTGTGAGGTTTCCTTGGGCCAAAGAGTGCTCCTGAGACTATGTGGGTCGGGAAACATGTATTGCTTGGTTTAGCAACACACTGTGTGTCTTAAGGCATCAAAAAAGTGAGAAGTACGTATCATAAGATTTCTTCCTTTTCACCGTTGTGTAACAGTCTGCAAACCCTGATTTTTATACTAAACACATGCTCTCACATTTACAAGCTAAAGCCATCAGCAATGCTGTCTCTACAAGGGTTTAAGGGTGAATCTCACACAACTTGCAGTTATTCTACTACTGTAGACAAGTTCCCTGTTAAAAATCAAAGTTTGTCTGCTACTGCTTACATGAAAACCAAGTCCATGTATAAACCTTCTAGTACCTCATCTGTGCTGCAACGCTTGGTGACACAAACAGTGCTTTCCAGTAGGTGTTACTGGATGCTATGCACATCAACACTAGCCACACTGGTGTTAAAACACCTTTTACCAAGCTTGGGTCCAGAGGCAGAAAAAAAAGGAGGAAAAAAAACAAAAAACCAAACCAAAACCAAAAAACCAAACCAAAACAAAACCCCCAAACAAAGAAAAAAACAATAAAGAAGTTTTCAGACACTAAAACATGGGGGAATAAAAGGACTTTCCTGGAAATGTTTCTGGCAGCAGTGTCATCACCATGCCGCTGTGCCCAGTGGGAGATGCTTCCTCACACCTGCCTGGTGCCAGCCTCACAGAAATGGCCCTGCCGGCCGTGTTCAACAAAACCTCTAACAGAATTGCAAAGGCAGCAGCTCTCCAAGGCAGGAGGAGCGGGCTCGGGCTGCCGGGGGGCACTTAGGGCCAGAGACCACCGGGAGCCGCCTCAACAACCTGACCCGAGCAGGAGCCCACACCGGGAGCACAGGGACGGGGCTGGGGCTGCCANGGAGGGCGCTGGGGACACTTAAGCGTGGTGAGCGCGGACTGCGAGGCGGGGGCGCGTGGAGAGGGCCGGCTTCAGCCGCGTTCTTTTCCAGCCGTGGGGGAGGTCCTGCCGGGAAGGGGCCGCCATTCCAGCCGGTTCCGAGGGCGGCTGCCGACTGCGCACTCCGCGTCCCGGCCCCGCCGCCCGAGCTTGTTTACAGTCGCGGCCGAGGGCGGGGCGGGCAGCCCGGGGGGATCGGCTCCTGCCGGTCGCTGGCGGAGGGCGCGCGGGCGGNTGTAGACAAGTTCCCTGTTAAAAATCAAAGTTTGTCTGCTACTGCTTACATGAAAACCAAGTCCATGTATAAACCTTCTAGTACCTCATCTGTGCTGCAACGCTTGGTGACACAAACAGTGCTTTCCAGTAGGTGTTACTGGATGCTATGCACATCAACACTAGCCACACTGGTGTTAAAACACCTTTTACCAAGCTTGGGTCCAGAGGCAGAAAAAAAAGGAGGAAAAAAAACAAAAAACCAAACCAAAACCAAAAAACCAAACCAAAACAAAACCCCCAAACAAAGAAAAAAACAATAAAGAAGTTTTCAGACACTAAAACATGGGGGAATAAAAGGACTTTCCTGGAAATGTTTCTGGCAGCAGTGTCATCACCATGCCGCTGTGCCCAGTGGGAGATGCTTCCTCACACCTGCCTGGTGCCAGCCTCACAGAAATGGCCCTGCCGGCCGTGTTCAACAAAACCTCTAACAGAATTGCAAAGGCAGCAGCTCTCCAAGGCAGGAGGAGCGGGCTCGGGCTGCCGGGGGGCACTTAGGGCCAGAGACCACCGGGAGCCGCCTCAACAACCTGACCCGAGCAGGAGCCCACACCGGGAGCACAGGGACGGGGCTGGGGCTGCCAATACCCGCCATTCGTGTCTCTTTGCCTCCAGGCTTAGTTTTTCCTTCGTTCTGACAGCTGCCCGCTTTAAGTCCCTGCGGGTTAATTCCACCAGGCTTAGCGTGCTGCCACTATCTCCGGCCCGGCAGCGCTCAGAGTAAATACTTGGACAAACATTGCCCAACACAGCGGCTTCGGCGGTGCAGGATGGCCCCAGGGCTGCCCCGCATCGCCTCCGGACGCTCGCGGCCCCGTCCCGGGGGTGATGCGGAGAAGCCCCGGCAGCCCCCGCCC